>CM068299.1:65234129-65584491 GCA_034768395.1 Linum lewisii | reverse complement strand
AGATATGGTGGGGATGATCGGCGGCGGCGGCGATATGGTAGGGATGGTCGGCGGCGGTGATTGGTAGGGATGGAGGAGGGAGAGAAGTGAGATTGGGTTTGGGTTTGGGTATTTTGGTTTGGGTTTTGGTTACATGGGTAGGGTTGATTGGGCAAATATCTGCCACATAGACTAGGTGGGTTACATGGAATCCCAATTGGACTGTCCATGTAAGCTGACTAACGGTCGTTTGGACGTCCATGGACGGAAGTCACTGCTAGGTTAATGTGCCGAAGTCCAGTGATGATTATGATATTTTTCTGAGTTCAGTGACTGACGGGTTATTTGCTCAAAGTTCAGTGATGATTTTGGTAACCAACCCCTAGATTTGGCCCTAAAATGTGCTATATTTGGCCTTAAAATTGCGCTAGATTTGTCCGTAAAAATGCGCTATATTTGGCAATAAAAATACGCTACATTTGGATCTAAAAATGCGCTACATTTGGCCCCCAAAATGTGCTAGATTTGTCACTAAAATGCGCTAGATTTGTCCAAAAATGCGCTAGATTTGTCCTAAAAAAATGCGCTAGATTTGTCCCTAAAATGCACTAGATTTGTCCTAAAAAATGCGCTAGATTTGTCCTAAAAAATGCGCTAGATTTGTCCTAAAATGTGCTAGATTTGTCCCAAAAATGCACTAGATTTGACCCAAAAATGCACTAGATTTGTCCCAAATGCACTAGATTTGTCCCTAAAATGCGCTAGATTTGTCCAAAGTGTGCTAGATTTGGCCCAAAATGCGCTAGATTTGTCTAAAAACATACTAGATTTGTCCCAAAATGCGCTAGATTTGTCCAAAAAATGTGCTAGATTTGTCCTAAAATGCTCTAGAGTTGTCTCACAAATTGTACTAAATTTGTCTCAAAATGCGTTAGATTTGTCCAAAAAGCGCTAGATTTATCCAAAAATTGCGCTAGATTTGTCCCAAAATGTGCTAGATTTGTCCCAAAGTGCGCTATATTTGGCCGAAAAAATGTGCTAGATTTTGTCCCAAAGTGCGCTAGATATGGCCCAAAGTGTGTTAGATTTGTCCCAAAATGCGCTAGATTTGTCTCAAAATGTACTAGATTTGTCCCAAAATGCGTTAGATTTGGCCCAAAATGAGATAGATTTGTCCCAAAAATGCGCTAGATTTATCCCAAAATGCGCTAGATTTGTCCCAAAAGTGCACTAGATTTGTCCCAAAATGCGCTAGATTTGTCCCAAAATTGTGCTAGATTTGTCCCAAAATGCGCTACATTTGTCCCAAAATGCACTACATTTGTCCTAAAATGCGCTTGATTTTTCCAAAATACGCTAGATTTGTACCAAATCGCTAGATTTGTCCCAAAGTGCGCTAGATTTGTCCCAAAGTGCGCTAGATTTGTTCTAAAATGCGCTAGATTTGTCTCAAAATGCGCTAGATTTGTATGAAAAAGGTGCTAGATTTGTCAGAAAGTGTGCTAGATTTGTCCCAAAATGCGCTAGATTTGTCCCAAAGTGTGCTAGATTTGGCCCAAAAATATGCTAGATTTATCCCAAAGTGCGCTAGATTTGGCCCAAAAAATGCGCTACATTTGTCCCAAAATGCGCTAGATTTGTCCCAAAGTGTGCTAAATTTGGCCCAAAATGCGCTAGATTTGGCCCAAAATGAGATAGATTTGTCCCAAAATGCGCTAGATTTGTCCCAAAAATGCGCTAGATTTGTCCCAAAATGCGCTAGATTTGTCCCAAAAATGCGCTAGATTTATCCCAAAATGCGCTAGATTTGTCCCAAAGTGCGCTAGATTTGACCCAAAGTGCGCTAGATTTGTCCCAAAAGTGCGCTAGATTTGTCACAAAATGCGCTAGATTTGTCAAAAAATTGAGCTAGATTTGTCCCAAAATTCGCTAATTTTGTCCCAAAATGCGCTTGATTTGTCCCAAAGTGCGCTAGATTTGGCCCAAAAAATGCACTAGATTTGTCCCAAGATGCGCTAGATTTGTCCCAAATGCGTTAGATTTGTCCCAAAAATGCGCTAGATTTGTCCCGAATATGCACTAGATTTGTCCAAAAATGGCTAGATTTGTCCCAAAATGCGCCGATTTGTCCCAAAATTGTGCTATATTTGTCCAAAAAATGCGCTAGATTTTTCAAAAAATGCTCTAAATTTGTCCCAAAATGCGATAGATTTGTCCCAAAACGCGCTAGTTTTTTTTTCCAAATTGCGATAGATTTGTCCCAAAAATGAGCTACATTTGTTTAAAAAATGCGCTACATTTGTCTCAAATGCGCTAGATTTGTCCCAAAATACGCTAGATTTGTCCAAAAATGCTCGAGATATGTCCCAAAATGCGCTAGATTTGTCCCAAAATACGCTAGATTTGTCCCACAAAATGCGCTAGATTTGTCAAAATATAGATTTATCAAAATCTAGACTAGATTTGTCAAAATTTTGGACTAGATTTTTCAAAAACTGGACTAGATTTGTCAAATTCTAGACTAAATTTGTCAAAAACTAGACTCGATTTGTCAAAATTTGGACTAGATTTGGCAAAATTTTGTACTTGATTTCTAGATTTTGGACTAGATTTGTCAAAAACTGGACTAGATTTTTCAAAATCTAGACTATATTTGTCAAAATTTTGGACTAGATTTTTCAAAAACTGAACTAGATTTGTAAAAAACTGGACTAGATTTGTCAAAAACTGGACTAGATTTTGTCAAAATTTTGGACTAGATTTGTTAAAAACAGGACTAGATTTGTCAAAATTTTAGAATAGGTTTGTCAAAATTCTAGACTAGATTTGTCAAAATCTAAACTAGATTTGTCAAAATCTGGACTAGATTTGTCAAAAACTGGACTAGATTTGTCAAAATTCTGGACTAGATTTGTCAAAAATTGGACTAGATTTGTCAAAAGCTTGACTAAATTTCTCCAAAGCTGGATTAGATTTGTCAAATGTTGGACTAGATTTGTCAAAATCTGGAGTAGATTTGTCAAAATTCTGGACTAAATTTTTAAAAAACAAGACTAGATTTTTCAAATTTGGACTAGATCTGTCAAATTTTGGACTAGATTTTTCAAATTTTGGAGTAGATTTGTCAAAAAACTGGACTAGATTTGTCAAAATGTTTGACTAGATTTGTCAAAATCTGGACTAGATTTGTCAAAATTCTGGACTAGATTTGTCAAAATTCTGGATTAGATTTGTCAAAAATAGGATAGATTTGTCAAAAATTTGGACTAGATTTGTCAAAAATTGGCTAGAGCTAATCATGTTGTAAAAAACTACACTATATTGTCAAATTCTAGACTTGATTTGTCAAAAACTAGACTAGCTTTGTCAAAATGTTGGATTAGAGGTTTCAAAATTCTGGATTAGATTTGTCAAAAACAGTACTAGTTAGATATATCAAAATTTTGGACAAGATTTGTAAAAAATGATGGGTTAGAATAATTGTCAAAAACTATGGGTTAAATTTGTCAAAAACATTGGGTTAGATTTAGCAAAAATGCTAGGTTAGATTTGTCAAAATATTTGGGTTAGATTTTTCAAAATTTTTGGTTAGATTTGACAAAATTTATGTCCTAAATTTGTCAAATTTTCTATGGTAGATTTGTCAAAAATTGGGTTAGATTTGTAAAAAATTATTGGTTAGATTTGTAAAAAATTATTGGTTAGATTTGTCAAAAATTCTAAGTTAGATTTATATACAAATTATGGGTTAGACTTGTCAAAAAACTTTGGTTTTAATTTGTCAAAAATTATGGGTTAGATTTGTCAAAAAATTTCTTGGTTAGATTTGTCAAAAATTTTGGATTTGTAAAATATTTTTGGTTATATTTGTCAAAAAAATTGGATTGGATTTGTGAAAAACTTTGGGTCAGATTTGTCCAATATTTTGGATTAGATTTGTCAAAAACTTTGAGTTATATTTGTCAAAAAACTCTGGGTTAGATTTGTCAAAAATTATGAGTTAGATTTTTCAAAAAAAATTTGTTAGATTTGTCAAGAATTATGTTCTTTATTAAAAAATAAAGAAAATAAATCACACCTATTAAGGAAGTAGTGTATTTATATAAAAATTAAAGGATTTTAAATTAAAAATTCATTTTTCTCATTGTATATAATAAAATAATTTTAAATAAAAAATATTCCAAATTTTATAAATTAATTAAGAAATCTTTTATATATTAAAAATATGGTTATTAATAATCACTATGGCTGAATATTAATTTGATATTTTTACTCAAAAATATTAATTTGTTTTCTTAATAAGATTAATGATATATTAATTGATATTTGAAATTATTAAATAAATAATAGCCCATATATATTAACATAATATTTCGCCCATTGGACAGGCAAAAAAAACTAGTATACTATTTGTAGCGTTGCTTGATCAAAAAAAAATATTTGTAGCGTTGTTTTAAATTTGTTAGCATGAATCGGAATTTTGGAGGATTTTATGATTCAGGCGGAATTAAATTTCATTGCCATTGTTAAGTTCACAAAAATTTAATTTCACTAGCATTTTCAATTCTCCCGTAATTCAATTTTTCGTTTTCCAATCACTTTAACAAATTCCCAGATAGAATTCATTTACGGATGTCTGCAGCCACTTCGTAAGAAAACTCCATTTCCCTTTTGAAACGGAATTCAATTCCAGTTCAAAGACGAAATTAGAATATCACTCCAGCCAAAATCCAATTTCAACAGAACTGAACAGTCACTTTCACTACGGAAAACAATAAATTGACTAATTTCGTCGCAATTAGTCTATCCCATGACGGAAAAAAAAAATACAATGTAGACCATAATAGCTAGAAGATGAAACTAGGCAAAATTGATTATATTACATTCCATAAATTTAATTAACGACAAATTATATAAATATTAACTCCAATTAGTCTAACTAATTAACTAACCTAATTAATCTCAATTTCTGTGGTAAACAATGTCTCCAACATCTCATTCCTCGCCACTTCTTTAGCATCTAAGTTCTCATCTTTTAAGACCACAACTGAAAATCACTCTATTACGTACGTACGTACAAACAAATCCCCATGCATGCATGCATGCAAACCTCTCAAAACATGGCTACAATCACGTACATCAATCTCATCCTACACCTCCTCCTCTCAACAAATCTCGTCCCCACATCTTCCACACCTTTACCAGATCCGATCAAATGCTCGTCGGAAAAGCTACTCATCGACTGCACCCTAACCAACACGTTCGGCAACTTCTCCGACCGGAGCACGTGCAAGGCCGCCAAAGTGGCCTACCCAGTGTCCCAGGAGGATCTGATCTCGATAGTTGCGACGGCGACTAAGAAGAAGCTGAAGATGAAAGTCGCCACAAGGTACTCGTCGAGTGCAACGAAACTCGCTTGTCCAGGTGGCGATAAGGGACTCGTGATTAGTACGCAGAAGCTGACTCGGATATTGGGTGTGAGTAAGAAGGGGAGGACGATTACGGTTGAGAGTGGGGTGTTGTTGAAGGAGATTGCTGACGTGGCGGCGAAGTCGGGGATGGCTCTGCCGAACTTCCCTTATTATTGGGGGATGACGATTGGTGGCGTGATTGGCACGGGTTCTCACGGCAGGTGATCATAGAGGTGGACATGACTTTTTTTTTTGTTATAGTTGATTTGTGGTTGAGTCGGTCGGTTAATCGGTTAAGGATTTGAAACAGAAATTAGTTGGTTTTGTTAATATTTTGTTCATAATTATGACTATTTTGATTAAGATCGGTGTAAACAACCAACATTGTTGATTGTTCAGTCAGTTTCAGTCGGTCGGTTAACTGTTAAGAGGTTTGCAAATTTTTTACTAGTCGATCAGTTATTAACCTAACACCCTTCACCTAAGTTTTGGCGTTGTAACATGATGGCCACCTAATTTTGTTTTGTATCTATGTTTGGGTTAGTCATTTTTGTAGGTATTTGTTAGGTTTTAGAGTTAGCGCAATTTATTTTGAGGGTTGAACCGAGTTGATAAGGAAGATAATTAAAAAAATATTATGCTTGATGATGTTGCATGCTTAGTTGTCCGTTTGGCTGGAATTGACATAAAGTGACTGAACATAGATGAGTATGTTGTTACAAAACAAAGTTAGGTGACCACGGTGTTACAACCCTCAAACTTAGGTGATTGCCAATGTTTTTACCCAAATTTTTTTGTCGTAGCAACTCCTTGAAATGATCATACTATCCATCTCCAAGTGATCATTTATTTATGTAGAAATTAAATATAGTTTTGTCTCATATCAATGGTAGAAATTTGACTGCTTGAATTCACGATTTTGACTACATTGATTGCAGCTCGTTCTGGGGCAAAGGTGGTGCAGTTCACGACTACGTGATCGGGCTGACTATCGTTAGCCCGGGGACACCAGAGGAAGGATCAGCGGTGATCAGGGATCTCGACGAGAGACAAACGGCCAATGAGTTAAACGCGGCGAAGGTGTCTATCGGAGTCCTAGGGGTGATCTACAAGGTGACATTGAGGTTGGAGCCAATGTTTAAAAAGGAGGTGGTGTTCGATTCGAAGAGCGATACCGATCTGGCTGTGGAAGCGATCGAGTTCGGGAAGAAGTACGAGTTCGGGGACATATCGTGGTACCCGTTTCTAGGCATGGCGGTTTATCGTATGGACAAGAGGTGCGGCGTCGACGTCGCCGGAGATGGTGTATGTGACTTCATTCCATTTCGGCCAATCGATTCTGAAGATATGGTTGCAATGAGAACTATCGGTAAGAGCAACTTGCTTGTGTTTAGTTCACGAATGATAATTTGGACTCGACTTGCGTGTCTTACGATGGCTATGAGTGTCTTGAACGGTTGAATTCCAATAACTCGAGTTTTTGGGAGAGTTCAGTATGATTAATTTTATATTAGTCATTAACACGCTCCCTGAAATGGAGGTTTTCAAAAGAGTTGAGGTTTGCCTTGAGTCTACATGATCTAACTTGAGCGTCATGAGCTGTTGAATATATTCCAGTAACTCGAGTTGTTGGGAGAGTTCATATTGATTTTTATATTGGTCATTAACACGCTCCCTCAAACAGAGGCTTAAAATAGCCTGCATAACTTTGGTAAGTCATGTGCACGACTTTGGGCTATGGGATGCGAAATAGAGAACTGTCGGTCATCAATGACCATGTCATGAATCGTTGTATATATTATGATAACTTGAGTTAGATAAAAATGGTTGTAATGTTTAATTAATTGCTTAATTACTTACATACATTTCTTAAGCTTGAATCAGATGATGAGGTTGAAGCAAAGAGGGAAGTCGATCGAAGGTGTAGTCAAGCCGATAAAGTTGAGGAGAGCTTTCTAAGCTTGGCCTATGGATTCACTAATGACGGTATTTTACACGTGTACACCTATTTGTGTCTGCTATCTAGATGTCTTCCCTGAAAACTATCTAAGTAAAAAAGTCAACGTCCCCGGAATTTCTCCTGTGTAGGTACCAACTTCACAGGATACCCGATCATCGGGTACCAAAACAAGCTCCAATCCTCAGGGTCGTGCTACGACAGCCCCGAAGACGGGCTAAACACCACATGTGCATGGGATCCAAGAATCAACGGAGCTTTCTACTACGAGACGAGCTTCAGCATCGCCTTGTCAAAGGTCCAAGACTTCATCAACGACGTGCGAACCCTAATCAAGCTAAACCCTAAGGCCGCCTGCCTCCTCGACCAGCACAACGGAATCATGATCCGTTACCTGAACAAGTCGTCCGCGTACCTGGGAAAACCAGAGGAGTCCCTGACATTCGACTTCAGCTACTACAGAAACAGGGACGACCCCCTGGAACCCAGGCTCTTCGAGGACGTGATGGAGGAGATCGAACAAATGGGGATAGTGAAGTACCAGGGGTTGCCGCACTGGGGCAAGAACCGAGTCTTGGCCTTCGAGGGGGTCATGGAGAAGTTCAAGGAGAAAGGTGCCAAGTTTTTGGAAGTGAAGAACATGTATGATCCTATAGGGTTGTTTTCTAGTGAGTGGAGTGATCAAATTTTTGGTGGTGAAGTTTCTATTTATAGAGATGGATGTGCTTTGGATGGATTGTGTGTTTGCAAAGAAGATGTTCATTGTGCTCCTAGTAAGGGCTATTTTTGTAAGCCAGGGAAGGTCTATGAGAAAGCTAGGGTTTGTACTCATGTAAAGTGATATTTTTTGCATTATTTGTCAAAGGGGGAAATTGTAGAATTTTAGGTTTGGTTCATTAATTCGAAATCGGTAGTTGGTTTGGTCGATTCAATTAAAATAAAAAAATTTAACAATTTTTTTGGTTGTTTTTATGTACCTGATCATTATGTTGGGTGTAGACTGTTTTAGATTTAGTGAACAGTTTAGTAATTATGATTGTAACCCATTTTCAAGTAAATGTTGAAAATCGAACTGCAATTTCTTTTCTTAGTCCAGTGCACTATCAACCGTTAGGCCGATAACCATCCTTGCTTGGATTAAACCATTGGTAGCTGATAAAAGTTGAATTGTATATGATCTAGTATTGGGCTGGTTATTATTGGGTCTGGGCTGTCTACTTCACTGTCTTGTTAGGCCAATAAGAACGAAATTCACGAGTTTGCCATGTTTGGGTATTTGAAATGTCTGCAACTGTTAGACGAGCATCTCTGACAATATTAGATGCATCTAAAGTTGTTGATTGATGGTTGTTTCATAACTATTGAACGTAAAAAAAAAACCTAAATCATATCACAACTGTTAGACAAACATCTCAAATCCATATGGGATAAACTGTTATCGTATAGATAACCATATTGTCATCACTAGCTTACGTTCTGACGCCGAGTAGCATGGAGCATGTGAAATCCTGTGAATCAACAATGACCGCCTTGCAAGGCTAAATAATCTCCAATAACTTAATGAAGTAATACAGTGAGAGAAGAGTGAAAAGAACATGAGTAAAACAGAACATGCAAATCGTAACACTACAAAAAAATTTACCTTTTGCGACGGAAAAACCTAATTTTTTGTAGTGTAAGCTCCTAAACAGCTAAATCAGCTCATTCAAATTGAGATTGAGCCGACGATTCAAACCGTAACAAACCGCTTGTGGACCCGAACCTATGACCTTAGGTGTGAAAAAATGCTAGCCAAAGGAGCTTTGAGGGTACATACGGAATTTCACAAGAAGGGAAGGCCGACAATCTCACACGTGTCTTGCTCTAATTGGGTTACTTCTGAAACAAAGCTCGACACGTTAGCAGAAGAATTTTTTTATTGACGAGGAGTACCCTTCCGTCGACGGATAAACGATCGAACTCTTCTGCAAATTTTTCTTCCTTCAAACTTCAAACGGAGAAGAAAGCAAAAAGGGGGAAAATCAAAAGCTCCAGACTTTCACAGTCCAACTGCAACTCTTCAAATTCTTCAAATCAAAATCCATATCCACACCTCCAAAAATCCTCTTTAACTCACTGGTACGCTTCACCTCCTCCACTTAAAATATTATGCGCCTTTCGATTCTTCGGATTCTTCGGTTGTTTGTAAGCTCCGGCCAACTGTTGGATCATATGGGTCGTTTCCCAGCATTTCCTTCTCCATTCATGTCCAATCTTCTTATTGTAAGTACTTTGTAAGCTTAATTAGGGTTTCTGGGCTTTCGTTTTTTGTAGCAGCTCTTCTTAATCTTAATCCCATCGTTTCATACTGTTTTGTCTGATTTTAGGGTTTTGGAATTGATCAGATCTTCTGGGTCTGTGTGTTGTTTGATTGAGTTAGGGTTTCTTCCCTTCGTATTGGGTTGGATTGGATGAATTTGGTTTATCTCTGATTTTAGGGTTTTGAGAATTTCAGATGGTCGCTTCTGATTGCTTTCAAATTAGCGTGTTTGTTGCAGTAAAAACGTTGATGGGTATCTGAAATTTTGATCCTTTTCAAATGGGTTGAAGAAATCTGGAAATGATTGATGCTCTTATGCTGCATTTCCATGAAATTAGTCAACTGGAACGTTTGATTAATCCAGTGGTCGTTGAACGTTGCAGTGGTTAGAGGGTAAGCATGACGGAAGGCACAGAAGTCGACGAGCGAGTAGATTTCGAGGAGGATAACTACATGGAAGACGAGGATGTCGAGGAGCAACCGGATGACGGGGAAGATGACCGTGCTAATAACAGAAACCTCCACGGGGAGGATGACGAGGATGATGATGATTCGAATCCGAAAGAAGAAGAAGAAGAAGAACATTCACCACAGGATGATGTGGATGAGGAAATTGATGTCGAAGCTGAACCTGTGGAAGAGGATGAAGAGAAGCCAGCTGATTCGTTTAATGACGAGGAAAGGGAGAAGCGTGCTCAGCTACTCGCTCTTCCTCCCCATGGATCGGAGGTTTTCATCGGAGGTCTTCCGAAGGATGTGGTGGAAGATGACTTGAATGAGCTTTGTGAAGCCTTTGGTGAAATATTTGAGGTCATAGTTTAATGGTTTCTGTTTCGAAATTACTCTTTTTTTTTGTTTCCATTTCTTCCTAGACTGAATTTCTTGTTCTGCAGATAAGGTTGGTTAAGGATAAAGACACTGGTGAAAGCAAAGGTTTTGCCTTTGTATCTTTCAAATCTAAGGAAGTTGCTCAGAAGGCGATCGACGAGTTGCATAATAAGCAATTCAGGGTAAGTAACTAACACCATCATTGATTCGTGTATATACATCCGATTCTTAGCTCGAAAACATGTTTTGTATTATGGTATTCTTGTTGTACTGATGCAGGGTAAAACATTGAGGTGCTCTCTATCTGAGACTAAGAACAGGTTGTTTGTTGGAAACATTCCTAAGAACTTAACAGAGGATCAGTTCAGGACAGTAATCGAGGAAGTCGGCCCGGGCGCAGAAGTCATTGAGCTCATAAAGGTAAGTTTTTTTCCACTTTGCAAGAGATCCAGGATGGTTGTTTGATACTAAATTGACCGAAAATTGGATATAATTCAGAACTTATTCAGTTTATGTTGGTTTTGTTTATCGTTGTTAATCTTGTTCTTGCTTGATCACCTCGAGTAGGATTTAGTGAGGACTTAGGTCAGTTCCTAAAGCTGCTTCCTTTACTGAATGCAGGACCCTCTAAACCCTAGCCGAAACCGTGGATTTGCTTTCATACTATACTACAACAATGCCTGCGCCGATTATTCGAGGCAGAAAATGCTGAACTCGAGTTTCAAGCTCGATGGGAATACCCCTACCATTAGCTGGGCTGATCCAAAGGCCAGCCCTGATCATTCTGCTGCTGCTTCTCAGGTATTTTCTGATGGTGTTTCTCGATGCCAATGGCTCCGATTTGTACTATAATCGATATCTCAAAGTCGATTCATCTTACAGTATCAATGAAATTTATATCTTTATGCCCAGGTTAAGGCCCTTTATGTCAAGAACATCCCTGAAAACACAACCACTGAGAGACTGAAGGAGTTGTTTATCCGGCACGGGGAAGTAACGAAAGTCGTTATGCCACCGGGAAAGGCCGGGAAACGAGACTTCGGGTTCATCCACTTTGCCGAAAGGTTGAGTGCGTTGAAGGCCGTCAAGGACACAGAGAAGTACGAAATCAATGGTAAGTCCCCGTTTCTCGAATTTTCGTTATCAATTTGGATGAAAAGTTGTGAACTTTTCGAATATTGAATCACAGGCCAGTCGCTGGAAGTTGTCCTGGCTAAGCCTCAGGCCGATAAAAGATCCGACGGAGCTTATCTATACGGTGCCGGTATGCCTCCTGCACATGTTGCAACCCCATCTTACGGTGCATTCGCCGCAAATCCATACGGGTCAATGGGTGGCGGGTTCGGTGCAGCCTCGGGTTTTCAGCAGGTAAAGTTTCAAACTTTTTCGTGAGAGTTGCTCCTAAACCGTGTTCGAAACTAATGTCTTTTCGTAACAGCCGATGATATATGGAAGAGGACCGATGCCATCAGGAATGCAGATGGTGCCCATGGTACTACCAGATGGCCGAGTCGGCTATGTTCTGTAAGTTCTTTCAATTATTTCCGTAAACATTGCTTACTGCTTACAACGAATATCTGATCTTTGATCGGTTCTCTGCAGTCAGCAGCCCGGGATGCAACTGCCGCATTCTAGACCACCTCGGAGAGGCGATCGGGGCAACGGCATGAGTGGCTCTGGCCGTGGCGGTGGAAGTAACAGCGACGATGGAAATCGCGGCAGAAGATACCGGCCTTACTAGTTAGTTTATTAGTTAGTTAAAAGGACCATTTGGGGAGATGAGATTAGAGTGCTATAAGTTAAGAAGATGACTCTGTTTCTGCCATGAATAATCAAGAAAAAAACCCAGCAGATACAATATATCAGTGTTTTATTACATTGCTTTCTGATAACAACAACCCAAGTTAACAAACTTTGATCTGTTCAATTTTCGATCGTTCTAAACAACACTGTTTCTCTCGGGCATTTTATCGAACACCTTGTGTGCAAATCACAAAACAACTCTTTCTTTCAGGCATTTCATCGAACACCTTATGGGCAAATCACAAAACAATGATTTCATTCATTTAGCTGCCTCAGACGCCTCTCCAGCTCGTCCAGTTTCACGCCCCACTCTCTCTTCACGCACAGCGGCTTAACATTACCATAATCCGGCATCGCCTGCAACTTCATCTGGCCTACAGCCGAAGATGACGATGGAAACTTGTTTTTCTTCCGAATCTTCACTTTGTTCTTCTCTGCAGCAGCCTTCTGCATAGCCCAGAGCACATCCAACCCGCGCAGTCTGCTCTCTCCTTGTTTTTCGTCCTCCTCCGTTTCAGGAACTGGGGAAGAGGATGATCGGCGGCGGTGGACGGCGACGGTGGGGACGAGTGTGGGAGGAGAAACCAGTGGTGTGGGTTGAAGGATCGGCATCCACATGATCTTCACATTGGTGGGTGTTCGTTACAGATCGCTTTTAATGATTCAAGATCGATGCTTTACTCGGAAAAATCATTCAAAGATCGATGGGCCTGAAGTTCATTGTGGCCAGTTCTTTTATGAACAACTTTGGACCTCGTAAATTTCGAAGAGGTTGTATGGACCCAATATCATTGATTTCATTTTCATACATGTCGGCTAATAGTTTATTGGGTCATTGGGACCGGCAATTCGGTTATGGTTACGGGTTGGAAACTGTGGCTTCGGATCTCGTTCAAACCTTTTGAGGGTGGAACTTATTGAGTCAATGGGACCGGTAATTCGGTTATGGTTACGGGTTGTGGCTTCGAATCTGCGTCCAAATCTTTTGAGTCAGAGAAGTACGGATCTCGTTCAAACCTTTGAGGGTGAACTTATTGAGTCAATGGGACCGGTAATTCGGTTATGGTTACGGGTTGTGGCTTCGAATCTGCGTCCAAACCTTTTGAGTCAGAGGAGTATTTTCTTCCTTTTCAAAAAAGTTAAATCTCCCTTCTTCATTCTCGCTCTCCAAGTGTCGCCTTTCTCCCTCCGCTACTGCATCTCTTCTTCGATCTCTGGATGGCTTCTTCCTCAGTCGTCCTTGTTTGATTCGTCTCTTTCTTTTTTGTGATTTACTGTCAGATTCAGGTCGCTCTCATCTTGTTCGTCTGGCGGAGCAGGGTCTAGCGGGACCACTTGGTAATTTAATTTTTGAAAATATGTATGTAAAATTGTAACGTAAATGCTTAAAATTTAATATTAGACCCCACTTGAACTTGATCGAAACTCTTATTATTTGATCACTTTGCCAATTTTTTTATTTTGGACCCCACTTGACAAAATTTCTGGCTCCACCACTGCCGATTGGTAAAGAGAGCAGCGGTACGACAGCCGAGAGAGAGATAGTTGCCGATGAGTTAGTATATATCTCCTGCCACGCAAAGGAGGTCGAGTTCTACCAATCTAACTACGAATTTCACCGGCGGGCGTTTTCAAGTTCGAATTCGCAGTTTTTTCAACTTGAGTGAACAGTTAAGTCTTCTCCAAAACCGACCAAATTAGTTTGTCATAATCAATTTTCATACAAGTAGATTGTATGAAAACTGAAATACAACAGATTGGTGAAAGTAGGTAGCAAAACCACCCAATCAATGCAGGGAGATGCGTGTATGAAGACTCAATCGCCATTAAAGGCCAAACTTTCCTTTGAAAAAGGCCAAACTTTCCTTTGGGTTCATTTGGGGAAATTCATATTGATGGGTCATAGTTCATGAATGATCGAATTAATGATCTGCCTAGCTTAATTTACTTCACCATGTTCAGAAGACCCGATCGAATAAGTCAAACGTAAGCCTTAGTTGGAACTCTCTCATAACAACTCGAGCTATTGATACGTTATTAGAGGCTCTAAAGACCGAAAAATCCTCATTTCGAATCCCAATAGCCCCCCAAGCCATGCACAAGGCTTAAAGCTCAGTTCTTCTGAGAGTTTTCATTTTAGGTATCGTGTTAATAACTAATATAGAAATCAAGTTGAACTGAAGTTACTGGACCTAATTGTTATTAATACACAAGATGAAGTATAAGCGTCTCAACTCAACCCATCTGATCTTCCAGATCAAACTTTTTACCAAACAAACCAGTCTAATTGAGCGAAACGAGTACTAACGGTTATAATTATTATTATTTTCATAATCTAGCCGTCCAACTTAATTAGGGTCGAGAACCATAACGACAATCCCTAACAGTCACTACAATAAAATTTCATAAAATTACCAAGAAGTAATTTCATAAAATTATAATACCACATTATATATATCAATTATTTAATTTTATTTACTAATATATAAAATAAATTGTTTTTTTACAAATCTCATTAACACTTAGATTGAATTTCATTAAAAACTAGAACAAGTAATTCATCCATCCCCAAAAAGTAAAAACAAAAAAAAAAAAATTAAACAGTCATAGCCACGTGTACAAACCATCCCGCCACGTACTCAAATTCAAACTTTGACCGGGTACCTATCAATACAGTCAACCCACGGGTTCCCTTTCATCTCCCGACCCGAAATCGGCCTCAACGCTTTCCAAACCGCACTATTACACTTAAACCCGGACCCGAACGCAATCTGCCAAACCCGGTCCCCACCCATAACCCGACCCTTCGCCTCAGTGTACGCCAGCTCATACCACAGCGAGCTACTCGATGTGTTGCCAAATCGATGCAGAGTCATCCTACTTGGCTCCATGTGCCACTCGCTGAGCTGTAAATTTTTTTCCAGCTCATCAAGTACAGCTCTCCCGCCAGCGTGGATGCAGAAATGCTCAAACGCCAGCTTAAAATCCGGAATATACGGCTTCACGCGCGCGTGGAACACCTTTCGTCTCACGAGCGTGAAGAAGAACATGATCTGCTCGGTCAACGGGAGGACCAGTGGGCCCAGGGTGGTGATGTTTGTCTTGAGCGCGTCGCCTGCAACCGCCATGAGCTCACGTGCTAGGGAGACGCCGACGGCGCCGTTTTCGTCTTCTTTTTGGTAGACGCAGTTGTAGCTACGCTCGTCGGAGCCCTTGTGGGTCCGGACGGTGTGGAGGAGCTGGTATTTGGAGCGTGACCGGTCACGCGCCTTGTTGGAGAGTAGGACGGCGGCGCCGCCCATGCGGAAGATACAGTTGCAGAGGAGCATTGACCGGTCGTTGCCGAAGTACCAGTTGAGGGTTATGTTCTCGGTGCTCAAAACGACAGCGTATTGGTTAGGGTTTGCTTTGAGGAGATCTTGGGCCAGGTTAATGGATATAAGCCCAGCTGAGCAGCCCATTCCGCCCAAGTTGTAGCTCTTGATGTCCGTGCGTAGCTTGTAGTGGTTGACAATCATGGCGGAAAGTGATGGGGTGGGATTGAATAGGCTGCAGTTCACGATAAGGATCCCTATGTCTTTCGGTTTGACTCCGGTTTTCTCGAACAGCTCGTCGAGCGCTCCGAACATGACCGCCTCGGCCTCTGCGCGAGCCGAGGCCATGTTCAGGCTCGGAGGGCGAGACGTGATGCCACTGGGCAGGTATGTCTCGTCCCCCAGACCTGAGCGCTTCGAGACGCGGGTCTGGAAGTTGAGGGTCTCGTCGACGAAAGACCCGCTCTCCTCGCTCATCTGGAGGAATGAGTCGACCGATATCTTGCGCTCGTTCCCAGGCTTGTAGCAAGCAAAGTCCACCAGGTAGATGGGCCTAGACCGCTTGGCCCAGTAAAGGCCCAGTAAGAAGAGAAGGACTGCAGACCCGACCAAAGTCGTGGCCTCGTCCACGTTCTGGAGCTGGAGGGTCTGGGCCGACCAGACCTGGCGGAACCGGTCCAAGTCCAGACCAATGAACTGGACCAACGTGGCGAAGAACAAGGGGACAATGACGATGAACAAGAAGACAGTGGCCAGATTGCACGTGTACCCGTATCCTAGCTTGACATACTTGAGCTTTACGGACTTGAGGAAATCCGGCAGACGCTGCCGGATTTTGATGACCACGGAGGTGGAGTCTCTGAACGCCATCTCTGCAGTCAGGCTCTCCTCGTTCATCTCTATACTACCCGAATCAGAATTTCGCTCCATCTTTCTTCTTCGAGAATGGGAAGTTGTGAAAGAGTTGTTTGAAAGAGTTATGAAAGAGTTGAGGCTATGGAAAAGGAAGAGATATAGAGAAGTGAAAAACCTAAAGAAATTAAAGACTGAGGAAAGATGATAGTACAAGTTTGGAAGCAGTTGGTTGGTGAAGAGGAATTGAATTATGTGCTGGAGATTTTTGGATATTATGGTTGAGGAAGAGGGGCATTTAGCAATAAATACAAATTATATATACTATATAGTTTTTTTTTTTATTATTATATAGTTTAATTAAATGGTTGCAAGTTGTTGGAAGGAAAGGCAAATTAATAGATAGCTAGCTCAACTAACATTGGTAATTAGAGACTTTCCAATGTTGATGATGATGGCCATATCTTGACCAAGTTACACTAGTTTTATGGTATTGTTGACCGAACCGACCCGATCGAGTGAGAGAGTTAGAGTTCATATGCATTCGACTGAGGTAGTGTCATTAACCGTTGCAATCCCAAAAAAACTCGAGTTGTTGAGAGAGGGTTCTGAATGGATCTTATATTGTCTACTAACATGCCCCCCTCAAACAAAATCCCATGAAAGGGGATTGAAGTTTGCAAAGGTCCACCAAGCGTTCTGCAAGATAAATTGTTATATTGGGGGCTACCGAGATTTGATGCCAAGATCTTTCGGTCATCAAAGGCTATGATATCACCGTTGCATCCCAATAACTTGAGTTGTTGAGAGAGGGTTCTGAATGGATCTTATAGTGTTTACTAATAGGTAGAACTGTTAAAAAGCTCGTTTGAAAGACCGATAAAACGATATGATATTGATATAACCATGTTTACAAGGATCAATAATGCATCAATATAGTCAAACATATAGTAATTAATCAAACATTTATTATGTTTAAACTCATACTTCATATTAGTATATATACATTTGAAGATGTGTGATGTGAGGTTTCTTAGAAGCAAGCATGGAAATTGGCATTAGGACATAATCAAAGGTTTTACATGTGTAGCCGTCCAATAATGCAATAGAGTTTACTTGTGCGCAAAAACATGTATGGGGAGTGGCTTGTCATTTTTTTTATCTATTAATGTTTCAAGATGGGATGTGTATGTTGCGATGGACGGGTGTTATTCATACAGAGACAGATCTCTGGTAACTCGATGACTATATGTTTAAGGTTTCGCCAGTTAGATCTTTGGTCCTTTGTCCAACAAGGTAACGATGGTGAAGATCTTGGAAGAACCATGTTACGAATTAGTCGACAACACATGACAAGTTGACACGGATTTCAAGAAGTTATAAGTAGTAAGGTGGTCATAACATTAATGGAACATGACATAACACCACCTACTACATGCACCCACAACCCATATACTTAAAAGCTATCCATTGCCTGCCTACTAGTCATCCCTTGTACTTCTTTGTTTCCCATTTGATTAGACATGAGTACATGACATAATAACATCAATGACCACGTATGCATACGGGTTATACGCTTACGAGTTATATGCTTAAGGTTATCCCATTCACCGGCCCATATACTTTTCGTTGATGAGATCTTGGTTCGTCCAACAACGACTAAGATCTGAGCAGAGTCGAGACACCAATCAGTCGATTTAACGTGGCAACCTGATTGGAAATTTAAGAAGCTACAAACAACAGGGTGATCACAACATTAATGAGACATGATCATATACCACCCTCAACCACATACGTCTATATCTCATACACTTACAAGCTAAATGTTTAAGGCTATCTATCCATTACCCGCCTACAACCCACCCCAAATACTTCTCTCTTTCCCATACAACATTAACGAGACATGACATAATTCCACCGACCTACAGATTATTATACGCTTACAAGTTACAAGCTAGTTAAGAGTTAAGACCATCCATTAACCGCCTAAGAGCCACCCCATGTACTTCTATGTTTCCCATACATTCTAATACGTCTGAACTACTAGCTTACATAACCAAACACTCACAACTTTTCGAGTATACACCCTTACAAGAAACCGCTAAAAAACCAAACAACTCAATCCACACCCACACTTAGTCAAACCACTAATTGAACCAACCAAACCTAACCTATGCAACCCCTACTTGCAAGACCAATAAATACATGGAGTCTCTTGGATTGGTGGATGATGTTATGCCACGTGTGTTTGGTGGACCAATGTGAAGTTTCCATGTGGTTTGTTATTTATGTCGTGGCATTGTTGGGGTTTTTGTTAGTTGGTACAACTGCCTGATGCTAAGACTTACCGGCCAACTACATATTTGCTATAACCAGAACACTACTAACTAAGGACGTGTTCCCATTGGTCAGAAATGCATTCATTTTGGACTATCAATTTTTTCATTTCTCAATTTGCTAGTGCCGACTTGCCTGTGGTAAAAATACTCTGGAGGGTGGTCTGGTCGATGGAATTAGGGTTGTGGCGGTTGTGAATCTAATCGGTTTGATCCAAAATTAGTTGTTGATCAGGAATCAAATCGCTTGTTTTACGGTCAACGTGCTATAACACATCACTTACTATGCATTTCTTGTGATACTAGTGTGTCCGGGAGAGATCCATGGGTTATGTGGAATAGTTCAACCTTAAATGATATGATTTGTTTTGGGGTGTAATGGTAGGGGTTTGATCTTGAGAGGCGGAGGTCATGGGTTCGAGTCCCACCAATACCCGAAATCAAATCCGTGAAAGCGGACAATATCTTGTCAGAAAAGGTTGGGATGTTACAACTAGACTAAACCAAACTAGTGATTCGATTCGACAACGATGTTCTTTACGGTTAACAAGCTCGAATGCAACAACTAATTATTGTACATTTTTCGTGATTACTGGACCAAACAGAAGAGTAGTGATGATCCAATTTGACAATGATTCACTCGCTTTCCAGTTAACAATTTCGAACGCACCACTTATTGCACATTTTTCATAAGTATACTACACCAAAACAGACAAAGAGTGATCCGATTCAACAACTTGTTTTGGTTAACAAGCTCGAATGCATTACTTATCGTATATTTATTCGTGATACTAGACCAAAACACGTAAATTATGACCCGCTCTCAGTTCTTGCTCAACCCAAAAACCGGGTTGTTGACCAATGTTCCACCCTTAACATGCTTCAAAGCAAACCAAAACACAACTCCACACATAATCAAACTCTGACATCTTCCTTTGTTTCTTTTCCTTCCTCTCTCCCAACCACAAGCAATTTCATCAACCAAACCATCCCTAAAAATCCAAGGACAGCAATGAATGTGTATTTGATTTATGCCTCGAATGGTATTTATGTTTGAGTCAAGTCTTGATATTATTTAAAAGTAGAAATTTAGAGGTATAATTTTTTGCAAGAGATTTGGAGGGGTAAATTGAGTGGAATTTGGGGCTTGGTTTGCGACAAGAGATTATGGAGGAAATTGAATTCTCCAAGTGAGTGCTCTAGAGAATTCAAACTTATCTGGAATTCTATATGCAACAGTGGAGAATGCGACAATTCACTAGAGAATTAAACTAGTTTTTATAAATTCACTTATATGCTTCCCTATTTATCACATGTTCACGCGTTGCCCCCGCTTACCAGTCATCTCTTATCTTAGTTTTTCATACACCCAAGAAGACACTTTAGAAGAAGTAGAGTGACTAGTCTCTCACCTGGTTCTCCTGACTAAATCACTTATTAATTTACTCGAATTTTTAGGGCTAATCACTAACCACTAACAATTTTTTTCAAGCACCATAATGTCATTTACATTAATTTGTAAAATTGTCAGTCAATTTTTCGTTCATTCTACTAATCAGATATAACTGACGACTCATTTTTTTTTTTAGAAGAAGACCGAAACATTCCACTAATTTAATTAATCAAAATGGAGGAATATTAAAATTAGATAAAAGGTGGAAATTTCATTTGAAATATAGTTGAACTAACTTTGTTTTATATGACTGTTGATCTAACTTAGATGCAAGTACATTCCACTTTGTCATTGCTTCCAAAGTCAACTTTGACCTAATTTTGTATAAATGAAGATTTATTGAATGATCATTCCTATGACTCAACCAACAAAGACAAAACCAACCCGAAAAAACAAAACATAACCAACTCGATCACAATGACTGATCTAACGGAGGTCTCCTGAAGCCACGACCCAGTCTTCAATTGGGTCCAGATCAAGTAGAGTAATTAGATTCTTTTAGATTTTATGTATTTGTTTCAATATTATTTTAAAATTTGGCTTCTATGTTTTTTTGAAAACGACTCATGACTTAATTATGATTAGTACTCTAACTTATCATGAATTCGCCGTTGCACGGTTAGCCATTCTTAGACCATGAAATAAATTATTCTAGAAGATTATTTTGACTGGAATAGGGTATAGTCTATGCTCAATATTGTCGAGACGAATTAGACGTCAAACCGGACAAGCAAGATGACTAAAGCTATGTTTAGTCCAAGAATAATAAGTACTCAACAACTTGAACGAAAGAATCAATTACTTTTACGGTCACCTAAGTTTGTCACTTGTATCAAGACGGTCTCTTAACTTTAAACTCAATCAACTCAATATCTTTTATTTATCAGTGCGGTCACATTGTCTGATTATGTAACAATTTCGGCAAAAAATGCCACATAGATCTGCCATGTCACATCTTATATTCATTTTTTATTACAGATTGCTTCTTCATTTTAATGTCTTGAACTTGATCTTGATCTTAGATTAGGCTTAGGCCAAAATGTAAACATGACAAGTACACAAAAAAGGTACATTTACATGATTCGCGATCAACAGGCACGAATATGGACTATCCGATCCTGAAAGTAACAGTCTTCGTCGTCAAGTTTGCTTCTTCTCGTACATGAACAGTTCTGACATAACGCATAGGAGGGACCGGAGAGCTCGAGAGGGAGACAGAGCGAGAGATATCAGTTACTTCAATCCATCAATGGTGGAATCAGATTTCCACACCACATCTTTTAGACCAGAGGAGAAACTCTTGTAGAACTGTCAAAACAAAAAAACATATCAACATTCGATTCAACGTTAACCCATGTCTGTGCTTCTGAATCCTAATGGAGCGCGGATTACGTGTTATACCTTGTGGAATTCCAGTGTATCACCCCCGAGTTTCCGGAGCTCTACCATGTGAAGCGAGGGAGCTACCTCAAACACCTGCAAGTCCCCACAAAACAGAACGAATCGGTAACGGTTAGACTACAGTTCATAGTTCTTCCATGTTTAGACATAAGCCTTGTGAATTATGACACTTACCTCAGTAGCCATGGAGAGTTGACCTTTCCTTCCACTTTTGTCACCTTTCAGTTTCATCTGTAAATGCGAAAAGAACAAACCGATTACAAACAGACTTGACCGAGTTTAACATGGTTCGTGTCATGACCTGTTACATCCCAATAGTTCGTTTGATCGAGAACATCAGAAAAAGAAACAGCCTATATACCTTGTAGTTTCTCTTGTTGACATTGAACCCCAGAGGCTTAGCAGCTTCCTCAATTCTTGACATGAGTTCATTAGCAGGACTATTGGAAGCAAAACACGTCTCTCGCTTCACCGCCTGCTTCTCGAACAACTTATCGAGGCTGAAGCTCTGCGTCCTCGAGATGAGCTCGAAAGCATTCATCGACTCGGGTTTCTCCTTCCTCTCCGTTACAAGATGGTCCTTGGAGCTGGAGGAGTTGTTGAAAACAGCATCGACGTCATCTAGGTTTATATCCTCTTCCTGCTCGAAATGCGGAGGCTTGTACCCTTTCTTGAACCATTCATCTTCCAAGATCTCAGGAATTGTAATCCTCTGCAGTAACGAACAGGATAATGTAATGAACACATGTTGATGAACAATTCTATCATCATTTAGGAAAAGTTCGGGACTTTACGGTAAGTGGGTTCGGGTCGAGGATTCTGTTTATCAACTTCTTCGAACCGAGTGAGAACCATGTCGGAAATGTGAAATCAGCATTGCAGATCTGAAGGCAAAAGAATCATGTCATGTTTATGATTCATGTCTATAATGCAAGATAAGGAATCATTGATCTTATGTTCTATACCTTTTGGTACAAAGACATAAGATTCGACTCGTCGAAAGGCAAGTATCCTGCCATTAGCACGAACAGAATCACCCCGCACGACCAAACGTCGGCTGCAGAACCGTCGTAGCCTTTGTCTTTGAGAACCTGGACAGCAAATGTAAGTACTTACATACATTATATCATAGGTTTTGTAAAGTTCCTATCTCGAGTTACAGAACTTACCTCTGGAGCTACATAGTTTGGTGTTCCACATGCCGTGTGAAGAAGTCCGTCCCCCTGAAACAAGATAACCATATCCATATCAGTCTAACGAGGGAAAAGCTAAAGATCTTGGCTTGTCTTTCAACGAGCATTGCCCTATATGAGTTATTAGGATGTAACGGTTCTTCACATACACAAGGCGAAATGGCCTAAATCCATCCCAATCTCGAGCCATTTACACTAAACTCAAGCTTCACTTGAACATTGTGATTAACAAGTTTGGAACTTTGAAACGAAAAGGCAAATTCTTACCTGCAATTGTGGAGCAAATGCACTCAACCCGAAATCCGAAACTTTAAGAACACCATACGAATCTAGCAGAAGATTCTCAGGCTGCAGAAAAAGAGTCCAAGATTACACCCCATCATTACCGATACGAAAACCTACACTCTTAACGAGACCGAGCAACCAGTTACAGAACACAAGGTAAACCAACTAACCTTCAAATCCCTATGATAAACTCCTCTACTATGGCAGAAATCAACTGCATTAATAATCTGCTGAAAGTACTTCCTAGCTTCATCTTCTCTAAGTCTTCCATGATTCGCCTGTAAGATTCAAACAATCAAAGGTAAGCACAAACTCGAGCATCAATGAGTGTTTCAAACGAGCAAGCTAACCAAAATATCTTACAATTTTATCAAACAGTTCACCACCATCCACAAACTCAAGAACAATGTAGATCTTCGACCTGCTAGCCATAACCTGTTTCCAGAAACAAACCCAATTCGAATTAAGCTACAACTTTCCAAGCCAATGAGCAAAAAGTACCAGAAGAAACTATGTAGTACTAGTACCTCGTATATGTTAACCACATTTGGATGCTTGATCAGCTTCATAGTCGAGATTTCCCTTTTCAACTGCAGAAATTAAAATCCAAATTTAGGGGGTTGTTCATCAGATTCCCAGAAGTTCATTCATATACAGTAAAACATCAGCAGCAGCTAAAGCTTACAGACCTTTCATTACAAGAATAAAGTAAGCTTGATTAGACTTCTACAGATAACCTAATTAATCATTAACCTCAGTGGAATCCGAGCTACTAATCAAACAAACAAATACATAAAAACAAAACAGAGTGATTCCAATTCGAAGAACCCACTACTTAAAATCATCGAATCAGCAGGAAAAAAAAAAGGATGAAACCCATCAAAAAAAGGATGAATCTTTGATACTGGAATTCCAATCCCGCACCTGTTCAACCATCTTGTGACGGAGGACCTGCTCCCGATCCAGGATTTTAATGGCGACGCTATCGCCGGTGTCGACGTTCTTAGCGAACTTCACCTTAGCGAAGCTTCCTTCCCCGACTGTTCTCCCCAGCTCATACTTCCCGACTCTCGTCCTGCTCGCTTTAACCTTCATGCTCATTTTCGCCGATGAATTGGAATTGCAGATTCCGCCGCCGGCGAGTGGAAGAAAGAAGGAAACAGAGAAGACTGTGTAATTATAGAGAGGGGGGAAATGGCCGGTGGGTCCCGCCGGCGAGATGGGATCGTGGATAATGCTAGAAAAATATGATGATTGATTCTTCTTCTTTGAGTGAATGAGTGTCCTTGTCCACTGAATTCCGTGTTTTGCGTGTTCGTCAGACGACAAAAGATTTCTGGTTAATCCTGACCAGAGAAGGACAAAAGCAAATTATGGAACGTCTGCTTCAATTGTGTATTATTGCTGGAAAATTATTTCTGGGATTTGGGCAGATGATTGATTAGGTGTAAAGCTTATTTCCATGGCTGCAGATACTCTGCTTTTGTATATGTTTGGAATCTTGTGGCTGATATTTTTCTGGTTTTGGTTGTGATTCTAGGTAGCATTTTCGGTTTGGTTTTCTGTCAAACCAGTAAATTAACCGAATTTTTGGTTGGTCATGATCGACCAATTTCGAATTCATCCAATTTGAAATCAGTCATGGATCGAATTTGACTGAAAACTGTGAATTAAATGTCGAATTCGGAGATGGATAAATGGTTTATATGTCATGATTAAATGTTCAAACTCATGATTTGAATATCCAAAATCATGTGATATTATTCAAAATTGTTTGCAATAGCTTTGAAGTCGGTCAATTTGGTCGACCAAATAATTCGATTATGGTCACGGCTGCCTGAATTTGAAATTTGTCACAGTCATGATTTTTTGCCGAAATTGAATTCTTCCATGACCAAATTTACAGTTATGTTTTTTTTCCCTAGTGCTCGATTAATGATTATCATATTGGGTATCGAATATTTTTTGATTCAGAAATTAGTTTGGTAATCAAGTTTTCAATCTCAAGTGAGATTTGGTTATGAGGAAATTGGGCCTGGATCATAAGCGATTAAGATATGGGCCCAAAAGGCCTTTAAACATACTTGGGCTGGGCTAGTTATTTATGGCCCATTATTTAGATTGAGACGGGTCAAAATATTTTGGAACCCCAAATCGGTGGTTAACTCAGTTAACCAGACTCAACCACGATCCATATTTTTGAACCGAATCGCCTGGGAGCCCGATCGCCTCGCAGACTAGGGAATAATCCCTATTATGTGTCTTGCCTGCTCATCCTGAGTGTGCTGATATTTATATCTGAGGATTCCTGCTCAATACCGTTAGACGGATGTATGGTGCTTGGCAGATTATTACACGTGTCCCTCAATCCTGGTCGTTGCTTGCAGGACACGATACTCTGAGATTTCTCCACGTGTCTCCTAGGGTTTCAAGGCGACAGGCGCACTTTCGCTTTAGGATTTGCTTTGGGCCTTCTAAGATTGAGCCCACCTCAAACTTCCTGGACGATTCAAGGCCTTTTAGGGAGACCTTTATCTTTGACTTTCTTTGCTGACCCTATCGACTCGGGTCGACCACCTCTTTCTCGGATCACCTGCTGGGTATGGTGGCCCATCAGTATTAGTTAAATCGAATCGATTTAGATGGTTGAACATATTAAGAAGTGTAAAGAAAGTCTCACCCATAATTAAATAGCAGCTAGATAGCCAATCAATTAAATCAATTTGATTGGTTAGGTATCCATATAATTAATTTGTTTACTTGTTATAATAATGATCATGATTGCAATTTCTACTTGCAATTATCGAGAATCTAATGTATGAAGAAAAGGTTATTGAGTTATTCCACGTCGAGAAGTGTAAGAGGTTGCGTGCACTTTATAAGCGTGAATGGAAGTCTCACCCATAGAGTGTTAATGAATACTAACCAATCTGGACTCTCTCTTTTTCACCAACTCGGGTTATTGGGATGCAACCGTTCTTGATATGGTATCAGAGTCTTTAAAGCCCGAGAGGCGTAGTCAGAACTTCTGCCAAGTGGGGTCCATTATAAAAAATCAGCAAAATGATCGAAAAGTAAGAGTTTCGATCAAGTCAAAGTGGGGTCCAGTATTCAATTATAAACATTTATGTTACACTTTTACATACATTTTTTCAAAAAATCATTTGTCAAGTGGGGTCCGGTGAACCCGCTTGGAGCTCCTGGCTCCGCCCCTGCGAGAGAGGTTTCCATTTCGAACCTTGGTAGTCCCCAATCCGTGCACATGACTTATCGAAATCATGCATACCTCAACTCTACTACGAGTTTCAGTTTGTGAGCGTGATAATTAATACTATAAAAAGTATTCCGAACCCTCTCCCAACAACTAAGTGACAATGAAAACAGAATCCACCGTAGCAAGTGTGAATCACCCTTCACAAAGAAATATACAAACTATATCTGTAATTTTCAAATGAGACAAATATGTAAAAACTAAAAACTATGGTGACCTCAGCCAACCCTCATCACTCATCAGTTACTATTTTGCAATTTATTATTTATACAAACGTTGAGAGAATCTTCCATTTATTTTTTATTATAAAATGTTAATTGCATGAATCAATCAAACATACGCAATGGATCAGCATCCAAGAGAATGTGGGTTTGTCTCAGTCAATCATTAGATCTAATTGACTCTTTGACCAATCTAATGGTCCAAATCTGTCAGGGATATTTAAGACTTTACACAAATACTTTAATTATTATATTTAATCTAAATATATTATTATTATTTTTTATTTAAATATTTTGTTTTAATCAACCCACTTCCGCCAGCCGCTGTTATCGATCGCCGGCCGCCGGCCACCGTTTTCCGGCGACTTTTTCCGGTGTCTTTTTCCAGTGATTTTTTCGACAACTTTTTCGGTGAATTTTTCGACGAGGCTTCGGAGACCGACCAAACTCCGGTGATTTTTTCGACGATGACAAGTTAACTAGTTAACCTGATTTTTACTATTAACTTATTCATGATTTTTTTATTCTTAACTAGTTAATTTGGATTTTTACAGTTAACATGTTTTTCGGTGACTTTTCCGGCGAGGCTTCGGAGACCGACTAAACTCCGATGACTTTTCCGGCGAGGACAAGTTAACTAATTAACCTGATTTTTACTAATAACTTGTTAACAAGATTTTTTTATTCATAACTAGTTAACTTGGATTTTTATAGTTAACTAGTTAGTTAACATGTTTTCCGGTGAATTTTTCGACGAGGCTCCGGAGACTGACTAAACTCCGGTGACTTTTCCGGCGAGGACTAGTTAACTAGTTAACCTGATTTTTACTAATAATTTGTTAACAATATTTTTTTTTATTGATAACTAGTTAACCTGAGTTTTTACAGTTAACTAGTTATCAACAGATAACTAGTTAACATGTTATCCAATCGAGTTAACTAGTTACCAAGTTGTTAACTAGTTAACTTATCTACTTATCAGCAGATAACTAGTTAACTTTTTGTTTAACATCATGATTTATCAAGTTAACTAGTTAACCGATCAAGTTAACTAGTTATCTTCTCGAGTTAACTAGTTAACTTATCGAGTTAACTAGTTATCTATTCGAGTTAACTACTTAACTTATCGAGTTAACTAGTTAACCAATCGAGTTAACTAGTTAACCAACCGTTTTAATTGTAACTTTCATTTTTACTAAATAATCTTGTTAGCTAGTTATCTACTCGAGTTAACTAGTTATATATACTCGAGTTAACTAATTAACTTATCAAGTTAACTAGTTATCTACTCGAGTTAACTAGTTACTACTCGAGTTAACTAATTAACTTATCAAGTTAACTAGTTAACCAGTGGAGTTAACGAGTTATCAAGTTGTTAACTAGTTAACAAGATTATTTAGTAGATAACCAAGGATCTGATTATATAATTATATGTTATTTCAACAACCAAAATTTCACATTTTAATGTTACTAAAAATTTCCACTCTTCATTTATCTTCTTTCTCCATTCCTCTAATTCCACAACACTTGCACTCTTCTTCCCATTTCTCAAAAATGGGTTGCTGCGGAAGCAAACCCTCCCACGAAGCCATCAAAGAAGTCCTCTCCATACCCCACACCAATCCCATGCCGCCACGTCGCAGGACCACCAACAGCAGCAGCAATAGCATTGAGAGTGGGCCCAGAACCAAGCCCAAGCCCAAGCCCAAGCCCAAGCCCAGAAGAAGCATTCCGGCCCAGCTGCCTCCAGCTTCAGCTTCGAGAAATCCGGCGTCGGAGAACGAACTCACAATGCTCCAGCTTCAGCTTCAAGAAGAACCATTCCGTTGGCTTCCGATATCTGGAGCATCACGAATTCCGCCATAGCTCCTCCTCTGCGTCTCCCTAGCAGAGGAAATCGTGCCATCCCGTTGTCGTCGGAGATATGGAGCATCACTGACGGTCCTCCGATGGCGGCGGCGAATTATCTGTCCCCTCTGAGACGGGAATCTCCGATTAGAAGAGATGTGGAGTTTGGGAGGAGGCAGAATTCGTACGATTCACTCGGGAATAGGCGGGAGAGGCGGGGTTTGTACCTCGCCAAGGAGTCGTCGTTGTCGAGGGAGCGGCGGGCGACGGCGATCTCGCCGCAGAAGCGAGAGAGAGAAAGGGGGGAGAGGTATTCGTCGTCTGGATCTGGTCGGAAGGAATCAGGAAGTTAATGGAGCGTTAAGGGGTGGCCGGCGAGAGCATCTTTGGTGAAGGTGTAATTTTTCAAAATGACAGGAATACCCCTCTAGGTATTTGGTTTGGAACGTTCCAAACTTAATTTCTTGGACGCAGATCCGATGCCACGGTAAACTAATTATTAACTATATCCACCTGGTTAGCCGGGCCGGGCCGAGCCAGCTAAATCGAATTTATCAGGTTCAAGTTTGGCTCGTTACTTTTTAGATAAACTAGAGTAAGAAATTTCAAATTTGTGTCGAATACTAACCAACTCGAGTATGAATCATTATTAAATTTTTATCAGTCGAGTTCAAGTTTAACTCAAACTTTACTGATTAAGAATTCCCAACAAGTATAATTTCAACTCAACTTGAAGTTTGCACACTAGAAAACATCGACGAGTCGAGCTGAAACTACTTATCTCAAAATTTACAAGTTGTTACCACATTTTTCATTTAAATTAGTTAAACTGAAACTGTGTACTACATGTGGTTTCATTAGCACAATTACACGTGATATACAGTGACGGATCTAGGGGTGAGCTCCCCAGACCACGACCCAACCTACCTTTATTTCAAAGTTCTAATCATATGTAAATATTAGTAAATTTTTTATGTGCGGCACAATGCATTTTGGATTTTATACAGTTCAATTTGGCGCCTTATCTCATCCTAGATCCGTCTCTGGTGGTATGCGATTTATAGTGCATGGTATATATTCAAGGCAATATATCTCAATCCACCAATCAAACCCTCACGAGCCGAGCCAACTCACAAACTTCTCGATCCAAACCATGGCACCGACTCATCCTCGACTCATTTACTATATCAAGCCGAGTTCTAAACAAGTTTTCTACCAGTCTTTTACGAACCAAACTTCGAATAACTCACGAGCGAATTGACCCGTAAACAGCCTTACCTGGAAAACGAAACAACAACAAAAATTAAATTAAAAAATTAAAATTGAGGAAGAATCCTACCCTGGATAGCTCCTCAACTAGTGGGGTTAAGACAAAAAAATCTGATCACACGTTCATACGTGTATTTTAAGATTATTATAATTTCATCCTTGTTTATATACAAACAAACAAATTAGTTTATTAATTAATATCAACTTTGACAAAAAGGCACGCCCAATAGCTTTCTCAACAAATGCAAGCTTCATCCCTTCTCTTAATTAGTAGCTTCAAAACGCCATTAATTCAAAGCTTCTTCAGCATCAAAGAGATTAGAACTCACTCAATAATCTTCAGGTATGCTTGATTCACTTATTGATATGTATGGTATGATCATCTTCATCTCGGTTCAGTCTCGATCCTTCTTCGTGTGTGTGCACTTTGATCTCGAACTCTGAGTCTCTTTTCTGTGTATTTCGTTTGGTGTAGAATCACAGCTACTCGTATTTTTACTGGGTTGGTCGTTGAATTTGGAGTAGAGGGTGAAAAGTGTTATCTTTGTAGTGTGTGTATGTTGGATTAGCCATGTCGGGAAGTGTAAACGGTTGGATGCACTTTACAAGTGAGAGAAAGTATTTTCTGGAATTAGGGGTGAGCCAACTTAAGACCACTGCCCAGATCACGTAGTCTTAAAAGTAATCAAATCTTGTGCAAAATTTTCAAAATCAAAATTTTTATCCTCTATTTTAGCCTTTCAACTTGAAAATCTGCTCAGATTCTGTGATCATCCGGGTTTAAACGGTTTAGAAAACTTTTTAGGTGATAATGTCTAATAGTACCTAACTATGGCATCAGTCATCAGAGCTTCTTTCTGTGGACGATTTAGATTCTACTGATTCAGAGTAGCTAGATATGGAGTGTTACATTAATTTCGAGATAAATTCTTATACAAGTAACATTGATTTTATATAAATGAAATTGTTGATTGATCAATTAGGAGTTTAATGAGAGAATTACGAGGAACAACATAATGAAGTGGATGATGAAAAGGAACGATGAAACGACGTCGTTTTGGCGTTTGGGATGGACGCCGGCGTTCACGGCGAGCTTGGTCGGAGGTGCGGTTTTGGGTTGGTGGGAGTATAGCTATCATCCGACCAACACTCAACAATGGATGGTTCCCTTTGGTTTGATCTTGTTCGCGACTCCGTTGTTCGTTTGCTTCGCGGCTATCGTCTCCGATTTCTGGAATGAGCAAGAGTCCGGCGACGTTGGTGGAGGTGGGTCGCCGGCGGCGGGTCAACTCGGGGTGTTTGACTCGTCGGACGGTGGTGTTAGAAAGAAGTATTGTATGAAGGGAGAAAATATAGTGTGAGTGATTATGAATTTAGTTATTTAATTTACTTTTTCTGTAATGAAAATGTATTTTTTTAAAGAATTTTGTTAGTGATTAAAAAAAATTAAAAGGTTCGGATATTATGTATCCACTCTTCACCCGTTTATTAAGTGGGTATTACTCGTACTTACCCCATGAAATTAAAGGGGTATAAAAAATTCAAACCATCTTCGCCCCGGAAGGCATCAAATAAAACAGCTACCCATCAGGTGAAATATCTCTACGTTTGGATTGGAAAGAGATTTTTCCGGATGGAGCTATGATTTTCAACGCATCAGGATTTCGAGAAGGAACGATAGGTAGCTCGATCAATGATTTGAAGTGAAGAACTATTTCACCGAATGAGAAATTGAGTTTGGTCCGTTAAACATAGATGATGTATTGTGGCTAATACGACATCATCTCATACCAGGTACCCATTGGATTGGGTATGAGACAAATACCTTCCAACTCGTCCCCATATTCAAACCAGGTATCAGGTTCTCACGTACTCATGAACTTTACCCTGCCAACGAGTATTCTCACCCAAATTAGTCAGGTTTCAAGTGGGTACGTGATTTCCGGATATTAGATAGGGCTATAATTATTTATTTTTAATTGAAAGGTGTGACATTGATTGGACAAGTTGGTTAGTTGATATATTATTGAATACTAATTAAACCCTATTGATTTTTATTTTATTTTATTTTTTGTGGTATAATTCAACCCTATTAATTGAAGTATCAATGATTTAGGTTTTGGATATGAGATAGATGAAACATTTTGGGTTGGCAAATGAATCATTAGCTACATGATTACATGTTACATACATAGAGATAATGATAAGTTGCAATTAGTGTTTCAATTAGGTGAGGTGTTCAAGTTCAAATGGATAATGAATTTGTGTTGGTATAAAATTCAAACTTTCTAAGTTGGTTGGGGAAGATAACAAATTCAAACTTAGAGAGGAAATTTGCCGGTAGTCTCGTCTTTTTGGGTGGAATTTTAGCTTTTTACTGGTTTCATCTGAGTGTTTTCTGGTGCTATAAAAATTTGTAATTGTTCAAAAGGATGTACGATAGGTTGCTGGTAACTGGTATGAGAAGAGTGAGACGAAATGAGAAGTTGTACAATAAGTGTTAAATTGTTACTACAAGAAAATTAAGTTGTTAGGAGGTAGAGAAAGGCATCAAGGTTGGTGATCACTAAAGGAGAAATACTTATGAGACAAGTCTCGTGGGTAATGATGATTTTGGTTCGGTTTCCTGGTTTGACAAAAAAAATTGACTCAATTCAATCGGTCATGTCTGACCAATATCAATTTCATCCAGTTCACTTTTCTATCAATTCGACCAAATTTAACAAAAAAAGCACTCATTATTTCATAAACATGGATTAAATGTCCAAGTAAAAAGATAAGTTTTTAAATGTCCAAACTAATGAATTAAAAACCTATACTCATGATTAAATGTTCAAACTCATGATTTAAATGCTCAAAATCATGTAATATTGTCAAAATATTGTTTGTAATAGCTTGAAATTGGATTCAATTGACCGAATTCGATTCAATTACGGTCACAATCAGTGATTTCTGACCAAATTAGATTTGTAACAACCCAATTTTACCAAAATTGACCGATTTTCACTTTTACATTTAGTAGCTCGACAAGCTCTCATATATCGATTCCCTCTTTTTAGAAACAATCTTACGAAAAATAATTAGTACCATTCACTAACTTTTCAAATTACATGATATTACCCCCCAAATTACTCATTGTTTTGGATCAGTCATGCAAAGATTCTAATTTACAAATTCATCCTCCAAGTCAATCAATCTCACTCAGCACATAAATTCAACAGTATGGTTCAGCCAAAAAACAAACCGAGTACGACATCAGAAAACCGACCCCTAAACCGATTCACAACCGAACGAACCATCCCGAGCTAGTGTACAACAATTATAGCTATAGCTACTAATTTACACGATCCGCGACAAGCATACAACAATGATTTGTACATGGTAATGGATGATTAGTTTGAATGGTCATTACGAACCTACCTGGGTCCGATGTTGAGGATACATGGTTACACGGTCCGATGATTCGGTCCTAGACGCAAACGGGTTAACACGGGTATGTCTTCAGGATCAAGGAATTGCAGAAGTTAGGAGCAATCAGTATTTCAAGCTTCGACATCACTGCGTGTGGGAAAATCTAGCCCCTTTAGTGCAGTTATGTTGTTCAGATCATCCTCGGTAAACAGTGGGACGAACCATAGCGTCTTTTTGGTGCCGAAAACCTTCAGGAAATAGGAAGTCTTCCGGTAAGAATATGATAAGAACATTGCAGATTAGAAGAGTTCATGAACTATTGCAGTTACGAAATACAGCACCAATTGAATTCGAGAAAAGAGGAATCACCTGTTCGAAATTCTTCTTCCTTCCCAGGTCATATTTCCACCTGACAACACCCTTCTTCTCATACACCTGCAAAATAGTATATCTATCGCTGATATCTACGTGTTCATCAAGAAGAAACAAACCCAGATAACTACACTTTTTTTGCGAACAGCGAGAACTCAAAACTACAATGATCTTGCTAGTAAGAAAATCAGCTATGTGCATGACTAACAGTGCCTGAAACGATTCGGTGTTCATATTAACGTAAGACATTGACAATTGTTCAAATCTATCGAGCTAACTCTAGAAACAAACTTCAGAACATTTGAAAGGAAAGGAAAGAAAGAAGCAAAGTCCTAATGGCCCATAGGCGAACTTCAGATTATACCTCAATGGAAGTGGTGTTGCTCATCAGAAGAGATGCGTGCATCACAAGGAAAAAGAGAAGACTTGCAGCAAAAGCCAAGTTAAGAACTGCACCAAGGTATACACTCTGTAAGGAACAAGGTGGGGGGAGAATGAGAATGAGAATGAAGAAATAGCCCCAGTAAACAAAAGGCAGCAAGAAGAAAAGAAGAGAGAAAAGGTTGTTTTACCGAAAGCCATGAACGTGGTTGCTAGATCACCAGGAGAGCTCGAAAAATTCTTGCTGTGGTCAAAGAACTTGATGAAACTTGGCAACAACACGAAAGTACCTAGCGTCGTCTCAAGAAACGTGTACACCTTCGAATAGAAAGGAAATGAAACCAACGAAATAAGAACATAATAGTAATTAGTATATACAGAACTAAAGATCAAAAAGGGGATAGCAGAAGCCATATGAAGTTACCAAGAAAAGAAGAAAGAACTTGTAGTTGCCTGCACCGATACAATTCACCACCCACACACAGTGATGATCCATCTTAAGAACACATCTTTGGCCTGAAATTACAAGCATACAAACTACTTCAGTATGATTAATACCAATTTGTTTACGTGGACTGCAAATCGGGATCCCGTGTTCTTATATTACAATCAGAAGTTAAAGAATGTTCGTAGCAAACCAACGACAATCACCTCTATTAATAGAACAGTATATCAACAGTAAACATGATAATTCTTACAATCTGCCCAGGAAACTATACACTTGCTACAAGATTATAGTTCTAAGCAAGCATTAGAATTTATCATAAGCTGCATTTTGATTAAGCAAACATGATCGGAATCCCGTCCCCTACCATGATTAGTTCGACTAAGCAGCAATGATATATGAACTCGATGAACTATTATCATTCCCGTGTACGAAACAAGTAGGATGAAGCACATAATGTGCCAGGAATGCTCAAACTCACAAGCCCCAACAATGTGTCTGATTCTACATCCAGCATGAAAGCATAAACAACCTAAAGGATTTAACCTAGTGATAAATCAATCATGATCATCCAGGTGATTCCGATTCTGCGGTTTAAGGTATATCGCTGCGAAAAGGCTATCATAAGGAGATCAAAGGTGACTTACAAACAGAGCAATGATGGCAGCGAGGAGGCTTCCCATTCCGGCAACGATTGCAGTATCCAACTCTCCTATCCAATCCTCCCCCAGAGCTTGAATCCCCAGAAACCCTAGCATCCGATTCTTCCAAACTCTCCTCTGGAAAAGCTTCTCTCCAATTCTCTGGCACTGAGCCAGGATCTTGGAGAACAACCCTAAAATAGCTCCAAATCAGCATTGCAAGCTGCAAGCAGAAACAAATTCCGAACTAACATTTCACTTCCATCACAAAAATAGTGCCCTAATTCAGCTGGGAAAAAAACCTCGTTTACCAGAAAATGAAATGGTACGACTATCAACAAAGCCAGAGCCGACCGCAAGGCGCCGCGAAGCAACTGAGGACCCCACACAACGACTACGACGGCGTAATACGAGACGCCGATTATCGCGGCGACGAGGACGATCATGAAGTAGCCGAGCACTCTTAGTCCGGAGCAGAACTTGAACGCGTTAATCTCCATTCCGGGACCGAATCGGCGGCGGATGCTTACAGGGATGATGATCGGAATGAGCTGGTGCGGTGACGGTGGTGGTCGATTCCGCTTCGGGAACAGGCGGTTCCAGTTGATCGGAGCCAGGATTAGGCGCATCAGCTGTCCCGCCGCCGGAATTCCTCAGATCGGTTGAATCGGTGTCATCGAAATTACTATTTAGTACTTCTAAAATCATGCTAAGTGCAAATAGATATGTTTTTTTTCTTCTTTTTTACTTTTTTGTTAAACTTTGTTAGCTACGCTAATTTAACATAATCCAAAGCTAATTTTTTTTTTGGTAGAAAAGGGTGTCAAGCACCCTTAATTAAAATGAGAACAAACACGGGGAAAAGCAACCCCGATACAATCGCTTAAAATGCAGCGTTCAATGTCCTGAGTAGTAGGACAATTCAAATGAGTACCCAAGGGAAGGGTGTGCCCCAAGTGGGCAAAGAGGTCGGCAACCCGATTGGCCTCTCTAAAAATGTGGGAAATGCGAACCTCCCAATCCCTGCTACGCCAATCTTGCAGTAAACGGAGCAGGAGGCTATGGCGCCCGTCACTATCATCTCCTGCAAGGATGGCGTCAACAGCTGTCAGGGAGTCCATCTGAAGATGAACCCTCCTGTACCCAAGCTCTCATGTTATCCTGAATCCAATAGAGGCTGCCCGAAGTTCCGCGTGCATGATGGTGCACTCACCGAGGTTCGCCGCAAAACAAGCTAGTCTGCGCCCCGAGTGGTCTCTAAGAATGCCTCCTGCAACAGCCTGGTGCTGATCTCGGACAACCGAGCCATCGATATTAATAGTGATCCAAAACTAATCTTTAAATTAACTATTATGAGTTTTTACTTTTTACTATATATCATTGTCCTCTTATTTTAATCAATGATGAATGTGAAATTAATGTAAAAAAACAAAGCATAAACTATATATATTACAAAATTTTGACGAAAAAGTTAACAGAAATGTGTATTTGTCAATTGCAGACGGACAGGAATGACGAAACTTATAAACCAAAATTTTGTGTCGTTTCTCTATTATGATTTGTATATTGTAGTAAACAGTTGAGACAAGATACACGGTAGAGATCGAGCCTCTAATTTTATAATTAATTAGACCATGTTAAATGTCTAATAGAGGAATAGTACAGTAATTACGTTTCTATTTCCCTTTAAGTGGACATTGAAATAAAAACATAGTTTCTCTATAATATAACGTACTATCAATTACTAGACCATTTTTAGCCACGTTTCCTGCAAGAATTTGCGGTGGATTCGGCAATTCCGGCGGAATTCCTGATTCCTTGTTTTCCTTGCATGTTATAGCAGCTCAATTTCCCGGCGGATTTACGAGCTCAATTCCTACTCATAATTCGACCAAAATGCAAGAATTGTCAGATTCCGGCGGAATTAATTTTGTTCCCATTATGCCCACCTCTCTTCTCTCTCTGTTCGAACCAACCTCTCTCCCAATAGCAACGATCGGCGAGACGGCAACGACAACGGCCGGCTCGACGGTTAGCGGCCCATCCTCGTTCACCGACGGTGACCGGCTCGACGACAGCAGCGCCATCCCTCTTCCCTCAAATCGCAGGTCGTTGTTGCTGTTTGGTTCGGTTTGGTAGCGGCGGAGTAGCTGACGGCGCTCGCCAGCGTCTTGATCGAGTGGCTAACGACGGAGATGTGGTGGCCGACGACGTCAAGATTTGTGCGGCTGTGGTTCATCGGACGCTGGGTGGTGTTGGGGTACCGAAGGGGGTCGGTCGAACAGCAGGTCGGAGAGGAAAGGGGTCGTCGGCCGGGAGGGGAAGGCCGGTGCGAGCTTGCCGGCCGGAGTTGGCAGCGGAGATGTGAGTTGGCGGCGGGTTGCAGATGTTGTGGTGTTGGCGGCGCAAATGAGGATTAGGGTTAGGATTATTTTTTTCATAAGGGTAGGACATTTTACGAGTCGTTTGGTTCTGTGAATTAAAATAGTGTATTTCATCAATTTTGTGGTTTTAAATACATGGTTTTGAAAATAGCTCATTTGTTGAATTCCACGTTTGGTTATTCCCATATTAATTAATGTGGGGAAAAAGCTGAGAAGGTGAAAACTCATTGTGCCCTTGGGTCATTGTTTTGTGAACTCTATTTTAGGGTCGATGCCATCTAATAAGCTTATCGTCTTATTTTGGAGAAATTGAAGATAAACATGCGTGGTTGAGATGTCGATGAGGATATTGTGGCCGCAGTTGGAGGCAAAACAATTCGCAAGCAATGATTATGAAACTCATACTTGGTGCGAGTGTGGGCTTCCAACAAAGTTACGAATCTCGAATACAAATACGATCTCTCAACTCTCGAGGAAATATTACAGTTCCTATAGAGAGATTTCGAATGAGGTATTGTCTCACTAGCTTAGATTTGAACAACAATATCCGAAAAAAAAATTAAAAAAATCAAATTCATGCGATTTGTTATGGGAAGGTTGTTGCTCATGAGAGGGAAGTTGTCAAATTGAAGAGGAGAAAGAAGCTTCAAAAAAGAGAAGTTTGAAGCAGTAATGTTAGGTATGTGAATTAAACAATGGCAGTGATTGTAATTATATAACTAGTAGTTGGATAAAAAGTAATGTACAAAGGCTTCAATTCATTCATTATCAAATCACCCAAAACTCAACTAAAAGCTGAGTTTTGAAATCAACCATTTTGGATGCCCAAAACAGTGTTTTGTGAAACCTTTTTCTGAAAAACAAAGGTTTCACATGAATTAGTGATTCATCCAAATCACACCTCCAAATCACAGAAACCAAACGACCTATAGTAATTTAATGGGCTTACCTTTCAATTCCAATGTACTAATTTTGCAGGAAAACAAGGAATTGAAATTCGGATTTGTGTGGATTCCATTCGCCGAATTTGCATAATTGTGGCGGAATGTGCTATTAAGCAGGAAAGTGCTTAATGTGTTATATAATCTATGATACTTGATATGGGCCATTCTTATTGGCTTTTGACTAACTAAATCTATGATACTTGATATGGGCCATTCTTATTGGGCTTTTGAATAACTAGGCCCGTCAACCGAGCCTAGTATCAGGCTTTTGACTAACTATGGCCCATCAACCGAGCCTAGTATCGCAAGGACCATCTAGTAGGGCTGCATACAAACTGACTGAATCAATAAATAATATCTAAGCTCGAGCTCGGTTCATTTCAAATTTGCCGCCTCGTGAATGATTGATTGCAAGTATTGCTTACTATCTTTTGCCTGGCAGATGACACTAGAAATTTCCTTTAATGACAAAAATACATGCAAACCTTCTGTACATAGCTCTTTCAGTTCTATTTCTATACTAAGTAAGAATTATGTACCCTAAATTTACCTTCAAATTCTAATAACTCGAGCTATAGGGAGAATTCAACATTGGTTATAGGCTTCATTGAAGCGATGGATGAACTCTGAAATTTGCGCGGCTAGGGATTCCGTTTTCGTTTCATCTCCCCAGGAAATGCTCAACCTGCGACGAAAGCTCCTTCTCAACCCGTTGCAACGCCACTCGGATCCGTTGTTTGCCTGCAAACATCATTAGTTTCAGCATCAATATAGTAATTAGCTCAGTAGCTTATATAGATAGAGCTGTTCAAAGATGAACAGATCCATGATTGAAACTGTAAAAAAATCAAAACTTGTAACTATCCAAACCCTAAAATCGAGTTGTAACTACCTGCAATGCAGTAGAATCGAGTTGTTGGGAAAAAGTTCTAAACGAATCTAACAATGTACTAATAATAAAAGGCTCGAAAAGTCAGGGAAAGAAAATCATACCCAGGTTTGACATGACCGCTGAGAACGAGATATGGCGGTCTTAAGCTGAGCTTGAGCTTCCCTCATCCTGTCCACAGATAACAAAGCTGTATCTGAGTTGTTCATACGCTTCAGCAGCTTTTGTTCTTCCTGAAATTGCTTCATGCGCTTCTCTAGCTTCATTTTCCCAGGTCCCTTACCATGGAATCTATGGGAGATTGCCCTAAATGCCTCTTTTGGAGTCATCCTTCGTCCAAATTCATCTGTCCTCTCAAGACTAATATTGCTGAATCTATCCATATCATTGTCCTTGTTCTTGCTCTTTTTCTTGTCCATATTTCTACCACCCCAGATGATGCTTTCCTCTTTCAGCGTAGCTCGATCATGAAGCAGCTTCAATGCGCCTGATAACCCTTTGCCAACAGGAACTTCACGAATTATCCCGTCTTCATCAGGTACCTCTTTCATCTCTTCATCATTAACTGTCTCATTTGCTTCTGTCAATCCATCTATAGAAACACCTTTTGTATCATCTCTTATAGCTTGATCGAACTGCAGACCCGAGACAAACTCTTCAATCTCAGTGAAGACAACAACCTTAGGGCCTTCTTGTTGATCATATGCCATCTGATTACTCTTAAAGGTGGTTGCAAGACGAGCAATAGCGTCTGGACCAACTAGAACATCAACCTTTTGCTTTTTCAGAGCCAATTTTCTAGCTCTTTCAACAGATTTGTGAAGAACATCATCATCATCATCATCATACTCATCAGGAATCGTTTTTCCTAATAGCAATGCTTTAGATGCCTCATCTGCTTTAGCGTAAGCTAGCTGATATGCAGCGGCATTTCTCATTTCTGCCTCGTGTCTCTCCTGCTCCTCTCTAGCCTTCCTTCTACTACTGTCATTCCAGAACCAAGATCTCCAGCTCCTAACCCTTCAGAAATTGCTTCTTGTTCAAGAGCTTCCATGTCCAGCTTATCCTTCTTTCGCAGCAGGGATTTCTTCTTCTTTGGCTTCTTAAACTGAATCATTTCCTCTTGAGAATAGTAGTCAGACAATATTTTGCCAGACGAGTTTGCATCTTCAGCTTGTAGTCTTCTACGTAACTGAAATGACAAAAGAGTAGGAAGAACTCGAAATGGTAAGGTGGCAATTACTAATATAGACTCCATTAATAACAAAGGAACAGCCATTCATACATACCTCCTCCAGTTTTTTCTCTGCTTCACCACTAAAATGTCCTATAATGTCCAACGTCACTCCCTGAAAAGAAGCGCACCAAGGTTAGCTATCTAATTCTGTATTGAAAAACTTCTGGAGTTGAACACATTCAAATGGTAAATCACATCCATACCTCATCCACAGGTTCATCATCATACTGAGGAAGCATCTTTCTCTCTGCCATAGAATCATCACTGAACCTTTTTAAAAAAATAAAAATCAACCTCAGCAATCACTAGATGATTTAACAATTAAGAATCAATCAGTGGATAGCAATTACAGGACAAATAATTAGAGAAACATTCATCTTACTTGTCAGAATACACCCCTGCTGGCTTCTTTGCAGCCTTGTAAGCATAATCTCGGCGTTTCTGCTCCCCTATTTCAGCATTCTCAAGCATATCAACCTCTGCCAAAATTACACCAAAAACAACATCTACACATACCTCAATCTCTCAGTTTTATCTTCTCAACAAAAACTCAGATGTACACAACAAATCAAACAACAAGATTTACCATTATTGATGTCCCCGCCATCAGCAACAAGTATGCTTTGGTCTTTCAGTGTCAAAACAACTGCTCCACCCTGGATCACCTTGTCTAGACCATCAAGAATCTTGACACCAGCTAAATCATCTGTCAATGAGTAATCAGTCAGTCATCACATCTAAAATAACCATGAAAATGTAAGAGGAAAAGCATCATCTCAGAAGTAGAGCTCCATAACCACCACTCTCATTCAACAGGGCAGAGGTTCAGTATTATTCTCCATAGCAACATTCTCCATAACTTGCATTAGGGTTAATAATAGTAATCAAGAAAAGAATCAATACGTACGTGTATGATGATCTTTGCCAGCCTCTTCATCATCACTTCCTCCTTGACCAAGATTATCCTGAGAAACGAGATTCAAAAGCCCTTGTCAGCAAAGAAAGATAACAAAAGCACATTACAAGTCATGATCGCGAATTGAAACAAAACGAACCTGCTCCTCGAACTTTTTTGACAGCCGCTTCGCTTTCTCCCTTGCACAATTCCTTTTCTCCTCAAGCTTGCGAGTTTTGTTGAGCCAGGAAAGGATTCCTGAACCAGCTTCTGACTTATTGGTCCCTTCTTCTTTCATCGTATTAGAAAACCTAAACCTAAAATCGGATTGCCGGAGAAATCGCCCACACCACTACTACTACTACTCACCTCCGACGCTACGCAAACTCTTCTTCTGGTCGGTGGTCGCCGGTGCTTCAGCTTCTTCTTCTTCTTGTGATCCAGCTGCCAGCGGTGAGATTATATAGATCCTAATCCTAATCCTATTCCTAAGAGATTGGGATTTCTTATTAATAAGAATCGTTGAATTATATCAGATTAATCCTAATCCTATTCCTATTTGAATTATATCAGATTAATCCTAATCCTATTCCTAATCATCATACTGGCTGACGAATATTTAAGATTCGTGAATCATTGGTGATATGTTTTCAATCTCACTCCTAAATTGATGTTGAGAATTGAATAGGGTAAAATACTTAAAAGTCCCGAAACTATAAGGTGAGTTATAAACTCGTTCTAAAATTTTAATTCGTTATAGAGTGGTCCTATTACTATGAAACATGTTACAAAGTAGTCCTAGTGACGTCATAAGTGTACTTTTTCGGCAATTTCGCCATGTCACTGTTGACATGTCATCTAAAAGATAATTCAAAATTCAACAATATGATTCAAATCTAAATCATAACTCATCTACCTTATAAACTTTGGTTCAAAAACTAAATCTAGTGAGTTATATTGATATAATTTTAGATTTGAATCAATTTAAGATGAATTTCAAAGTATATTTTCGATGACATGTCAATGGTGACGTGGCAAAATGCCTGAAAAAGCACACTTATGACGTCACTAGGACTACTCTGTAACATGTTTCATAGTAACAGGACCACTCTGTAACAGATTAAAGTTTTAGGATGAGTTTGTAACTCGCCCTATAGTTTCGGGACCTTTTAAGTATTTGACCCGAATTGAATATCACTCATCTTTGTAATTTAGTGTACTATTAACCACTAAACCAACCTTAATTGGTTGTTGGTTACTTAAATGGTCACTGAACTTTGGACGAATAACCCAGTGATCATTAAACTTTAAAAAAATTCCTACCCATAACTAAACTTTGGCCAATAATCCTAGAGGTCACTGTTAGCTACGGACATCCATAATTTCGTCTATCTGGCTATGTGGACTTGCCACGTCATTAAAGTTGTCATGTTAGCTCTCTATTTACCCAAAATCAACCCAAACACTCGACCCAATTATCTAGATCAATGTCGTCGAACCATCATCACCAGACCAGACGAACCTCTACCATCACTAGACCTCCATTTATAGACAATTGTCTAAGTTTCATGTGCACCCATATGTACTCATATGTACTTGGTGTTGTACTCACTTTTACTTGGTGTGTAAACGTATATAACCGTCACATACACGTGTATAACACGGTGTGTACCTACCGTATTCAAGGGTGTGACAACGTGTATCGAGATTCTTTTGTACATATTTACATTGAGAACCTCAAAAAAGGGATGACAACGTCATGACGATATGAAGATCTGACAGCCTATCATCTTTCCAATACAAACTATAACGACCGGAAAAATCTCTAAATATCACCGATTGCAAAAATATCATCAGACACAAATACTTAATAACGAAAAAACCATCTTAAACTCTAACCAATAACCACTAATCAATTTTCAGCTCTATACTAATCAACCATCACAATCTCAAAAAATATGACATGAATTTTAAAAAATTTGATATGAGAACATTTTTCACAAGCCAAACTAGACTCAAAATTAATTAAATAAATTTAATTATCCTTAAAGTTTTATGGCAAAGGATCTGCGTCCAAACTTTTAAGTTTGGAAGGTTCCAAACTATTTGACAGGGGGCAATTTCAGAATTTCAAAAAATTAAACCTATCCTATCCCCTCCCCCTTCCCCTTTCCCATTCCCGGATCTGTAAACATAAAAATCGACCGGAAGACGAAGTGGGAAGCTGCCGTTAGGGGTTGCTGGGTTGGCTTGCGGTGTGGGTACGAATGAGGAGGAAAGAGGGCTGGACTCTCGTCGGTGTCGGCAATAGACCGGCTGGACGACGTCGGGTGGACCTGAGGTTAGAGTAGGACGAGCGGAGGACGGCGGAATCCCCTGGAAGCTTTGGCGACGAGAGACGGAGGCAACGGCTACGAAGTCCAGGCCGTTCCAAGATTTTGGGAAGTCGCGGCGGTGGGCGGCGTCGTTCATTGCCGGAGAAGAAAGTGACCAAAGGGGAAGGCGCTTTTTCATCGTTGCCTGAAAATTGATTTGTGAACAATTTGGAAGCATAGTTTGGCTATTGTTTTCCCAGATCTGAGCAATTGTGATTATTCTTCGTTGATTGAGTTGGCCAAGGTTGAAGAAGAGTGATGGTTTTGTGATTCATTTAAGTTGAGTGATGGTATTGTGATTCATTTAAGTTGAGTGATGGTATTGTGATTCATTTAAGTTGAGTGATGGTATTGTGATTCATTAGTAGATGATTGACAATTAGTGAGTGATTTGTAGTTACAAAAAACTATGATGATTATTTAGTAAAAATGAAAGTTACAATTAAATTAAGATCGGTTGGTTAACTAGTTAACTCGAATGATTAACTAGTTAACTCGATTGGTTAACTAGTTAACAACTTGATAATTAGTTAACTCGATTTCGATAACTAGTTAACTCAATTGGTTAACTAGTTAACTCGATTGGATAACTAGTTAACTCGATCTGATAACTAGTTAACTAACTTGGCTAACTAGTTACCTAATGTTGATAACAAGTTGAGTAAAATTTGGATGATCAGTTAACTAGTTAACTCGATTAGATAATTAGTTAACAACTTGGTAACTAGTTAACTCGATTGGTTAACTAGTTAACTCGATAAATCATGATGTTAAACAAGTTAACTAGTTAACTAGTTAACAACTTGGTAACTAGTTAACTCGATTGGATAACATGTTAAAGTTATTGATAATATAACTGTAAAAACTCAGGTTAACTAGTTAACTAGTTATAAATAAAAAAATATATTGTTAACAAGTTATTAGTAAAAATCAGGTTAACTAGTTAACTTGTCCTTGCTGGAAAAGTCACCGGAGTTTGTTCGGTCTCCGGAATCTCGCCGGAAAAATCACTGGAAAACATGTTAATTAACTAGTTAATTGTAAAAATCCAAGTTAACTAGTTAACTAGTTATGATTAAAAAATCAGGTTAACTAGTCCTCGTCGAAAAAGTTACCGGAAAAATCACCGAAAAAAGTCATCGAAAAAAGTCACCGGAAAAAGTCGCGGAAAGTCACGGCGACGGTGGCCGGGGACAGTGGCTGCTGCTGTGCAGATAAAAATAAAACATTTAAATAAAAATAATAATAATATATTTAAATTAAATATAATAATTAAAGTATTTGTGTAAAATCTTAAATACCCCTGACAGATCTGGACCATTAGATTGGTCAAAGAGTCAACTACATCTGATGGTTGAGAATGGGTTTTGGAACTTTCCAAACCCACATTCTCTTTGCGCATTGCAATTATCCATTGTATCTCAAGTTATTATCCCTTTGACTTAAGCTTTCTTTCAACCCTTGCTGTAGTATTGCCAAGTTAACTTATATCAAGTTAAAACCTACTTAGGGCCTTAAGCCTTTCCTCGTTTACAACGTTAATTATCCAAAGATTTTCATAAAGCAAAGTTTTACAATAATATATAATTTGTCGTTTAGTCATTCATAAAGAAAAAAGTTTACAATTCGCCCCACGTGTTTAAAGAGTAAAAAGGGCAAAAGGACATTAAATAAATAGCCAAAGAGAGAAACCAAACATCGTCACTATAGATTGTATAATTTATAAAATGTATAAATAACTACGGTTTTAACATTTTTAACACAAGATTCATAAGGGTAATTAAAATACTTAATAATTAACTAGTGATTAAATTGATAATGCTACAAAGTCTATTCCTTTGTCGGCCGAGAAAACCGAGTCAGTAACACTAATTAGTAATTAGTGAGAGAACGAGTTTAATTAATGGTAGCAGCTCGAAAAAAGCTCGTTCGTGACTCGGTTCGATTTTAAAAAAGTCAGGTTTGAGTCAGGGTATGTTCGACTTGATAGGCTTGCGAGCCGGCTCGAGGTCGAGAGCCAAATCGAACACTAGCTCAACTGTATGGCAGACTTATTTTAGACTCAATAATGAAACGTGTGGGTTATCATATATAATAAATCATATGTTATTTTTTATTCTATTAATGTAAACACAAGTGGTATATTGTTTAGGTTTAACGATTTTAAATGAGAAAAGTAAAAACTCGTAAACTTTAGGATAATTAACTTTTTTTTTAGCTTGAGTCATTGATTTTTTTTATCATACAAACTTCAGACTGATCTCAAATTGGACTCATCAAGTGGTTTTAATGAGCAAAGTTAGACTTGAACTCGAGTTTAGCTCGTCAAGTGTAGCTAATGAGCCAAGCTCAAGTAGGTTTCGAGCTCGCCTAAAAAGTAACGAGCCAAACATGAGCACAATGAAGTTCAGTTCGTGAACAACTCTAATTATAGTATTTGAGATCTCCATATTTTTATAGAACGAATCTGTTATCGTAATTCTATGTATTCGTCACACCAAACAATTAGAACCGAAATGGGTTGGACCGTGAATCGAACCTGGTCTGACTCGGGCTGACCGGTCGAGGCTAATTGGGAGGCATCATGTACTGAATATAGTTACTATAATATTATGGTAAGTGGTCCATACCCATAATGTCCCTTCATTTTCTTACTAAATTACATTTCAATCGCATTCTTTGTGGGCATAATTTGGTCCCAATTTTTATCCCCTTATTTCAAAATTATTAAAAAAATAAATTAGGAAAATATATATAATTTAGAGATCTATGATATTTCATTTTTTATATTCTGTTAGATCGAGTTCATTCATATATATACCGTGAAGGCAATCATCTTATAGATTACTTAGATAGGTTTGAGTACGAGATGCTATTACGGGTGTTCCCTATTTTTGATCCATTGTTGACCCACTAGTCAAGTTACGAAGTATGATGTATTTTAATGTTTCGAAAACTATTTGATTGTAAACGAATGCCAAGTGTATTGCACTTAAGGTTTTTCACCAGAAAAGAAATTTAATGAAAAAATTTATGGCGAGAGATTTTTTATTTTGTTTTCGTACGTGTTATTTTAATCGAATCATAAGATTCACATGGTACGACTTGATGGTACTCTTCGATCGAATGATGGTAACATTCAACCAATATAATCTTGGTAACATTCAACCAATATAATCTCGGGCCTTCTCATTCTAAAAGATAACTCAATGAGTACTAAAGTAGTTATAACTAAAAAAATTAATGACTAAAGTTGCATATTTTATTTATGTTATGTCCCCCCTAGCTGAGGCTACCCTATATATATATATATAGGGTCTGTTTGGAAATTGGGAATGTTGGAAATTCACAGACGGAATAGAGAAGAATCGAAATAAGGCTACACACAATGATTTAACGTGGAAAACTCTTGCGGGAAGAAATCACGGATGCACAATGGCGACGAGAACTTTGATCAGTGAATATAAACGTACAAATTTTCAAGAATTCGACTTATCTCATTCGAACTAGACAAGAGGTATATAAACGTACAATTGTTAATAAACACTATAAGATTCATTCAAAACTCTCTCCCAACAACTCGAATTATTGAGATGCAACGATTCTCGACAACCGTTTCACGGGTTACAATTATTGAAAACAGACTTATATTGACTAATTAAGGTGTGATATTATCATTTTGTCCGCAGACAAATTCAGCCGCTTGGGGACTGTTTTGGCCGCAGACAAAATATTTCCAGCCGCCGGACTCTGACTCTCTTTGTCGTTTTTCTTAATTGCCAATGGCCAATGGCCAATGGGTTCTTCTTAATTTGTACGATATGAAAATACTTAGTCACCAATCTGCAATGTCGACAAACTACAAGGACTTGTTATGTTTTGTCCCGCACATGGCCATACGTACGTGTTATAATTTATATCATGCATGTGAAATCTGCACCTCACGGTCTCACCAAAGAAGTATAAAGATGTGGTGTAAGTTAGTAACATGTCACGAGGAGCGTTATTGTACACTGAGAGTCAAAATTGAGATGTAATTTTGCACTCAGTGAGATAGATATGCTTGATACAATGGGAATTAGTAGGAAAATAATGACCTCTATTAACTAGATGGTCTGCAAACACATGATCAATAGAAATGTGAAATCTGCACCGCACAGTCTCGCCGAAAAAGTTGATCAGAGGGCGTGGTGTAAGGTACGTAGCAGCATGTCACTATCAGCTGTCTGGGGGGAGTGTGATTGTACAATGAGGGTCAAACTGGAAATGTAGTTTTTTGGTAGCCCCGATCTCGAGCCAACTGCCATCCTAACAAAGGACCCCTCAGCTCAGCTTTTGTTAATCTTGCAACTACGTACCAAGTTAGCAAAGAACATCACCAGATACGTCCCTGGCTGTCATAGAGCAAATCAACTACAATTGTTGGTCATGTCTAAGAAATGACAGAGTCGTTAGAGAGGAAGATGACCCACTTTAGAGCCCACTACCACCCTGACAAAGGACCCCTCAACTCAGCTCTGTTAATCGTGCAACTACGTACCAAGTTAGCAGAGAACATCACCAAGCAACGTCTCTAGCTGTCACGAAGCAAATTTTCTACAATTGCTTGTCAAGTCTCAGAAATGACAGAGTCATTGGAGGGGGAGATAACCCACTCTAAAGTGTCTAGCTCCAGGAGCCCCACTTTTTCAAATAAAACAAAACAATATATTTACTTGAAAATTCTTGCAATTTCAAATAATCTATGGGTCAATTCTCAAAAAGGAGGTTATTATACATAGATTTCTTCTTTTATGACTTCCACAAATGAAGAGAATCATAGTGGGATTTGTTGGGGGCCAAATGGCCAAAATGTATAATAATGTTTCAACTTTAAAGTATCTATAGCATTTCTATGCAGTCATTGTTAAATTCATTTATTAAGATTTAATCCAATAAAAATAAAAATAAACGTCATTTTCCATTAATAAAGGTTCTACTCTATTATTGCTTGTATCATTATTGGCTTATTTGATGAATGATGAGAATTTTGTTGAGAGTGTGTTTGGATTGAGAGATTTTCATTTTGAGATTTAGATTTGTAGGATTCAATTATTGATTTTTTGGTGTTTGATTAGAAATTAAATGTGTATAATACAGTTTTGAATTTATTTATCTATGGATTTCAGATACGTCGTCGAAATTTTTGCTTGAAGTTTGTAAATGAGTTTTCCCACCAAATTTTCATCAGAAATATTTCACGCAGAGACTTCTGCTGCCAGATTTCGCCACCAGATTTTTTAGATGTTTTCCGCTAGATTTTATGTTGCTGATCTTTTGTCGACTGGATTCCACAACAAGATTTCCACAATTGGGGATTCCTTTTGCCGGTCGCTAGAGTTCTTCCACTACCAATTGATCGTTCCACCATCAAAGTTCTACCATTAGTTGCCAGAATTCATCCTCCGACCACCAGAGGTCCGGTGCCGCCACACTCTAAGGTCATCTTGGCCAAAGGTTTCCATTAGAGTTCTGCCTCCATGGACTCCATTATTAGAAAATTCCATCATCAAAACTTGACTGTCAAGAAAAAAAATCGTCAATGAACCTCCGTCGCTTGTAAATTCCATCACCAAACCATATTCAACAAAAATTTTCATCACCACATCTTCGCAGTCATAAATTATGTAGCTAGTCCTTCATCGCAAAAAATAACAATTAACGTAAAATTCCATGTCAAGCCGTCGAAAGTCGAAACTATGTATCATATTATTTTACAAAACTATATTTTAATCTAGGAATGAGCTTGATGTAGTGTTTTTAAAATTAAAAAAAAAAATAGAACATAGGGCGTATATAATACAATTTACACAAATAGAGTGATGAAATGAAAAATATTGAAAACGTGCATGACTCACAAATTACTTAAACACACCCTTTTCCAACTGAGAATATTTTATTGCTTGAAAATGGGGAGCAGTTATATAACACAGCAGCAAATTTGGAAAAAAAAAATTTCACTTTCAAAAAAAATTTGGAAAAAATAAAAATAAAAAATAACAATCACCTAATTTAATTTAAAATAATAAATAATTATTATGACACGTCACTATATAGGATAGTGACGAAAATATCACATCCATAAATTAAACTAATGCTTATGACACGTCACTATATAGGATAGCGCCGTTGATATTTTAATTTTAATTTTAATTTTTTTGTTTCCGTTTTCGGCTGTAGCTTCTCATGAATCACGATTTCTTTCTTCTAGTGGCTAAATAAAGTCATTTTTAAGGGTTATTCTAAATCCCTAATTAGTTTATGTTTAAAAGGCAACAATGAAAAATCTAGGACAAGATTAGGTTAATTGTATAGTATTGGATGTATGGGGCTAGAGCGGGTATCCGGGATGGGCGCCTTACTTCCTTTTGGTCCACAAGATGGCTTGATTCAGGCATTCTGTTGGCCGACTGGGCGAACGAGCAGGACCCGGACTATAATCCCTTAGATCGCGTGGTTGATTTCGTCGATGGTGACTCTGGCTGGAACCTCGACAAACTTAATAGGTTGCTACCTAATGAAATCGTGGAGCAAGTGATGGGTCGATCAACTCCTAAAGAGGAACTTGGAGAAGATAGTTGGGTTTGGGGCGATACACATGATGGACGTTTCAAAATCAGCTCGGCATACAGGATGGCTCTCAACCAGGAATCCAGCAGAGAAAATGGGTTGTTTCTAAGAATTTGGAAATGGAATGGTCCCCATCGGATCAAATTTTTTCTTTGGCTGGCCCTTCATGACCGACTCTTGACCAATGTGGAAAGAATGAGGCGTCATCTTACTCATTCGTCTGTTTGCCCGAGGTGTGGTGTTCAAGAGGAGACGGTAAGTCATGTTCTCAGGGACTGCCCCTCGGCTGCAGTAACTTGGAGAGATTTAGGCTTTGACACTAATAGGCCAAGCTGGAGGGGATCATTGGCTGAGTGGCTCGCCGATCTGTTGGAAAGTGATAAAGGATCCCTGTTCGGAGTCTCGGCATGGATGATTTGGAAATCCAGGAACGAAAGCATTTTCTCAAGATCCAATGTTACCCCCACCCAGACTGCTCAGCGGGCTCTTCGATGGAATGATGCGGTTAAGGAAGCTTTCGAGGCGACGCAAGATGCTTTGGCTATCGGGGCCTGAGACGTTGGGAATTTGTTGCTTGGGAACCAGGCCCGATTGATGATGTTACGATTAACACTGATGGATCCTATTCCCCATCTCTAAAGAGAGCTTCGGCTGGAGGTATCATTCGTTCTAATGAGGGCAGGGGACTGGTCGCCTTTACAATGAACTTGGGGCATTGCTCTATTACTAGAGCGGAAATCAGAGGAGCTATCACCGGACTCGAACTTGCGTGGGATTATGGATATCGAAGTGTTGAGATTCAACTGGACTCGCAAGCCGCAATTTCGCTTATTTCCTCTTCTACCACTCCTGATCATCAGCAGGCTGCTGAAGTTTTGCATTTCCAGAATCTGTGCAGGCGGAACTGGAAAGTCACTATTCGTCACGTCTTCCGTGAGGCTAATAAGGCTGCCGATTTCTTGGCCAGCCAGGGTTATTTTTTTCCCTTTGGTACCCATCTCTTTCCATTTTCAGATTGTAATCTAGGCCATATCCTGAGATATGATTGCCTCGGAGTTTCAGAACCTCGTTTGATTCCTGTTGTTAATTAAGGCGCGTGACGCCGTTTTTCTACCAAAAAAAAGAAGAAATTAGGTGTGGTTTGGAAGCTTTAATAATTGGAATCTTGATCCTTATCGATTTGAGATTTAAAATGTTGTGTTTTGTGTTATCTTTGTGATTGTAACGATTATGTTTTAGAGTTGAGATTATTTGTGGTGGGTCTACTATAGGGGGCTTCAGACGTGGGTCAGGCGGTTTCAGAGATAAGAGATTGATCGTTCTTACTACGAAGTTTGTTTCCTTGAAAGGAGAAGGAAATAGGTTTGAGGGGCAATTGGTGGACCCGCTAGACAACTTCGAATTTTGATTAGGTGGTTCATTTGAATCGTCTAGGGGTTAGGACCTCCAACTCTCACCCGAAATGCAATAAGAGCTATTGGTCTGGATCTTAGCCCGATTGTCTGGGCTGGAGAGGGACCCATGCAAAAACCTTAGCTAAACGACTAGCTAGAGTTTCGCCGAATAGAACTCCAACGTGGCAAGATCTGGGCAACCCACTTTTCTTTAACAACGGGGGTCGCCCAGATCACCGCAACCCTGACACTATAAACACCACACCAGTCCCATATGAAAAGTACAGACCGTTGACATTTTGGCAGTGAAAATATTCATTCGATACTAAATCTCTCTCTCATTACTATTCTATTATCGCCTACGTCACCCCCCTGAACTTACTACCTATTTGTCTTATACCTTGCGAGGAACATCCAACTCCAGTTCAAGTCAGCAAAATCAAACCTCATTGTTCCAAGCGACCAGACAAGAACAGTCTGAGATTATGTGGGTCGGTTACCTAAATGGTTACCCAACTTTGGCCAAATAACCCGGAGGTCACTGAACAAAAAAAATTGCTTCCGTGGTCATCAGACTTTGAGCCATTTTTCAAGGGAGTCACTGTTAGCTACAGACATCCACTTTGCCATCCATCCGCTTATGTGGATTTATGCCACCTCATCCAATTTGCCAACTCATCCGCCACATTAGTTATTTATGCCACCTCAGATTTAAATGAACCCACCCAAACTCATCTAACTCAAACCTTTTAATCACACCCAAATTCAAACCCCAACAATTAAAAATTAACAACTGACCTCGGAAATCGTAGAGCCAATGGTGATTGGCTGCCCAAGAACAATCTCTCTCCCACCACACATATCTTATCCAGAATCCCTTCTTCTCCCTTTCCCCAACGCCGTTGAAACCCTAACCTTTTACAGTCATCCCCCAAACCCAGATTCGAATCAGAGGCAATATTCCATCTTTCATCCCTTCTCGAAGCTGATAATGGTGAGCGGCTGGAAGCAACGTAGGCACTAGGAGAGAGAGCCTGAATATGGTAAGTGTGGTCCTGGCTCCGTTTGTCTTATATTGGTGTCCGACTTCGCATTGATTTCCTAACAGTGATGTCCGTAGCTAACAGTGACTCCCTTGAAAAATGGCTCAAAGTCTGGTGACCACGGAAGCAATTATTTTTGTTCAGTGACCTCCGGGTTATTTGGCCAAAGTTGGGTAACCATTTAGGTAACCGACCCGAGATTATGTAGTGCTGCATAAATTTCACTAAAAACTGAAATTCTATTCTTTAAAATTTATAAATAATTCAGGAATTCACTAAAATCCTAATAAAAATTTCAATAATATGTCATTCTTGGTTTAGCTATATTTCGTGAGGTATTAGAATCACCTTTATATTAATTATTAACAAATGACTTAATTATTAATTCCCTAAATCACGTCCAAAATAACTATATAAATCAAAGCAACACGTCATACAAAATAATAACCATCCTCTCATAATTATTATTAAATTTATATTACAAAATTACAAACCAATGAAATAAACGGTAACCGTACTAATTAATCGAAAAGCTTATAATTAATTAATTAATTAATATACATTAATACATTACAGAAGCTCTAATCTCGCAACAATGGCGGATTCTCAGCAGCTCCTCTTCCTCATCCCTTCCGGTACCCTAACCACCGCATCCTGCAGCATCAATCATTCACGCCGACATGCTCGCATGGTGCACTCGCAGATCCACATCACGCAGCGCCGCCATCAATCTCGCCCCCGGATGGTTACACATTCTCCGATTGAACCCGAATCATCGCGTCGCTCCCGACGATCTTCACCTCCACCTCCGCCGCCCGCCTCCGCAGCTCCGCCGCGCCTCCGTCGCCGACGGAGGTCGTGGTGCTGTTATTATCCGCGTTGTTATCCGCAATCTCCAGCTTGACCCGCTTTCGACCCGACCGAGAGAAGATTCTAGATCGTCGATTTTGGAACGGAGCTCCTTGATGTACGAAACGGCGTCGGATAGAAGCGACGCTTTGTCCATCCTTGAAACATTAGGACCACAGCGCGTAGCGCGTAGAATCTGTGGTTGAGCTTCCCCGCCTTTGTCGCTCTGCCTCCACGTGGTTCAGTGGGGCCCCCCGACTCATCCCAGGCTTCCTCCCTCTCTTCTTCGGCACCCTATTCGACGTCGTTTTGTTAAGTTGAGGACTGTCCGAGTCAGAGTGCTCTGAGTCCACGTAGGCTGGTCCTCCTGCTGACTGTAGCAGTGGGATTGATCCAGCTGTCACTAATTTGTCGTTATTATTGACGTCATCGTAGTCGTCCTCCTGGACGCCGGCGATGATCCCGATGTCGGCGAACGAGAACGGGAGATGATTCTTGGGGATGGAAGACGAGGAATGATCGGATCCGAACAGAGATTTCACCTGCTGAACGAGGCCCCAATTCTCCTTGATGACGTCACAGGAGGCGAGCTCGACGACGCCGCCGCCGTCGGCGGGGATGCAGACCAGAGTCCTGACGCCGTGGAGCTCGGCCTCCTTGGCGCGGTCGCAGTTATGGAACTGGAGCTCGTGGGATCCGGTCAGCCACATTAGGGATCCGGTGGTGAGGGCTTTTCCGGCGACTCCGTCGCCGGCGTTGAAGGAGCGGGTCAACGACATGACGTAGAACCACTCTGTTTCCGAGACGGCGGATCCGCCGTCGAGGAACTCGTCGGAGGAGGTGAGCTTGGGAGGGGAGTCGCCGGAGCCTTGGAAGTGGCCGTCGGCCCAGGAGAGGAAGACGCGGCCGGAGTCGGCGGCGGTGGAGGTCTGCCAGAAGATGGCGTAGGCCCACCAGTCCGGGATTTGGGTTTGGAGGAGGAACTGGAGTCTTTGCTGGAGAGTTGGCGGCGGAGGCGGCGGTGGAGTGGTTAGAACGGAGGAGGAAGACGACGGCGAGATTATTAGCTCATCCATGATCGGAAAATAATTTTTCAGTGAGTTTGTGGTGTGGTGAGAAGAAGAGTAGTGCTTATAACTTATAACTTATAACTGGCGGTGGGACCCACGTGAGGATTGTGTCGTTTTGTGGTGTGGGCCCATAACCCATTGTGGGCCCGTGACAGAGCTGTCTGTTGGGCCGGGAAATAATAATAAGTGAAGGAAGATGGGCCTTTGAGAGAGATGTCAGGATCGGGTACCACCAGCACGTGGTAATGGAAGAGATCTATGGAATCTGAGCCGTTAATCTCAGAAGTGCATTTTTAAAAAGGAATGACGCGATGAATTGGAACAAGGGAACATTACTACATTAGTGTTTCGAATCTGTAGTGGTTTAAGTGACCACTTTGTAAAATTTGGAAGTATGGTGACTAGTTTGTAATAAGTGGGTTATTGCAATATTACTCATTGAAGATGTATAGATTTGCAAATTAACTCACCAAGTTTGAAAAAATGTATCTTATATTTTTAATAATGATCAACAATCACACAAACATCGATCCAACTCTGTCAACAACCAGTTTGGAGGTTCCTTCTCCTGCAATAAAAGAAAGGATAGAGTAAACGACCTTTATACCATGAGAAATTAATAATCGAGTGGCGTCAAGTTGTGGTGACTGCTAATCCTTTTTTTTTTTTTTCCGTTTCTATCACCTGATTGATCTGAGATGACGGTGGACCATGGTCGTTTGATTCACATGCACTTACTCTTACTTCACGAGATGAAGGGAATGTGAGACTCTGATGAAAGCAGTAACAATCTCAGCCATTCATCTAATCTACGGTCCTCATCTTTCACTTGTTCCTTCCTTCTTTTTTAACTTGTATGAATGAGATCTTTTTTTGACCAATTATTTTTTCGATCGAATGAAAAGTTGGTCGGATTGAGATTTAAATTTGTGGGACGTCGTTTCTACATAGAGACTCTGTCGATGATGACACGCTTAATTATTTCGTCAATACAGTCTGTACGAACTCCATACAGAGTGTACGTTATATACAAGTTGTACGATTCTCATACATAGTGTACAAATTTCATATAGAGTATATACAATTTGTATGAATTATTTACGACCCTACCATATGAAAAAAACCAAAATAATCAAAAATAAATATAGAGAGTACAACTCCCATACATAGTGTATACAAGTCATGTACAGATTGTACAAAAATAAATATAGAGTGTACAAATTTCATACAAAGTGTATACAATTTGTATACAGCTCTAGTACATACTATACAAAAATAAACATAGAGTGTACATTGTTACGTATAATTTTGACTAAAAAACTACAAAACCCACCACGTTATGGGAATTGGAATTTTTTAGCACAATTTTAAAAAATATGTACCGTCAGTAGCCAAATGCGTAAAAATGTCCAGAAATAGCACAATATGACTGGCAGGCAGCGCTGCGCCACCCAGCCGTGTTGGCCGTGTACTATTTCGCCATCCCATCGGAGCCAAAACGCGAAATTCATTTTCTATGGTTACAAGATATTGAGAGTTGTAGTAGGTTTCGAGTAGTTTGGAAGAGTTAGTCAGAAATTGTTTATGGACTCACGCCTCTATATAATGTAAGGAAGACAGAATTCAGTTAGTGGATGCCAGAATTGCAGAACAACTCCAACTTTTTTCACGCGTGATGTCAATTATACGTTACAAATTATTGTGTCGTCCATAAGTGGTTGACTTAATGAGGAGCTGCAGCTTTTTTCACGTGGGTTGGCAATTATTTCTATGTGAACAGAATTATTGCTACATGACCCATTTTTAGGGTGTTGTCAACTCATAAGATGAAATGTGTGATCAATTATATGTTGCATTTCTAGGGTGTTGTGATCTCATAAGATGAAATGTTGTGATCAATTATAAAGTCGAATACCATGAAACAAACGTCTACTATGAAGTACTCTGAAATACGAAATACAATGAAATATACTCATAACATACTATAACTACTCATGACCCCTCCCATCACGACCCCTCCCCTCCCGACCCCCACCCTGTCGACCCCTACCCTCTCGACCCCTACGCCGACCCTGTCCCCTCCAATGTGCCCCCAGCTCATGGCCTCCAGTAGCGCACATCCTCTGCGTAGGCTCTCGCCTCAGTCCATATCGATGCTGCCCGTCGGCGGGTGGAGTATCATCATCATCGAAAGATGCCTCATATGTCACTACGGGTGGTGTGACATACTGAGACCCGGATGGACCGGCGTACGATGAGGAAGGACCCCACTGAGACCCGGATGGAGGGGCGTAAGATGTATAGCCTCCAGTGGGGACTGTAGGAGTGGGGTATGGCTGGGTCGGGTCCGGATGCTGTGTGTAATCCTGATGCTGTGTGTAGTCCTCCGGCTGGGTGTAGTCCTGAGTCCCCATATAATCGAAAGTCGCGTCGCCTGTAGTGTCGAATGGATAGTGGTCAGAGTATCGGGTCTGCTGGTGATGTGGATCCCACTGAGGCAATGTCGGCTCCCACAATCGCGGGACAGGGGGGACATCTACATGCTGTCGGACTCTACGTGTAGAAGGAATCCTGGCGGCTGGCGGGTCAGGCACTGGGTAGTCAGCATGTCGTGGATGGGTGGCCTGCCGGGGTGCCCTCCTAGACTCAGACGTCCTATGGATCCCGCCTGAAGCATGCATCATTGACCTCAGTGTAGCATGCATCTCCTGCTGCTCCTGAGGCGTGATATGTGACTGGCCAGTAGTCACGTATAGCCTCTCCATGCCATCAAGCTACAACACATAATTAGAATGGTTAAACATGTAACTAGAAGTAGTTGTAATAATTATGACAGAACCTACGTACCAAAGACTGGTCCACGGCTCCTCGGCGAGAAACTGTACGTCTAGTGATGCCATGATACCACTGGTTGATCTCGTCGTGGAAGTGATAGGACTCCCTCTCCTCGCTCCGCAGCCACGGGCCTGAGGCGATGTGGTCAACACGAGTGGACCACAGGTCTCGATATCCAGCAAATCTAGCTACCACATCAGTACGATGCCATCCACGCTGTGTCAGCTCCAGGTTACTGATGACCTCACCTACTGGCTGATCCCATGTAGGGACAGGCTGGTCCATCCCAAACTGACGCAGCACTCTATCAGGCCTATGCCACATAGCGCTGAAGAAGCAGATAAGCTGTGCGACGACGCGATGGATGGGGAAAGTCCCTGGACTGTAATGCTCACGGTCCGCCGAGTAGGGACACCACTATATGAAATAAAGTAGAAAGTTAGACAACTACGAAACCTAAACTGTAAGGGAAAAAACACGATCTTCTTGTTAGAATACAATACCACGAATGGAGTCCCATCGTCAAACAGCTGGCGGTACCCCCCAACAAGGATGTATCTGGTCTTCGCGTGATACCATTCTTTCCAGCTACAAAATTGCGGAATGAACCACGTCATTCATACAACTTGATAAGATGGAATAAACCATGAAAATGGAAGAATAAGTCGTAGCCCGAACCTAGTCATACGTGGAATGGGGGAGTGCGTCGGTGCAATATGTCGACTCTTGTGGACTCGACGCGCAATGGACGTAAATCTCTCCAGGGCCCACGCCTGAACCAGTGCCATCCAACCTCCAATGTCACCTACGTGGTCGCGGGACGGGTTGCTCTCTATGCGGAAAGCACACCGGCCAAGCTCCCTATATAGCCATGAAAGTGCGGCAGCCCCCCAAGCGTACTCGCCTATCTGGCTCATGTCCTCGAGCAGTGGAAGGAAGAAGAGTGAGGCGTGTGATCCTGACCGATCAGCAAAGATGCAGCTGCCGAAGAAGTCCAGAATGTATGCGCGACAGTGCTGCTCGATAGTCTCCTGGTCGGCGTCATCCCTGATGGTGCCAAAGTGGTTATGCAACCACGACATCTTCACTCTGCCAGCAGACAGGTCAGCGGTAGATGGTTTCTTCCCCAGAAGCTGCTCAACGTAAATCTGCAGATCAGAATCCACAGTCGGAAATGCGCCTCTGCGACTCCACAAGCACACCATCGATGCTCAGACCAGTGAGAAAGTACATGTCCTCGAGTGTTATGGTTGCCTCACCGTGGTACAAGTGAAAAGTGCTCGTCTCGGGACGCCATCTCTCGACCAATGCGGTGATCAGCTCAGAATCAGGGGTAAAATCCAAGCAGTCACGCAACTGACCTAGACCTATGGGGGCAAGGTATGCCTCGAACCTAGGATCGTACTTCACGATCTTCTTAAAGAAGCGACAATTAAGCGTCATATGTGGGTCCTAATAGTTGGGGGAAGAAGATGTAACAAAATTAATAACTAGTACTCAATTTCTGAGTGCACCCTAAACATTTAAATGTAATTAACATTCACATATAATTAACAATCAAATATAACTAACATTTACATATAACAAACATTTATACATAACTAACATTTCAAATTGAAGTAACATTTCAATTATTACTATATAGTAATATGAATTAGGACTTACATTATTTGTAATTATATCAATTAGTATTATAATTATTAATATTAGGTACTACTAATTATCATTAGTAGTGAATTACTAATTCTATTTAAATTTTTTAATATAATTACTATTATTTGTTACTTTTTAACTTTTTATACGTAACTAATATTCTTTACTAATATTCGGAACTAATATTCGTTACTAATTACTATTATTAGTAAATTTCTAAGGTACATAATGTTCGCTACTAATTAATATTAGTAGTCAACTAGTAGTTAATTTGTATTTGAACCTAATATTACAATATAATATTCAAATTTGCTCCTAATTTGTATTTGATCCTAATAGTACAATATAATATTATACTAATTAATACTAATTAATGTTCGCTCAAATTTGATCCTAATATTACAATATAAGTAATTAAATTATGAATATTATTAAAATAAATGCAACATTCAAACATAAATACCTTGTAAAAATAAATAACATTTCAAATGTACCAACCTGAGCTTCAAAAATTCCCGCCGCTCGATGTCGGTCAGCATCACCCCATAAAATCGACGGGTCCTCGGGACTACCACTTCGTACCCCAACCGGCACCTCTCCAAACATGTAATCCATCTACAATTTAATATCCACAAGCAATGTTAAATACATATAAAATCGTAAAACACAATTTAATTACCATATAATTTATAGCATGATACCTTTTGAGGGAGGGTTCAGGCCTTCTTCAAACGAAATTTCCTCGCCGGACAATTGCTATGAACCTACAAATAAAATACGTCATTAGCGTACAATAATACTAACAAAAAATTTTTGACAAACACAAACAAACTATCAAAAATACCTTAGAGAGAATTGAGTTTCAGAAAGTATGAGAGGAGGTGTGAAGATGGTATGTGGGGGGTAGGGGGTATTTATACAAAAAAAAAACGGTAGTATTGATCCCAGGTAGCGCTGCGCCACCCAGCCAGCGCAGCGCTGCCTGGGATCAATACTACCGTTAGTTAACGGATACATTGTAACGGCTAGTGTGCCACATGGCGCAGCGCTGCAACGGCACAAATTTGACTTGGCAGCCAGCGCTGCGCTGGCTGGGTGGCGCAGCGCTATATGGCTGGCGCAGCGCTGCCTGCCAGTCATATTGTGCTATTTCTGGACATTTTTACGCATTTGGCTACTGACGGTACATATTTTTTAAAATTGTGCTAAAAAATTCCAATTCCCCCACGTTATATCCAATTGTCTTGTTTTTCTGTATCATATATTGATCGAATATAAGTAGATAAGTGTTCATTGAAAAAAGTAGCCATGCATGCAGAATTATTAAAGAGAATTAATCCATAACAAAAGAGGATAACTATTAACTACTCCAATGATTTGTAATCTGTTAAATAACTACCATCCTAACATGTGTTTTTGTTTAGCAGTTAGCTCACTGTCGTCTGTAGGTTTCGGCGGCCATATCTACATTAAATATCGAAAGTGAAATTTGGTTGGTTGTGTAGTTGGCGGCTGGGGGCGCTGCTTTATTTTCGGCCGCATTAATTACTATATTATATTTGGGAATTGGAATTTTGTAGCCTAATTTAAAATTTTATGTACGTCAGTAGCCAATTGCGTAATTATGTCTAAAACTAGCACAATCTGACTGGCAGCCAGCGCGTAGCCAGCCAGCCAGCGCATAGCTGGGCGCTGGCCAGCCCAGCTCTTGTCAGTTGAATTGAAATCAAATATTGTAACATTGCAGTTTGATCACTTTTGTTTACCTATTTTACAAATGAGTTATTATTATTATTAATTTGATAATATAAGCCGGTCTTGATAAAATAATAATATATAAGCTATAATTATAATATAGCACCCCCACCCATAAGGGTTTAAAATTTGGGCTCTGGTTCCGGATCCAACTTTTAAAGGTTAGACCGTTTCAACTAAAACCAAAATAACTCAAATACATCCCTAATTCTCTGCTTCGCAGCCCTCAACCGTTACCTCAGTTAACGCCGTTAACGGACAGAGTTAACTATGCAAAAAATCATAAACGAGCAACAAAATTATGCAATTCACTTTCCAAATTTAGACAAAAAATGACCCCATAATTTTAGCAATATGGCACATTTTAGTACGGCAAAAAAAATTAGTATATTAAAATACGGGTCAAATACTTAAAAGGTCCCGAAACTATAGGGCGAGTTACAAACTCGTCCTAAAACTTTAATTCGTTACAGAGTAGTCCTGTTACTATGAAACATGTTACAGAGTAGTCATAGTGACGTCATAAGTGTACTTTTTCAGCCATTTTGCCACGTCACTGTTGACCGTGTTCTATCAATGATGGGCCACCTTCGTATTTATAGTTTCTCGAGAATTAGACCAGATCATCACTAGATTGGTGACTGAGTTAGAGGTGATTCCTGAACTTCCAGTTACGAATAACTGATATCAACTTGACCTCCAACTCTATATACGGCGACTTACGGCACACATGCTTTTACTTGTCCTACTTAAACTCCTACTCTCCTAGCCTTGGGGTTTTGATCAGTCGGATCGGAGGAGTACTCCGACCGACGATAGCTAGACCTTTTTTTCCATAGATAGCTCCGCCAGGAGACACCCCAGATAGCAGAAGACATTAATTAAGAAAATTAAAGTTCTATAAGATTACTGGCAAATTCTCTGAGAGAAAAACGAAAACCAATCGTAGCACATAATGGACGGTTATTTATTTTTGCGGTTGTCAATTTTTATAAAGTTGAGGTTAAAAAAAAGTCACAAGTTTCACGTGAAGAAATTAAATATTGGGGCTTGTGGACCTTTCTAATGGGAGCGGATCTGCGTCCAAACCCAAAACCCGGAGGGGTAAAATTGGAAATTTCAAAAAACACATAATCCAACCCTAGCTAAAACAAGCAGCGGCCGCCGCACTGATGGAGCTCTCGCCACATCCATCGGAATCCAGCCGTCGACCAAGCTTCCACTACCTCCCTCCCCTTCCTCTCGCCGAACCGAAGCTCCGCCACCTCCCCCCGTTCCTCTCGCCGAACCGGAGCTCCCACCATCACTCTTTCCCATGTCGCCGGAGCCGGAGCTCTCAAGAACCGCCATCTCCCTTTCCCCTGTCGTCGAATCGGAGTCGGAGGTCCCGAGAACCGCCACCTCCCTTTCCTCTGTCTCCGAACCAGAGCCGGAGCTCCCCAGGCTCGCCATCTCCCCTCCCCCTGTTGCCGAATCGGAGTCGGATCTCCTGCCACCTCCTGCCGACTTTCCGATGTATCTAATCGTGTGCTGTTGCTGCTAATATGGATGAAGTATTAATAATTGTTGCTGTGGAAGAATTAAAGAAGAAGCAGGGGAAGAAAATGCATCAAGGGGAGAAGGGAACTGTTCTGGTTCTGGGGGGCCAATTGAAGAAGATAGAATATTTTGGTCACTAACAAATTAATCACTTAATTTTAACTATTTTTAGTTTGGTCACTTATTTTATGGATGATTCATCATAGTGGGGGTTAGGTTTTTACGGGCTGGGGGTGTGTGATGTTTTGATGAGCATTCACTTTTTGTATAGTTATATGTTATATGTTTGTCTTTCATTAATATAGTTTCCCATGATTCATCAAAAAACTACAAGTTATCTAGTTAACTCGACAAGTTAAGTAATTAGCTCGAGTAGATAACTAGTTAACTTGGTTGGTTAACTAGTTAACTCGATTAGATAACTAGTTAACTTGATTGGGTAACTAGTTAACTCAATTAGATTAATAGTTATCGATTTGGTAACTAGTTAACTCGATTGGTTAACTGAAATTTTGGTGGTAACTAGTTAACTCGGTTGGTTAACTAGTTATCAATAAAAAATCATGCTAACAAGTTATTAGTAAAAATCAGGTTAACTACAAGTTATTTAGTTAACTCGACAAGTTAATTAATTAGCTCGAGTAGATAACTAGTTAACTTGGTTGGTTAACTAATTAACTCGATTAGATAACTAGTTAACTTGATTGGGTAACTAGTTAACTCAATTAGACAACTAGTTATCGACTTGGTAACTAGTTAACTCGATTGGTTAGCTGAAATTTTGGTGGTAACTAGTTAACTCGGTTGGTTATCAATAACAAAACCATGTTAACAAGTTATAAGTAAAAATCAGGTTAACTAGTTAACTTGTTCTCGCCGGAAAAGTCACCGGAAAATATGTTAACTAACTAGTTAACTGTAAAAACCCAAATTAACTAGTTAACTAGTTATAAATAAAAAAATCATGCTAATAAGTTAATAGTAAAAATCAGGTTAACTAGTTAACTTGTTCTCGCCGGAAAAGTCACCGGAAAATATGTTAACTAACTAGTTAACTGTAAAAACCCAAATTAACTAGTTAACTAGTTATAAATAAAAAAATCATGCTAATAAGTTAATAGTAAAAAGCAGGTTAACTAGTTAACTTGTCATCACCGGAAAAGTTGTCGGAACAATCATCGAAAAAGTCACAAAAAAAAAATCACCAAAAAAATCATTGAAAAAGTCACTGGTTGCCGGCAACCGGTGACCGGCGGCCGGCGACCGGCGACGGCGGCCGGCATTGGCGACCGGCGACTGGCGACTGGCCACAATGGCTGCGCAGTAGTTGAACATAATATTTAAATAAAAAATAATCATTAAATATTTAAATTAAATATAATAATTAAATTATTTGTGTAAAGTCCTAAATACCCCTAACAAATATGGACCATTAGATTGGTCAAATGGTCAAACTAGATCTAATGGCTGAGAATAGGTTTGGAACTTTCCAAACCATGCTTTTCTTGGATGCTGATCCGATCCCCCTTTCTAATAACTGAAAGAATATTCTGAATATTTTTCGATTAACTACAAAAGTTTTTTTTTTTTTTTACTTTTTACCATATGATGCCTATCAATTAAAATTCAGTTAATTTACTTAAATGATTACTTCAACATGTTTCTCAACACAATTTTCGATGGTAATTAATTAACTAGTTTATCATATCGTTAAAAGGCTCTCGTTCGTCAGTTGAGCCCAACGCTACATATAGCCTATACACATTCTGACATTCATCGATTCAACTCATAGGTCTATAAAAGTCAAATGACCTAGTCCTCGAACCCTAAACATGTCCAACAACTGAGTAGTATACGTCTCTTTATAGTTAGGTCACACATTCGTTATTGTCATCTCAGGTCAGGGACACATCCAACTTGCTCCTAACACTCGCAACCAAACCGCCCACACCTACGCCAGTGTGGATATGTCTCATCTCAACCCTCCATCCATCATCGACTCAGACGACACCTCACAAGAGGTAGCAATCCACAATTGTCATGTGGAGCGTTGGTCCACGCTTCGAGGGGCCTATAAGTATAAAGGACACCTGTCAGACCATCATGACACCTACTAAACCATCACACACCTCCAAACCATCGCTGCATGCCTACAGCTGGTCATATACTTAATTATGTGTCTTCGACACACCATCGATACTTCTCTGTCTTTCATTCACTCTCATACGTATTATCTCTCTTATACACTCAACCCCCCTCCCCCCAACTACACTCTCTCTTATACGCCTTACAAGAAACCATCTTCCCAAATCCCTCGACGGAAGCAGACCTCCCACTCATCCTATCATCCATATCAACCCTCCAGTCGAACCACTCGTGAATCCACCAGCCAACGAATCAAAACAGTAAAGTTCATAAACTTTTGATTCGTGTTCTTCTTTCTGTAACTTGTCCTAGTACTCGACTCATTCCATTATTCGAGAGGTGAAAGAAAACAACAGCCTGAGAGAGAATCCATTTCAACCATAATGTCATATATTAATTAGATTTAGATCCATTTTTGCATCTTGAGATCTGAATTTTCTAGAGAAGAAGGGTCCCCTACTACTGCCCTATGTTACATCTGCTATAATGAACACGAAAGCTACATGCATGCATATTTTTGGGGACGTGAGATAACAAAAGATCGATCATTAAAATCTTCGAATAGCCCCCCATCACATTGAAAATAATACAACATCTCAATTTTTCATAATATGATGATAGATAAGAGAATGGGTTTTAGAATGTACCGTATGTAGCGAAACGTCAAAAATGCGGACAAATGTGACATGTAATCAGCGTGTAACCAGTCAGCTAGCGCCACAAAGCCAATCATCGCCATGCTGGTTGGTTCCCTTGAAACCCTGGATGGCCAACTGACGGAGGGATCCTGCTAGTTGGATATGCTTTGGTCACACGTCACATATGTCCAAAAACTGGGACTTATTTTGACGTTTAGCCAATGACGGTACATTGTATCGTAAAGTTGCCTAGAAAATTACAAAAATTCCATGGAGAATTGGGTGGGTCGAATTGTCTTGAATAGGTTAATACCTGCATAAATTTGACCATAACCTAAATGAAAAACCTAAATCGCACGAACTCTTAGCAACCAGGTAGCAGTAACCACATTCTTATTGGGTACGATTTTTTCCGGGCTCCCAATCAATCAACCGAACACATAACTGGTTATAGGTTTAGAAAACATCAGTCGACATGAAAAAACTTGGAGCGTTTCGGGCGCGGCTCAAACAAGAAGTCGCGTTCAATATTTTATGCCTGAAGAACCATAATAAAACCCAAAATTTAATTGTACTATGTTGTAAATTTTCATCCTTTTGTTACATTTATAAGTTATTATTCCATGTTACATATGGGACAACTTCCATGATCGATTAGCCGTTTTGAGATTTGGAGGGTCACATCACATCGGATGAGCAATCATTAGTACTATAGCATATGTCATGTGACATGATATAAATCGAAATGTCTCCACTTGTATGTGCTACTTAATTTCCATTAGCAATAAATTGCTTGGTAGCGAGAGAAAAAGATGGGACAAAAATAACATGTACCCATAGGCCATAAGCACTTCAAATTTTCTAATTATTCTAAGTACCTGATAGAGTTTCTTTAATTCTTGTTTCTGAATTTCGGTAGCCCCAATCTATTGCACAAGACTTGAAGAATTTGTGCAAACTTGTAAACAATATAAGATTCATTCAGAATTTTCTCGCAAAAAACTCTAGTGAGATCTAAATTTTTTTGGAGACACATCTAACCTTCATTCACAATCAAACAACTCTCAGAAACGCCAGATACATCATAATAGATCAGAAATAGGAAACACATTCAATGACAGTTCGTGCCCAATGCCAACAAAATAATCTGGAACATGATTGCCTTTGCGGTATATATGAATAATAAGCGCTTGATCTCCCACGCTCTCTGCATCAACTCATGAATTTGGTCTAGACTGCTGGTGGACAACTCCTCCCTTTCAGCGAATAAGGCTAACTGCACATCGAAAGTCGAGTTGCACTTGTACTCTCTAATGATATCTTTCCTCTCAAGAAATTAGAAGGTTTGTCTGTCGCAGGCGTCACATCTGCCCTTAACTCAGTCTGGCCGTAATCAAACTCACATATTCATGCTTATACGATAGGCTGTCAAAACACACCCAGTGTTATCTTGGTAATCAAACCTCCAACAGCCTGCTTGACCCATCTTCGAATTAACTGATCCATCCGACCGAATAAAAAAAAAACATTTACCCAAACTGAACCTAACCACTGCATGGGAAGCTAATTAAGAGGAGAAAAGGACAAGGAATTTTGTCGGTATGTGAACCAATCTAGAGATAACATGGAGTCCGATTTCGGAGACAGCAACTCAAATGCGGTCTCCAAAGCAGCAACAATCTCAGCCATTCATCTAATCTACGGTCCTCATCTTTCACTTGTTCCTTCCTTCTTTTTTAACTTGTATGAATGAGATCTTTTTTTGACCAATTATTTTTTCGATCGAATGAAAAGTTGGTCGGATTGAGATTTAAATTTGTGGGACGTCGTTTCTACATAGAGACTCTGTCGATGATGACACCTTAATTATTTCGTCAATACAGTCTGTACGAACTCCATACAGAGTGTACGTTATATACAAGTTGTACGATTCTCATACATAGTGTACAAATTTCATATAGAGTATATACAATTTGTATGAATTATTTACGACCCTACCATATGAAAAAAACCAAAAATTCAAAAATAAATATAGAGAGTACAACTCCCATACATAGTGTATACAAGTCATGTACAGATTGTACAAAAATAAATATAGAGTGTACAAATTTCATACAAAGTGTATACAATTTGTATACAGCTCTAGTACATACTATACAAAAATAAACATAGAGTGTACATTGTTACGTATAATTTTGACTAAAAAACTACAAAACCCACCACGTTATATCCAATTGTCTTGTTTTTCTGTATCATATATTGATCGAATATAAGTAGATAAGTGTTCATTGAAAAAAGTAGCCATGCATGCAGAATTATTAAAGAGAATTAATCCATAACAAAAGAGGATAACTATTAACTACTCCAATGATTTGTAATCTGTTAAATAACTACCATCCTAACATGTGTTTTTGGTTTAGCAGTTAGCTCACTGTCGTCTGTAGGTTTCGGCGGCCATATCTACATTAAATATCGAAAGTGAAATTTGGTTGGTTGTGTAGTTGGCGGCTGGGGGGCGCTGCTTTATTTTCGGCGGCATTAATTACTATATTATATTTGGGAATTGGAATTTTGTAGCCTAATTTAAAATTTTATGTATCGTCAGTAGCCAATTGCGTAATTATGTCTAAAACTAGCACAATCTGACTGGCAGCTAGCGCGTAGCCAGCCAGCCAGCGCATAGCTGGCGCTGGCCAGCCCAGCTCTTGTCAGTTGAATTGAAATCAAATATTGTAACATTGCAGTTTGATCACTTTTGTTTACCTATTTTACAAATGGGTTATTATTATTATTAATTTGATAATATAAGCCGGTCTTGATAAAATAATAATATATAAGCTATAATTATAATATAGCACCCCCACCCATAAGGGTTTAAAATTTGGGCTCTGGTTCCGGATCCAACTTTTAAAGGTTAGACCGTTTCAACTAAAACCAAAATAACTCAAATACATCCCTAATTCTCTGCTTCGCAGCCCTCAACCGTTACCTCAGTTAACGCCGTTAACGGACAGAGTTAACTAGTTAACTGACGAAATTAACTTGTTAATTAGTTAACGTCGTTAATTGGCGGAGTTAACTGAAAAATTCAGATCCGGATCCGGTCAACTGTTTAAACAAGATTAAAAAAAAATCAACCATTAGATGAAACCTTGATTGATCTAACGGTCCATAAAAGGTTGGAACCAAATCCAACCCCTTGCAAGGGTTGGACCCTGATCCGCCTCCTAAAATTTGCGTCTTGAGAAAACCGTAAATGTATGCAAGAGTCTGGATCATTACAATCATAAACTATAAATATAAAATATTAGCAATCGCAATCTGTCAAGAACCGTTGCATCCCAATAACTCGAGTTGTTGGGAGAGGGTTATGAATGGATCTTATACTGTTTACTAACACGCCCCCTCAAACGAAAGCCCATGAAAGGGGATTGAAGTTTGCAAAGGATCCACCAAGCCTTATGCAAGATAAATTGTTATATTGGGGGCTATATCAAGATTCGATACCTTGACCTCTTGATCATCAAAGGCTCTGATACCATGTCAAGAACCATTGCATCCCAATAACTCAAGTTGTTGAGAAGGGTTATGAATGAATCTTATATTGTTTACTAACATCTACCTAGAGAGTGAGAACTACCGGCAACATCCGACCGAGGAAATACTTAGAAAGAAAAGCTCGGTTGGTTGGTGTGTTCATTTATCAGAAAACGGCGTACATGTCTCTATAACCGAACAGTACTCATCTGTATTAATTGTGAGCTTGTCTCTTCTTTCTATCCGAAATGGTCCATATATATAAACCATGCATGCATGCATGGCATTAATCCTTCCACGTAATTCCTTTTTTGTCTGAGTTATTGTTGTTAGGTAAGATGAAAGGATGCGATTGAGATTCATATATGTGCTCGAAAATGATACATTTTGTTTGAGTATTATATATAAGGTGTCCGTAAATAATATAAGTTCCATTCAGAACCCTCTCCCAACAACTCGAGTTATTGGGATGCAACGGTTCTTGACATAAGGTACGTATATGATTACTTCTGAAGTTGGAATCATGACATATTGACATTGGCGTAGCCTGGAATCTAGTTAAGTTGGGTTCATAATAAAACATCAGTCAAGTAACTGAGTAATAAGAGCTCATACCATACCAATGTTAAAATTCAGTCCCGATCTTTCAAAAAATCAATTGTCATGTGAGGTCCCCTGGTCATGAGATTCCACTTGGTTGTCGTTCTGCCTTAAAGGTTCAGAGCATTATAACGTGTCGATATGAATAGATCGATCTTTGTACCTTCTTCCTGACGATTCAATCATGATTTGGAGGCGTTTTGATTTTTTTTATGAAGGAAATAATCAAGTAGAGAAAAATGTACAACATAATCGTTGTGGATAAGAGACCCCGAGAAGTTCCGGATTGGTTAGCCCTTAGTTACAAGTTGACAAACGTTGTCCAGAAAAACTCGTCCTTAATGATGGGATCGATCAGTCCTTTTATTTATGGATGAAAAGAGTAGATATCACGTGTCGGAATAAGAGTCTTGTACAATTACTAATCAAATCTACGATTCTTTTACCCTATCCATGGAAGGCCATTTGACTTTTTTTCTTGAATAAACACTAATATAAGAGTACGATCTAAATGATTACAACCAACACCTTGTGGTATAACAAACCCAGGTTCCCCGACTCGCCCTTCCCCCAACAAATCTACATCTATCAAAGAGCAAAACGCTATACATGCCCACAACCGCCCGCTACTAAAGGCGATTCTAAAATGCATCGCCGTTCCAAACCTATCCCCCAGCCAAAAAAAAGCTCCACCAAACCATTCAGAATCTCGCCGACCAACCATCAAGTCAACCGATCATGGAGTCTGTTCCAACCAACCATCCATATCCTAAAATCATCCTGTGAAATAGCATCCATAGCTTTAAGCCACCGCCCAACCGAAAATGCCACCTTCCACACTAAGTGTCTAGGTGACCGTTCTCGATCTCTAAAGATCCTAGCATTTCTTTCGAGCCATAGACCCAAATTGGTCGTTAAGATTGGTAAACATATAATGACACATTAATTAAATAAATTAAAAAACTCTTAATTAGGAAAATAATTTATGTTAAAGTAACAAACTTTCTATTATGCGAATAAGATTTGGCAAAAATGACAGTTTTAATTATTAAACAACATAATGTCAAACATGCATACGAAGACCATTGGTTTCAATTATTGATATTAAAAAATTAATTAATTGATTGATTATTAAGGCTAATGCCAGATTCATGTTTTTACCATAGTTTTCCAAAGCATTAAATGCTCATTTTGATTACATTTGCACTATCGTCAGAAAACTTTAATTAGTTAATAATTTAGTATTAACCACTTGAAAATTACTGTTAATTATGAAAGTGGACATTTAACCATACGAAATTAGTAATTATTATATTAAAATTATGATTTTGAAGCGTCATGAACCTTTGATATTAATTTATATGTAATCAGGTTTGATCTAGGTTGTTAGATATTATCATATTTCCGCTGCAATTAACTGTTTGCATCTAATTAATGATTTTCTACAAATGGACATATCGAGATGGATGGGATCTACTATTGTGAGTACTCTATAAAGATTCCTTATATAAGGACACTTCTTATAGGCGTTGGATGATGATCATAATCTAACGGGAACCAGATATGGGCAAAAGGAGAAAATTGAGCAATTAATTAAAAGTGGAACCCTCAATTCAGGAAAGAGAATCAGTTACCGATTAAATAATTTACCTTAATACTCATTTCACATTAACCATTGGATCTCTATTAAATAAATCAAGGGTCTAGATTAGTATCCTTATATAAGAACACTTAGGGGGTCCTCATATCAGTAATTGCCGGGATGGATACATTAATATTCATGTCTTGCTTCGTGGTGGGTCAGATGGATATCTCAATATCCATACCTTACCTCATATTCATCCCAAATCGTGTATAATTTGGTTCAAAAGAGGCCGGGTCAAGTCGACCCAAACAAGTTAGGTCTGAATTATCATTTTGCCCTCAATCTTCTAGAATGTAACCACAAATTTAAATTCTATACATTTTATTTTGCCCTAAAGGGTTACACGTGGCGGCTGATCAAGAACTAATCTTTTTGGTAAGAGAGTCAAGAATTATTTTTAATTATAAGATTAGTATAATCAAAACCCCAAATCATTTGTGTTGAAAATTAATTAATTATCACCCCAATATTATAATAATAAAAAATAGCACTTTGGCCCTATCTATTTTGTCAACTTAACAAATAGCTCCCTATACTATAAACCGCTCTTTTGACCCCTCCTACTTTGAATACTTTGCCGTTTTGGTCCTTTCGTTCCAACTTTCGTATTCTTAACATTAAGTACCGGACACATCCACACACCAACAAAGAGATACATCGGAAGTAGGAGACAGAGAGTTGGTCAGGGAGGTAAACTGGGAAGAGTATGGTGAAATATGAAGGATTTTAAAAGCACGCATTTTATTTATCAATTTCATCCTATCTAATTATATTATATATACTTATATTTTCAATTTGAAAAACCCTTAGTAAGCTAATACATGACTATTAGAGCTAACATGGTGTACTGGATACACATCAATTAACATCACGAAGACAAAAGTTGGAACGGAAGGACCCAAACGGCAAAGTTGTCGAAGTAGGAGGGGTAAAAAGAGTGATTTATAGTATAGGGGGCCATCTGTAAAGTTGGCAAAGTAGAGAGGGCAAAATGCTATTTTTTACCTTATAATAATGATGTGTACGTGATTGAATAAAAAATTGGTGATCAAATAACGACGGATAAATAATGTAGTGATTTTTAAGGAAAAAAATATAAGCCGACAATCTAGGGACGATGGTGCTGATGTCATCCAGAAACTAATTAATTAAATATTAAATTTAAGCTAGAAGTTAGCTCGTTCGTCTCATTTCACGTGATATTCGAATAATACGATTGTCATCTCTTACGGAATTTTGATCCAAATTCGTATTTTGCGGGTATTTGAACCAAGGTTTTCAGAACCGGACCGGAGGTCGAGCCGGCAAGGTCAAGGGTTCAAAGGTTTAATGGAAAAATCAGGGTTGAACCGGGATCGAATCAGGATTGAACCGGAATTGATCGGTGCCGGAGAGCTGACTGGTTCACGGTTGGACCGGTCCAACCGGTGGGCAGGATACGGCATTGAAAACACTGATTTGAACTCGTGAATAGCTTATATATATTTGAATTAGATTTTGTCTAGTTAGTGGGTAATAAGTGATTAATTAATTTGGGATTTAGGAAATGTTGTAGTATACATATGATTTAATCGAAAATAACAATGGGTGTCATTTTTTTGTTTGAAATGCCAACATTCGACTACACTTTTGATTAGGCAGCATCACGTCACCTAGGCAGCGCCGCGCTACCCAGGTGGCAACTTACTAGGATGTAAACGCCACTCTGATAATTTATATTCCATGAAGATGTCACCCATGTAACATGGCACTACCATGGTGACGCGACGCGGTCTGACCAACAGAGTTGTTCAATTTTGAGATTTTGGATAAAAATTATCACTCGGTGTTATTTTCGATTAAATAATATCTACTATGCTATATTGCACCCCATGGGTCAAAGAATTATGGGTAAACTGGGTAGAATTCGTTCAAGTTTGAATATCCTACGAGGCAATTAAAATTTATAATTCGTATAAATATCAGGAACTCTAACTCTAAACTAGTTCATTGAGACACCCGTTTGGGTTTACTTCCAGCCCTAAATGTACTATTTCTTAAAATAGGTGTCTTCATAAAATTGGTTTAAATTTTTCCAAGTTGGTGTAGTCCACTATCCAATAGGTTTAGTACTAAACTATGATAAATAGTACTTAAGATTAAACAACCATATCTTTTAAGAGTTGGTGGATTGTGTTTTAGTTACATAACATGTGTCCAAATTTAATTAATTTGTGTTAATTACTTGATGAACTAAAATTAATGTTAATTAATGAAGATAAACAAATTTCTGAATTTATTAATTAGAAAAAATTAAGAAAACAAGAAGAATGTGATTACTAGGTGCAATTTCTCCATTGAATGTCATTTGATTTCGATTCTGATTATAATCTTGAGTATTTCATTTGTTATGACTATTCAGACATTATCGAGTATTGGGTGCAATTTCTTTGAATTCATTTGATTTCGAGTTATTAATCTTGAGTATTTCTATTTTAGACTATTCAGACTTATCGAGTTTTGGGTGCAATTTCTCCATTGAATGTCATTTTGCGAAATCTGATTATAATCTTGAGTATTTCATTTGTTATGACTACTAGATTATCAGCGGCCCATTGGCCGATTTTTTGTGTTAATATACCGGAAAATAATTTTTATTTAGATTACTTAGAAGTGTGGTTGAATTTTTTCTACTTTTTATTTCTACTTTTTAATATATACTTTTTTCTACTTTTTATTTCTACTTTTTAATATATAATCATTTAATTCATATGTTGGTAAAAAATTATAAATTTGTTATCAATTGTTGGGATATAATAAACAAAAGCATTATAGTTATGCTTTCTTGTTGTTACGTTGAAAACACTGCAGCTTTTCTTTGATTAAATAGTAAACTACTTCAATCATTAGGTGTGGCATTGTTGGTTGTTCACTTTGTCTCTTAACCATGAGGTTGAGAGTTTGATTCTTGTTCGTGAGAAAAGAATCAAAAAATTTTGTTTGCCAGAACCGATTTTTATCCAAAATACCCTCATTCCTAGAATGAAGAGGAGCTCTAAATCCTCAAAAAGCTGACTATTCAGACATTATCGAGTTTTGGGTGCATTTTCTCTATTGAATGTCATTTTATTTCGAAATCTGATTATAATATTGAGTATTTCATTTGTTATAACTATTCGGACATTATCGAGTATTGAGTGCAATTTCTCCATTGAATGTTATTTGATTTCGACATCTGATTATAGTCTTGAGTATTTCATTTGTTATGACTATTCAAACATTATCGAGTATTGGGTGCAATTTCTCCATTGAATGTCATTTAATTTCGACGTCTGATTATAATCTTGAGTATTTCGTGTGTTATAACTATTTAGATATTATCGAGCTCAAGTTGATTCTGATTAGTGATTATGGCGCTTCGACGCCCATTAATCAAATCTAACATGTCTGAGTCATGTTGAACAAGCTCCAAAACGAGTCAACTCGGTCCACTAAATCATGTTAAGCAAGGCCCCAAATTGTGTTAACTCAGGCCATCTATTTACTTTGATGGGCTTAGGCTTGATACAAAACGTAAAGCCAATTTATTAGTTTGGGCTTCTGCTTTTGGATTCAAGCCCAACATTCTCATTACATTGGTGGCTGCAAGAACAAAATAAAACGTTTAAAAAACGCGGTTGCCGGGATCGAACCCGGATCACCGCGTGACAGGCAGGAATACTTACCACTTACTACAACGACTTTGTTGTTAGATTTCAAATGATTTAACTAAAGATAATAAATACGAAACAGCTAGCAGAGAACACCGATAAACTCCCTAGTGGGATGTTGACACGAGATTAGAAATTTCAACACCACAAACACCAATAGGTAAAGAATCACCATGCTCTAGGTAATCTACACTTGGCTCGGTTGTCCTCATAAAATATACGTTTAACTCCCATCTTCTAATTTTAATCCAACGTCTCGCGAAATCTACCAGCCTCCTAACAGTGTCTTGAGTGTAAGTATGTAACCTCGCCCTTGATGGACTGTCATTTCATCTCCTCTCAACCAATCTAGATCCCCCTCTACCAGCTTCATTATAGTGCCCTCATGTTTATCAGACTGCTACTTGATTCTCTCATCTACCAACCTCATAATAGTACCTCGACTGTAACCGCACCCTTGCCGGATTGCCGGATTGCTACGTGCGAGCTAAACCCCACACGTACTCTCCATCATCTTCTCTCAACCGATCCAGATTCTCCCTCAATTCTACTCTGAGCAATCGAAAAACCATACAACCTAATGTTGTAGGCAACTAAACACCCCCCTCAACATCTCAAATCACACCCCTACTATTTTCCCGTCCAGTCTCAAGAATAACAGAGCCATCTCAATTAAGAAAAACCCACTCAGATGGCGAAGACATCAATATAACGCGAAAATGCGACCTTAATGCTCCGTTACTCGAATGTCTGGCTCGGCATCAACCCACAAAGACCCAAAGCAATGAACTTAACTCGCAAAGGCTAACATCAATTATTACCTCTCTAAATCACCCAAAAACAACACAAAAAAATCACTAATCTGTCCTTCTCACCCTTCTAAAACAACTAACTTAGAAAAGACTACAACTTTGCACATATGAACACATGAACACAATAACCCATCACTCATATATATAACAACAATACAAAGAACCATATCACAAGATTCAAGCCCAAGCAGCTTCTCTATTTACAAACCCTACATCCTCCATCTTCTTCCCCCGAGCCGGAGCTTCCACCGGCTCCGGCTTGTTGAACTGAAAGATAGGGTGTCTACATAGCTTCTTCATTCCTTTGCTCAAGCTTCGATTTCGGGTTTCATTGTCGCGTCCAAGTACAGTTCTTTACACCCGTCTTCGAATGTACCCATTTCGCATAAGGTCGGGCTGCTAACTGAGATGGAGTCTGATCCCTGGTCGTCTTCTTCTTCTTCTTCGTCGCTTGTAGTGTTGGACAATGATATGTTACACGAATCGTGTGGATGATAGGTGGTGATTGGTTTCCGGGGCTGTTCTGGTGAATCTGGATGTGATGAGGGTTGCTGCTCGGTGACCTTTGGAGCGGATGATACCTCTCGTTCCCGGATGGTTCTCGTGATTAGTGTCTTCAGCAAGTTCATTACTTGTACGGCGTGAATCAGTGCAGTTAACGGATCGGCCATCTGTGTATAATGATTCATACATCTTAGCTTAGTTCAGATTGACTTTGACAAGAAAGTAGAGATCAGTATAAAGAACAAAAACCTGAGTCATGTTAGGTGCAAAGACCATAGCTACATTACGCGCGTTCATCTTGTTATACTGTTCATGCTCCACGACATCAGCCATCAGATTGATGGCCCAATCGAGCAATGCTGCTTCCATGGGAGGAAGCATCTTCACGAGGTTAGTGCAGTCGTCTTCCGTGTTGCAGTTCATCACCTGTTCTGGTGTTAGACAGTCCAAAACTCCTGATGGTAGTTCTCTGAACCATGCCTGCAATCAGAGAATACAGATTCTTCTTCATACCAACTTCGAGATCACTTCGAGAATAACAATTGCTGCATCTACGAGTGTTGAGCATTTCGAATATCTTATCGACATACCTTGATCAACCCAGCAAGACAATGGTAATCGATCTCACGAGGAACAACTCCTTTGTTAAGCTGCCCACGAACATACTCTTCCTGACTGTTCTCCGCATTAATCCGAAATATTCCTTCGGCCTTACGAACAATAACGAAATTCCTTAAGCAAGATTCTCAAGTAAGCAGATTAAGAAAGGTGAATTGAGTTCATATATATGGTTTCACCTTAAGACCTCCTTCTACGTATAATCGCCTCTGCATCATGAGAAGAATCGTTGGCACACTGTTCCCTCTATCATCATAAGAACACTGCATGGATTCTGCAGATACTCCAAACACATTCGCGCTGCAACAAATTAACGATCCAAAATCATCTCCAAAAACCCAGATTGAATGAAACCTAAAGAACCCAGAAACAGAATCAACCTATACTTGCTCAACCAAATTCAATCTGATCTATCAATCAACATCTTCACATTCAGTCAATCAAATTCAGCACAGTAAGATCTGAATCTGGTACTAACAACATTGATTGACAATTGTTCATAAGCAATCCAAACAGGAACAAAATTTCGCATCAATCAACATGCATTGAGCTGAATCATAAGAACAATCAATTCAAAAGGGAATCTCGCAATCAAACCTAGCGCTGGGAACTTTCCGGGGAAGCTCAGGCTCAAGCTCACGAGGCAAGCCAAGGAAGCCATTAAATCGATCGAACGTCACGTGCGACACGTGCTTGACCTCAGTCGGCCAGCTAATATCCAGAGAAGCAGATGACGAAGAAACATCGTCTCTCTCCACCGCGCTGCACGTGACGAGTGACCGCCTCAACGCCGTAACCACCACATCCAGAATCGCAAACTGATTACCACCGGATCGATCCGCCGCCGCCCGGCGGCCAAACCCTCCATCGTTGTACCTCGACGCAGGGCTGATAAGCGGAGTGGAAATCGCCGTCGGAGAGAAACCCTCCGCCGCCGCCGTCGACGTCGTCGTCGTCGTCGAGGTTGTGGTCTTCATCGTCGTGGCGGAGGACGGCGCCGGAGCCGCCGCGGCGAGGGAAGAAGGAAGGGGTGGGGGGAGTAGGGGCGGAGTCGAATTCGGTGATGCCGACGAGTCCGCAGGATTTGGATCGGAAGAGGCGAGTCATCGGAGCAGATGGAATTGAAGAATTAACAATGGCGGAGGAGAGGGAAATGGAGGAGGGAAGTGGTACTAGTACTAAGTAGTAGGAAGAGGATTTTATGGAATTTGTGATATGAACAAAGAGGGTGTGATCATGTCACATGTGATATTGTTTTTTTTTATGTTAGTGGAGATATTACTTATTAGTTAATCGGGCTACGAGTAAATTGTGTTACGAGTTTGTCGAGTTGTGAGTTTGGTGGTTTTGGGTTACTGATTTTTAGTCGATTTGAGTAATGGGTTGGATTGGATTGGGCTGAGTTAGGGGGTGGGGGGTTCGTTGGGTGGGGCCGGGTTTTGACAGTTGTACCTACTATTAGGTTAATCGGGTTACGAGTAAATTGTGTTATGAGTTTGTCGAGTTGTGGTTTGGTGGGTTTGGGGTTATTGGCTTTTGGTCGATTTGAGTAATGGGTTTGATTGGACTGGGCTGAGTTGGGGGTGGGGGGGGGGGTTCGTTGGGTGGGGTCTGGTTTTGACGGTTGTATCTGTTATTAGATTAGTTATGGTTGTAACGTGTGTGATATTGAGTTATTGACTTCTATTCTGTTTGAGTAACGGGTCGATCTGGACTAGGCTAGGTTGGGGGTTTCGTTGATTGGGAGCATGGTTTTGAGAGTTGTATCTACTAGTAGAATTGTGATGACTATAACATGTACGATGTGGATTTAAGTTCACACTCAATCTAAAGAGAATAATAAATTGATGAGAACGGAGTTGTCACATATCTGCAAAGCTGCTCCTTATCACTAGTCACTTCTCGAAATGTATCCTTAAATAGGTCTCCTTATTTGTTTAGTGACATGAATACATGCATTGTTTGTATTACGAAACGAGTGGCGCGGAATAACCATAAAAATTCATGCAAGTACGAATAAGAAATGGATTTAAGTATCTCACACTCTTAAAATGTTAGAAGACTATATTAGTTTCATGTTTGAAAGCTCAACCACACATTTACTTGTGTTTATTGTTTGACTTCTATTCAATGAATTGTTATCGTTTTCAACCAGTATATGATTTGTGTGGTTGTTATACTCGTAACGACTTGAATCATATCAGACTTTGACAAAGATGGACATCTTCTCACTCAAATTATTACATTGATCTAACAACTTACTCTTCACTCACTGAATTCTGCAAATTATCGTAAAAACGTATACACACGAATAGAATAGAAAAAACACATACACATGAACAATAGCATGTACTTGTACACAAGATAGGTAATTTTTTCCTTTTTTTTATGTATTATACTTTTAATTTGTATTGGTTAAATTAGGGTTTTGATAATATCAATCAATGAATCATGTGTGACATGGATGGTTGAAAATGAGAAGACTTAGACAAGTCACACATGTAGTTAGAAAGTTGCTTTGTCTTTTTAGGGTTTCTAGTCCTTTGTTTTTCCTAACCAACAAGACCATACATCAATTATTCAATGTTGTCTGATTCCCACCTTTGAATCTAATAAAATAGTACCATTGTTTCGGGTTTAAGTCATTTCGTGACAACTTTACGAAGAGCTACCATGAAATAGCGTAGATTGTCGATCACTCATTATGTAATAATGCTCCAATTCGCGAACGTTTACTTTCTTTATTACACTCTTGAATGTGTTTTGTTGTTTAAGATCAGCTTGTTGCTTATTGTCATGATTCATTTGCACATCTTTGATAAGTCTTTAGTTAGCTCAGTTTATTTTGTTAATTATGATTTGGTATCTGTTTAATATGATAATTTCCTTTGTTTATTGACCACATGAACAAGATGTAGTCCATTTTATAAGAAATCTATTAAATTATGTGTAGTTGTTGACCTACTATATATTGCCCACCATAGAAGATACTATGATGTTTCCTTCTTAAATTTTTAATGTTCTTGTACATTCCTTTTAATTATAAGAGTTTAATAATTTTAACTTATATTATAAAGTCTTAAGCATATCGAGACGACGTATATAGCTTAAGACTTTGGGATTATCTCCTTAATGATGGAGTCAGGTTCGTATATATAGTTTTTTGAGATTTGAGTTGGTTCGTCACGTGTCGTTGGTGGATTGGTGACCCGATTGTGAGGCGATCTTGATCGTCCAGCTACAAATGGATAAGATAGCCCTGAGCTCCAACTCTAGACGTACGTAGTATGACCGTGACTGGGCCTAAGCTACTGGACTTGAAGTGCTGAGTTGTGTCGGAGACTGGAGTGGTCCGACCGGCGACTGGGCTAAGGCTCATCACCTTTATCGTAATAATAATCACTTTCGAGATAGCGAAAATATATCATTTTTTTTTCTATTGTATGGATTGTATTACTAGCCATTCTCGTCTCAAAAGTTAGTTTATAAGATGAAGTTTCCCCTCACAACTTCATAGTACGCTGAGTCTCTTCTACTTTTCAACATGGAATAAGTGAATAACAACAACACAACTTTTCTTTTATACATCGATCTTTCAACAGACAATAATCATTTACAAACCGTAACCCAGATCCACTTTCATTTCTCTATAAACATTACACATTTACCAATTTCGACCGAACCCTCCAAAAATCATTGTCAAACAAACTCTGATACCACAATCGTACACCATTTAGCCTTCTCAATTCTGTATATACAAATGATTAACAGAGAGAGAGAGGGGTCACATTAAGCTCCAAATTACCACCTTAAAACAATGATTAACAAACCAAAACAGTAGATTTGGAATCTAGTGTTAGTGGGATCTGTAATAATTTAAGTAACAGTGTTCTTATGTCTTGTCTGTGGGTAAAAAAAAAGGAACAGGTTTCTTCTGCAATAGCTGTTTCAGTGTTTGGACACATCCACTTACACTATTGATCACATGCTTCTGTTTCTTTTATCTCTATTAATAAACACAATGCTCTCATCATCCCATGCTCCTTCTTGATCTCTATCTTCTTTTTGTATTGGATTCATGGACATTGGATTGTGGGTGTGGAACTGGATCGGAGATCGAATCGGTGAGATTGACGTGTTTTTACTGAGGTTAATGTCATGATAGTCATGTTTTACCTAAGGGTTTGGGGTGGTTTGCTAGTCACGTTTCGATGGAGTGTGACTGGCTGGTGACTGGTTTTGTTTGGGTTATTGTGGGTGGATTACGCTTTCTTACGGGTTTGATGTAAATGTGATCATATATAGTGATCGATGTGACTGATTTATTTAGGTATGGTTACTCGTTATGGTCGTTATTTGTCTTGTTGGATATTTGTGGATCGTGTTTTACTGTAATGTGTAAAAATGTTTGTTGCGTGTGGTGTTTTTTCTTAGTGTGGTTAATGTTCAATTAGTTTTTGCGATGGTGGGTGAGTTTGTTGTGTGTGGGTTTGGATGCGAGAAGGTGGACACTTTTGTGAATAGAGTAGCTCAAGTTGTGAGTTGTATGTGATTGAAGAGAATTTTTCATATTTTTTAGAATGACAGGAGTACGAAGCTGAAGATGATAGACATGTGATGTGGTGTTGACTTTACTGAACTGGGTTGTGGCGAAACAATAAGTTAACTTTAAAACCGTTTTAGTTAGTTTACTCGGTTTTCAAGTTCGACTTTGTCAATCGCTCAAACATCCATCCCTTTCGCACTTTCGTCCACCCTATCCATCCGTCCGCTGGCATGGCAGATATCCCTTGGTAAGTACACATCCTACACATTCAAACTGCTACGTTTCCATAACACATCTTGCCGAGACTCCAACCACTCTTTAAAAGAGCCCCATCCCTGAGCGCCCCCACTGAGCTAGGAGCAGGTAGCTGCCCAACATGCTTCTACTTACGTTCAGTTTTCCATTACTCCAACACTAATACGATATTGTCCACTTTCAACCAAGTCCGAAAACTTTGAAACTGAGATTTGGCCAAAAACCCCAACCCCCAATTTGGCATCTTCTTAGAATGCAATGTTGCTTCATTATCCAATGTTTTCAGCAGAGAATCCATGTCAGCCTTAGTTAGATTTACATGTGGGGGGGAAGTACTGAAAGCTACCATTGCCAAATAGTCTGTGCAAAGTCCTTTTCAATTGTAACAGAAAAGTTATTCCAACTAAGGAGTTACCTTATAAACTACAATGATACAAAAGAAATGTGCTTTGAAAATGAGAGATGAAGAAGCTTGACTGGATTCGTACAAACAGATTGAATCAATTGAATGTACTATATATCAGATTTATAGGGTTTGTTTTCTTCTTATTGGTTTGGTATGATTAGATTTTGGACCAATATAATTCATCCTCGATAGGTAAACCAGGCGGTTAGGCGGACACGAGTCAGGCGGTTTGGCCCGATTGTTTGGAGGTAGGGAGTTGGCTAGATGTCCAAGCAGTTGCTCGCTTAGACTCACTGGGTGGTTAGGTGGGTACGAGTAAGATAATTTGTTTGGATTGTTGGACATTTGGGTCTAAGCAGTTGCTCTCTTAGGCACAATAAAAGTTTTTGAGTCTCCCTAAAGAATGAAAGAAGTTGTGAGTTATGCCCACTAGGCAATAAGGCGGGCATGAGTCAGGCGATTTGTCAGATCGTTAGGAGATTGCTAGTTGTCTAGAAGTCCAACTTATGGGTCTAAGTGAGTTGTCACTTAGGCCCAATAAAATCTCTTGAGCAACACAAAAGACCAAAGGAAGTTGTGGTCCTGATGCCTAGATCAAGGGCCCAGGTGGTCCACATGAAACTATAGGCAACCGAAGTCTAGATCGCTCGAACCCTAGGACACACTTGACAAAATCTAGATGGTTGCCTCGGATCCACGACGCATGTCAACTTTGTACCATTGACCAATAGGAGACGATCCACCAATCGCTCGAAGCATACTAAAAATACGACCTACGTCTCATCTCAGAGAACATACTAACACTTTACAGGCAAAATATATCATCTATCAATACGCGTACGTTCGATCCTTCCAATTCTCATTACCATTATCTCGTACATTATCCCTGAACTCACTACTATTCCTCACTTATCTTTATATACAAGATATTCCGGACCCTAGTCAAGCGACCAACACACCCAGAATACCGAAACAATCCTAACTCCATTGTTCAACCAATCATACTCAAAACAACCTTAATTTTTTTTTTTTTAAATTTTCCCTTACCAAACCACCCCTTGAGTTTGACATATCACTCCTCTAATTCTCTGAGCTAAATTTAATTGAATTAAATACGTAATTAATTATGAAGAAACTGTACCACAAAGCTACAATTAATGTGAAATTGAGGGAATATTAAATAAAAATTGAAGTATAATTAATTTCATTTGGGAAGATCAGAACTGTTACTTTAATTACTCCGCCGCGTGGCGGTGGTCGTCCGCCTGTGCTACGGTGGTTCGCGGTGGTCCCATATTGTAGGGGTAGAAGGGTAAATTATTAAATAGTGTCACATGTATTTCGCCGGAAGTTAGAAAGCCACCGCCGGCGGCGGCTTCGCCGAACCCTTTTATTTCTGTCCCATCATCATTTATTCACCAACCAAGATATAAATGAAGTTGAAACACAAAATTTAATTAAGGTTTAACATATTTAAATAATTTATAATTTAGATTCGGAAATTGTGGATATAATACAGTAACTCCAACTGGATTCGTCTAAGCCCAAAATTCAACACATTATGATTTTATCTGTAATTTCGAGGTTAAAACTGCTCATTGTGTTGTCATGCATCTAGCTAGCAATTTTGTTTTATATAGGGTCTAAGTGTGAAAATTGGAATGTAATTATCAAAATTACTCGAGTAATCACATGATTACCATGGTGCTTTCATGATTATGAGCTCCATCGTGTGGTGTTAATTGCAAAGGGCCAATGCATTATTCGAGGATGTGACCCACCCTCCATTTACACCATAGTTACCGACGTTAAACAAAGTGCTTTGTATAAGATTATGGTTGAATTGTTGGAATCAGAATGATCATAACAAGTGGTATCAGAGTCTGGTTGATTGACAAGAAGATGGATCGTGGAGGATTAAGGCACTACGTTGGACGTGTGGAGACCCTCAAGTTGCTCGTAAAGGATTTTGTGGTGGTTAATTACTCGGGCCAAAAGTCTTTATGGTGGGTGAATGTTGGGCAGCTTACGTGTCTTCATTGGTGTTAAATGTTAATGGCGGTCCAAAATGTCTACAGAAAGGTGTATCGCATGGAGCAAAGGATATCATATTTTGTCTGGTCCTTGGTTTGAAAGAGAGATTGTTAAGACAACAATCCAAATACCCACATTAGCAAATCCAGGCAGATTTTCCAAAGTGAAATGGAGTCCACTAATTATATTGACCCTTTGTAAAGAAACCCAAAACCAAATTCACGTGAATTTAACCTAAAACAGACAATATCATAATACTACAATGATATTCGCGAGAAAACATAATCGTGTCCATCATCATATATAGATTATATGTATGATCCAAGGTGTGATTGAGCAATCATATATACACAATAATAATCTTAATTATATTGTTTCCCATGATGATTGGGTGTTTGAATATTGAAAGAATATGATGTTTCCAAGTAACCATTCATGCACTCAACTTCCCCAATCTTCATTGCTACTCTTTCCCTTTTTAGGTTGAAGCATTGCATCCCAAGCATCCTCATTTCATACTCATCAACTTTTCATTCCTAAGATCTCAAGGATCTATCTTAATGTGTAGTATGATGATCACTTCTCAAGAAATTCACTCATTTTAGCATCATTGAAGGATTGGGCACACTTGAACTTAGAGTTAAATATGGTAATCTTGTTAATGTGACCATCTCAATGGGCTTAGCGGGTTTATTCGCTCATTAGGTTACGGTTTCGGAACACAGTCATAGCCCTAGTCTAACGAGCTAGTATCACTACAAGAAAAATGGCTTTTAGCAACATTTTTATAGCGACATATAATACAAATGTCGCCGGATCATAATGTAACACAGCTTGTACGACATTTATTGTAAATGTCGCTATTCTGTAAGTTATTGCGACATTTACTATGACACTTAATATATGTAGGTAAAAATCCGTGTCTTTTATGACAATTTATTTCACTTCAAACGACGCTTAGCTAAATGTCGCTATTTTGTGAACTATTGCGACATTTAGTATGACACTTAATATATGTCGGTGAAAATCTGTGTCTTTTATGACAATTTTTATGACACTTAATATATGTCGGTAAAAATTTGTGCCTTTTATGACAATTTATTGGACTTTAGACGACGCTTAGCTAAATGTCGCTATTTTGTAAGTTAATGCGACATTTAGTATGACACTTAATATATGTCGGTAGAAATCTGTGTCTTTTATGACAATTTTTATGACACTTAATATATGTCGGTAAAAATCTGTGTCTTTTATGACAATTTTTATGACACTTAATATATGTCGGTAAAAATTTGTGCCTTTTATGACAATTTATTTCACTTTAGATGACGCTTAGCTAAATGTCGCTATTTTGTAAGTTATTGGGACATTTAGTATGACACTTAATATATGTCGGTAGAAATCTGTGTCTTTTATGACAATTTTTATGACACTTAATATATGTCGGTAAAAATCTGTGTCTTTTATGACAATTTTTATGACACTTAACACATGTCGGTAAAAATGTGTATCTTTTACGATACTTATTTTACTTGAAACATCACTTAGCTAATGTCGTAATAAATGATTTGAGCATTCATTGTTGTGACTCTTAGTATGCCATTTATTATTTGTCGGTAGATGTTTATGTCTTTTACGACACTTTAATTTACTTGAAGCATCACTTAGCTAAATGTCGTAACAAATAATTTGAGCATACATTGTTGTGACGCTTAGTATATATAACACTTAATATTTATCGGTAGATGATTGTGTCTTTTAATAGATTTCAAATTTTTCAATTCTCAATGTTAGCCCGGGAAGGCTTCAGTGTAACTGTCTCTATTAGTATAAAGGAACCTAACAAAACAATAACAATATATATGAAGGAATAATGTCAACATGTCAACAAAAATTCATCAATGAATAAATGTTGTCAGATCTGGACTGGGGTACCGAACCGGACTAGGAAAAGTTCGGAAAAGTTTCAAGGGGGTCATCGGGTACCCAGGATAAACCTGATCTATATAAAAACATTAATTATACATCCAAGTATTAAAGTCCAAAATTTTAAAAGTAAATAGTTAAAAATATTCAACACCAAGAAAATCATAATTCAAAATTTATGATTAATTGGGCAAGTACAATTAGGCTTGGCAATGGGTATACGGAAAACGAGTACCCACCTGATACCCAACCAAATTGGGTGGAGATTACCCGTTGACCGGGTAAAGTTGATCACGGATATGGGCAGACCCAGTTAGAGCGGGTAAGGGTTTCAAGATATCCGCCCATACCCAACTGATGGGTATCCAATATGAAACAATGTTGTATTAACCATAATATATCATCTATGTTTAACGGACCAGACCCAATTTCACATTTAGTTATTATATTTTTCACTTTAACTCATCGATCGAGGAGTCTGTCGTTCCCTCTCGAAATCATAATACTCTAAATTTCACACATCAGAATCATCCGTTCATTTCTTTTTATATTTTAATGTTAAACAAAGAAAAGAAAGTAAAAAAGAAATTAAAGAGAGCAAAGGACAACTGTTAGATAATAGCTATCAATGGTATGGTTACGATTAGTTCGGCGGTAGACACATAGATAGCTAATTGTATTAACTATCAAACAAATGGACGGTTCAGATTAATGAAAGTTGCATTTGGAAGGGATTATGATCATCCGATTGACCATGATAATAAGGATGGTAGCGAGCAACTCAACTTTTAGCCAAAATTAAGAGCAAAGATATATTCAAAATGTCATAAATATAAAGATGGAACACCTGTTTCTGAAGTAAATGCAACTCTACTTATAAGTTTATCGTCATAGTTTTCTCATAATAAGCGTTTATATATTGTATTATTTTATTTATAACAATATGTTGTAATTATAACTTTTTAAAGGAAAAAAGTTAATGAGAAACTCGAGAAAGAAGGTGATTCAATCAATGAGCATAGTGAAGGTGAAGATGATCCATTTGCTCCATTGGAAAGAGATAGTTTTTTTTTGGTAGAAAGGAAGGAGGTATTTTGTATGAGGTGCTTGGCCCATAACAAAATGGCGTGTGCGGGGAATGAGATTCGGTGTCACTCCAAAGACGTTCGCCAAGTCAAATTTAGATGTCATTCAATCAATGAGCGAGTGAAGGAGCACAATCAGAAACTGGAGGAGCAAGTCGGCACTCTTAATGATACAATGAATAAGTTAGGGGAACTTAGTTTTAAGTTTATCGGTTCGGCCAATCCACAAATTCTCCAACAGGTATTAAGCTATGTTCCTAACTAATTTCCCGCGTACGTATCATATGGTTTTTTATATTTTAACTGTTACATTGGTACTAATTAATTGTTGTTTGATGATTAATTGTAGACTCCAAACATTGAAACATTGCTTAATGTTAGTTCTCAGACTACTAACCCTGCTTCTACCTCATCTTCAGGTTATGTATTAATATTTTTTTCTTACAAAATTATTAGTTTACATTTTAACTTAATATTTTTAAGTTTTATTAATTTATGATATTGATATTTGCAGAAGAGATGGAGACATGACAAAAGAATGGAACACAGAAGATTTAGATATCATCATTTAAAGTAGTGGGTTAGATATTAATTTTTTTTGGATAACTGAACATTGTATTTTACTATTTTGAGAGATGTTAGATATTTGTTTAAACTTTTAATTTTAGTTAAAATATTTATGTTTGGCATTGTTTTTGGTATGTTCGCAATTATATCATTTTTGTGATTTGTTTTTTTTTCATATTAATTTTCATTTTTGTGATTTGTTTTTTATATTTAATTATAAACATTGGTTACGCTTATAATTGTCACTTTAATATTTTTATTTATTTATTAAATAAAATAAAATACTATTTGAATTATACTAATAAGTGATACAAAAATATTTCTTGCGACATTAATATTGCTAGAATGACAATTTAAAATGTCTTTTAATTAAATTTAACAACGTTTAAAAATGTCGTTTCTTGTGATACTTTATTTGTCGTTAAAAAATATGTTTAATGTGACGTTAAAAAACGTCGGGGAAATTTGTTTACTTTTGACACTTCATGCGTCGTTGCAAGCGTCGGAACAAGTTATTCTATTGCGACACTTTATGTGTCGTTGCAAACATCGTAAATATTGTTTTCTTGCGACACTTTAGCTGTCGTTGCAAACGTCGTAAAAAAAATTCTCTCATGACACTTTATGTGTCGTTGCAAACGTCGCAATAAATTTTTTCTTGCAACACTTTATGTGTCGTTACAAATGTCATAGAAATTGCTTTCTTGTGACATTTTTTGTGTCATTGCAAACGTCGTAAAAATTGTTTACAGCGACACTTTAAGTGTCGCTGTAAACGTCGTAAAAAAGTGTCACCGACATTTGGTGTAAGTGTCGCCGAAATATGGAGCGACGTTAGTTTAAATGACATTTAACCGACATTTCAATTAAGTGTCAGGGAAAAGTTATAGCGACGTTTTTTTAACTTATAGCGACATTTGTAATGTGTCATAATAGACCATTTTTCCTGTAGTGTATATAAACTCTTCTTCGACCGTGTAATATGTTAGGTCATGCTCTCTCGGTCATAATAATATACGATCTCGCCTTCTCTTTCTGCCTGGATTAGCTTACACAACGTTAGTGAATCACGTTGATTTTTTTTTATTCGTTCTTTATCGATCTGGTTGTATGTCTAACAGATCTAACGGTATCCAATATGTCATCATGTCCTTTCATTTTTAGCGTTAGCAACATAATCATTACTATAGTCGTCCTTGTGTAATCAGGCTCTTAAACCATGATAAGATCCATTACATCCCAATAACTAGAGAGTTGTTACGAAAGTCGAGAATGTTCAGTATTGATTTTATATTGTTCATCAACTTCATATCTCTTACAAAAACTCACCAGTTACACATCAAAACACGCATCATCAACAATAACCAGACAATCACTCATGCCACCATAATCTCTCGTCCTTATCAATGCAAGATTCATCCAGAACGTTACAGAACACCATATTCAACATCCAATATCGTCATCGAGACTTATACGACATCCAAGTTAGACGAGTCCAAAAGAAGAGAGATGATGATCTATCCCAAAATTTCTAGGGCTTTCCATATGTGTTACTTTGAAGCTACTCTACAAAGAATCTCTACCCTAATTGAACGTGGGCCCTCTTTCACTTTTGGTAGTGATGGGTCGATCAAATTGGATAATTTTGGTGGGAATATTATATATATAAGCAAATGCATTATTGGGTATTTATTTATTTGTTTAATTTATTTATTCCATCCTTAAAACTAACCTGAAAACAACCAACTCAACTGAATCTTTTAAGGTCTAAGGAATGTCTGCCTTTTGCATGTGTCTGTTCTTCAGCCACGTCTTTCATTTGTGGGTGTCGTTGTGTGGAGGCTAAGGTTTCAATCCATGATGCATGTAACAATTACATATAGTAATAGTACCCATGCTAAGTATGAGATCGGTGAAGTTAACGGTATGCAATTCAAATGTTTAAATCGTTATTGAACTGTCTAGCATGATATTGTTATGTGTCTGTTGAATATCACGTTAGCTAAGTATGAGATTAGCGTATGAGTTTAATCTCTTGGGCGCTCTCTCCTTACAAGCTAGCTTTTTGAGAATAAGTTATACTCAAGGGGTTCTAACAATAAGTATCAGAGCTTGACACCAACTTGACCCACGTTTGCAGGAGGGGATGACCTAGAAGAAACTGAGTAGGTTGATGTGGACGTCGGTGTTTGGGATGTCCTTAAAAAGCTAGCTTTTTGGGATGTGGTATTCAACGGGTATCTATCATACCACCTGATTTTCGACACCGACGTCCACATCGGCCTACTCTGGTTTACCTACTTTGATTCTTCTAGGTCGTCTCTCCCGTAAACATGAGACATGGTGGTGTCAAGCCTGATGCCCAATTCTTACAACCTTTTTGGGTAGAACTCATGGCAATAATATGGGCACGCAGACAATCTGCTTTCACAGGCCCATAAAATCTGCTTTCACAGGCCCATAAAATCTGCTTTCACAGGCCCATAAAATCTGCTTTCACAGGCCCAGACATGCAAAATATCCAATCCAATTTCCAAAGCCCATACAAAACAATTTCACTGATCTGAATGAGTTAGGCCCACTGATATGAGATCATGGGTTTGATCCTTGTCTACATTGTGAATGAAATGCTTATTTCATTCATTTAGTGACCACCAAATTGATTTCCGAATCTGAAATATTCAATATATAAAAGGGTGATCAGCCGCACACCTTGAGTTAGCACGAGGCGAGCAGAACTCTTCATGGGTGAACACAGTTTGCTATTAACTTCAGTTGAACAACCAATTAATCGATGACACATGACGACTCAGTTCGCATTTCGAGAACCTATAAATACAATATGACGTCAACATTGATGGGACATTACCTAATTACCCCACAGTAAACGCCTTCGGCAGTGCGCCTATATCATCTCATATCGACTAAAGGCCTTACTCTCTCTTATAGAACGCTTACTGTCTTTTCTTGTACGCCGTGCAAGGAACGTCCACCATGGACTCCATCACTCCAAAACGCTTAGGGATTCATAGGCAGTCTGATTGAAACCACCCCAATCCCTCAAATCGAATCTCTTATCGTTCCAATCAATCCAACCAGGCAAAACACATCTCAGTCAATCAACTTGACTTTTACAATCTTCAATTACCCACCGCAATTAAACACTAATGACAAACATAGCTAATTAACAATGATTAACCAGACAAGATACCATGATTATGTCACAACTTCTTAGGGTTTCCCAACATTAGAAGAAGAAGTACTATTTCACTTGGCTTGCTATATCTTTTGTCGATCAAAACTAACGGCCAGAGATCAACGGCCCATAAAAATCAGGAATGTCTGAAACACAACACAAAACGACAATAGCAAAATGGCCAAAGAACTGAAAACGACATCAATCTCATCCTCCCACCTTTTGCTTCTGAAACTCTCCCAACTCAGACTTATAATACCACGTTTTGAAGTTGACTCGTCAACGCACACTCGAGAGTAAAAAGACCAAAAAAACCCATCACGTTCTTGAGTTTTGATAGCTAGCTAGCCCTAGATGACTAATCCTCATCTTGAGGGGGACTTCTAAGATTGTGGGTGGGTGGTTTGATCGACTCGGGTTTGTGGGTCGGTCATGTATTTGACTCGCTCTTATCATGTCGGTATGAGCGGTTTCGAATCGTATCTGGAAGATAGAGGAGGAAGAGACTGAGTATAAATGGTTGAGGTTTCTGGTTTAGAAAATTCAGCAATTGAATAGCGATGCGTGGAGTTTTAACGTTGACTCAACAGGCTTAGGAAAAACTCACATCAAATACTTACACGAGTTGCCTAAGAGGACTGTAACATCCCAACCTTTTCTGGCATGACGCGTTTTGTGGTGGGGTTTGATCTTGAGAGGAGGAGGTCATGGATTCGAATCCCACCAACCACCAAAAATAAAACCGTGAGGGATGGGCCCAAAGTGGACAATATATTGTCAGAAAAGGTTGGGATGTTACAAGGACTAACACCATGTTTCATTTTATGTATCTCTCAAACATTCATGTATTCTTATTCTTCTACGAGGTTCTTGGAAGGAAGGATTTTAGGTGGAACTATCGTCTAGTGCTAGCCAACTCTTCTGATCTTTGGCAGCACTTGACTCTATATAATACACACATATATCTCTCTTGGTTCGCCACCGATGGCGAAACTATGGGTGGGTCAACTTAGACCGCCACCCATGGTCATGCCGGCCTAACCAATGAAATTTATAATCAGCCCCTAATCATTCACAATTACATTTCACTACCTAAAATGACATTACTTAACAAAAAAAAATTCAAATCACACCATGAAAACCCAAAACCAAACCAAAAATCAAATATTGGCTAACCCAAAATCTCATTTTCTCCACTTCATCGTACACATGAAACTCATAATGAATTAGATTGAAACTGATGCTTATAATTATTCCAAATTACATTTTGGTCATCAATTCTTCCAATCTAAGGCTTCAAATAGTGACAAGACACAATGCTTTCCTATGTACTTATCTGCTTTGCTGTTATAGCTTTAGTTTCTTTGACAAGAAAGAAAGAAAGCTACACTAAGTAGTTCCATTCCTATTTGGAAAGCAACAAGTCAAGTTTAACCTAAATTAGCATCTATACTTGTGAGTTATGATGATCATTAGCAACTTAAACACTCTTAGTTCCAATCATTTGTAGACAACATCTCCTCCAAGTTTCTTGCTAGCTGGATTGTTGGCCTATATGTCTTAGTTAGTCAAATGGGTACTCGAGTTTGTTTCGGTTTTATCAGGTTGTTAAGCGCTTGGTTAGATGTTGGTTTTGTAAATGTTTGTTACTAGTTTGTATGTTAAGTTATCTGTTGGGCTGGTTGGACAAACAAAAGGTTCGGCCTGGAAGAATGGCGGGTCTGAGTCGAGAATGTTTGAAATTTTCTGAGCGCCTTGGAGTTTCTAGAGGGTACCTCAGAAGGCGTACAAGGGAGGTAGTAAGCGTTTAATAAAGAGGGGTAAGACGTATTGATCAGATCGAGCGAGAAGTACAGGGGGTGGCTCTGTAAGGCGTATCAACTTTATGAGCGTATGTCTAAGGCGTTTACTGTATGAGAGATAAGTCAAGTCTCACGAACTAAATTTTTCACTCAAATATTCTATAAGGTGAAGAAATTCTCAAATTTGTTGTTTTCCATGTGATAATAATAAGTAAATAAAGAGCAAAACGACGACGTATCCCCCAAAGATTTGTCCCCGTATAACGACGACTCTCAGTACGCCACGGTACTGATACCAAATCTGGCACGTGTCCTTTCTAGGCCCCACACTGAAAACGATTATTTTATTATTAAAAAATGCAGCACCATAAATTTCCCGCCACGTCGTCAACTTATTTCCCCACTTCCAAAAAATAATAATAACAGAATTAATTTATTTAATGAGGGCTTTTGTCGAAACGACAATGACGGCGGACGTAATATTATTATAAATAAGCAATTTTAAAGATACTTTATAAAGACACCGTGTGCCAGGTGGCGGTTATCCAGCGGGTCACGTGTGACCCGGTTTGACGGCTTCAGAGATTCTGGTTCCTAGGCAACCGGCCTTATTGGCCACTTAATTTTTGTAGTCATTATTATAAGGGAAAATAGCATTTGGATCCCTCTACTTTGACAACTTTACAGATAACATGCACTATCGTTCTTTTTATCTTCTACTAGTTCAGCTACTTTGGTTTTTAGGGTCCTAGTTCAACCTTAACTGACGTGACGCTTTTTGGGACGTAGTGATGGGGTTTGATCTTGAGAAGAGGAGGTCATGTGTTCGAATCCCACCAACGCCCAAAAACAAATCCTTGAGGGTTGGGCCCAAAACGACAATATCTTATCAGAAAATGTTGATATTACCATCATGAAGAATACGAGTAAAATATGACGAGTTTTAAAATCACACGTTTTATCCGTCAGTTTTATCATATACATTTATATTCCCAGTTAAAAATGCTTAGTAAGCTAAAACGTGATTATCGGAGCTGACGTGGTGTGTTGAATACCTGAAAGGCAAAATAGCTGAAGTAGGAAGGAGTAAAAGCAACAACTTATAGTATTGATGACTATCTGTTAAGTTGGAAAACTAGGAGTAGATAAATTGATATTTTCCATTATTGTAATTTTCATGAATTTAATGAAAGGAGAGAATTATTGTTACTTGTTTATGGGTAGCTATTTAATATATTTATTAAAAAATGTTGGTTATTTGGTGGAGGAACAGAAATTGGGCACCGGTGTTACTATTGGGACCTACCACCGCCGCTCGACGGCGACAGAACCTAACGCCGGCCACCGATTCTTAGTTTCATCATTTGTTTTATCAGAAGTTACAATATCTTCGTCGAATTTGTATCTACTTCACAAAATTTCGAACCATACTTGTACTCATATCATATAGACATAAATTTTAAAATCCTAAACGTGCAATAGTCGTCATGCACTAAATATAAATAGTGAAGGGAATTAATTACATTGAGTTCGCCAAAACCTCTAAAAGACACCATGAATCACAACTTCCAATCGTCCTTTAGGCATGGTTTTCCAATCGAACGATTGTTGCTTGGCAACATACACCATAGACCTAAAGGATTTACTCCATTACTCGCTCGAACCAAGTTGATAGAAGTCGTGATCACATGTGTTCTGATTGTTTGGGATAGAGATACCAGAAGGTGAGGTAGGTTACACACCAACACTCTTCTGAGGTCACCTGTTTAAATGAAATATTGGATTAGGATCAAATGGTCAAAACTGAACATATCTTTCTCCCTATCACGAGAACAACAAAGCTGAATACTACTTAGCAATGTACGGCCTACAATTTACTTATAATATCTGAATCTTGTTGGTTATGAATAAAAGATAAACGTTAATATATGAGAATTTTAAAAAATAGTCACCCTTAATCTAAATTTTTTGTCAATCGCTAATTTACATATAAAATGATATCATTAGTGTTAAGATTTAATTAGTGATATTAAGTAATGGTTGATGGTTCAAGTTTCCACATGATTAGAGCATGATAGTGATTGATCAATGGATTAGAGGATAAAAAAATACCCTTTATCTATTACCTAATAGTGTTCTTGCATGTTGAAACTATACATATCTTGTAGTTTGACATGGTTGGTGAGGGTTTATTAATACATAATGAATTTCTAGTTTTGAATCTTGATAGTGATGGTTCATCTTACACAAAGGTGTGTCATCATACATGGTTCTAATCCACATCACACATCTTTCTGCTTCTATTCGTCAATAAATACAGACACTATTCTCCATAGACAGGGGAGATATAGACACTTGGAGAGTTCTGAGTCAGAATACACGTCCATTACACGGATTACCTAATGAGAAAACGTATACAGTACTGTATTTGTTGTCAGGACAAACATATTTCACAAGAATTCCTAATGTGAACACCCTTCATAGAAATTGTAGGACAAACGTAACACATTACACAGAGGCCCTGAGGTGAACACCATCTACAAAGTAACCCCTTACAAGGCAATTTGAAGTCTTACAAGGCAAGGTGTCCAAATCCAAATGACACTAAGTAACCCCTCTCGCCCAGAATCACCTTCAAGGACAAGCTACACTAAACAACCACGATTAAGGTTATTCATACACTCATTATCTTATTTTTTTTCAGTGCACTCTCCACGCAACACTTAGAATATGACAACTCGCTTATGTCATGCCAATTCAAACCGAAATATTAATGAATAGAGAAGAGATGAGAAGAAGGGAAAAAGAAGTTTGGTGGTAGAACGTGATTCACGCTATGGCACTGCCGGCGTAAAACGACAATATTAAATAACACTTTAATTACCGACGTACGACGGTAGCATCAACGGTGGTGGATCTTATGTCGCCGGTGAATTGCGGCCAAAGGAAAAATGGTCCCTTTGGATAAACCTACAAAACAATTAAACCGTGTCAAATGTGTCAAAAATGATTACTTGCTAGGGTTAAATTAAGTGTAAAATCACCTAAGCAAATGGTTCCATGGTCTAGTGGTTATGACATTGGACTCTGAATCCAGTAACCCGAGTTCAAATCTCGGTGGAACCTTTTTCTTATAGAATGAGATTCAGCTTAGTAAGTTAAATTCGTAATTGGTGGATCCACACCTTTATTCAGCTCTGATTGACCAAACTGTTGACGAGCTCGATTTGTTAAGTTTTTTATTAGTGGATCTACATCTTTATTTAGCTCGACTGGTCAAACTTTTGAATAGTGCAGTCACATGTATTACGAGTAGAGATTTGAATTCAAACGACAATTACTAATATGAGGATTCCCTAAGTGTCCTTATATAAGGACACCAATCTACACCGTTAATTTATTTAATATAGATCCAATGGTTAACATGAAATGGGTATTAGGGTAAATTGCTTAAGTGGTACTGTTTTTTTTTAATTCCCGTTTTAGTTCCACTTTTAATTAATTACCCCATTTTTCCTTATGCTCATACCCCCGCTGTTAGATTAGGATCATCATCCAACGGCCGTAAAGAGTGTCCTCATATAAGGACTCTTAATGGGGTCCTCACAATAGTAGATTCCCCACTTAGTTCGTGTCATGAACCAGTACATCCCAAATGCTTGAGTTATATTGTTTTACTTATGTCCGGATGACTCATGAAAGAGCCTACAGTTTGCACAGTTTCGAAAAGACTTGTGTAATGGATTGGAGGCCACAAAGGCTCCAATAAGCTAGTTAGTGAGAGATCCAACAGTTCTTGACATAGTATTATAACCTTTAACGGTCGAGAGATCTCCGTTTCGAATCCCGCTAACCACCAATCCATGCACATGACTTACCGAAACTGTGTAATTCTCGACTTTTATGAGAACTATGGTCCAGGGATACCAGGATAAAAACGGGCGTAAAATTAAATTTGTCTTTTTGTGGTTCATAACAAAGCAATAAAAGCAAATAAAGAAAGCCGGCTTGCATGACACGTACTACTCGATGGTCCATTTCTTTAGTGTCCATATCCAAACGCTGAATGAGTTTCAATTATTTTCTTAATTTAATTTATTATATTTACGTAAAAAAAAATTAAATTTATTAATTATTAATTTATTATATATAATATAGTGACTAGTTGATCTCATCCTACGTAAAATACAGGTCATCACTCATGATAATTATATTCTAGAATTTTTTTTTGTTATTTACTTTATTAATAAGCCCTGAAATTTTGGAAGCTCTTGTAATTGTTATAGTACTAAATTTGATGACTAATTATAGCTTAATGATTCTTTTATATATAGTAAAATAGTTTGTTTTTAGATATTTTCATTTTTAATCATATATTGTCACATTACATTAAATAGTGATGATTTACGGTCCAGTGACTGATACTGAAGATCTCGACCTAGATAGGGTCTAGGGCTTCAACCAAAACTCGTTAAGCTCATATAGGATTATCAAGGATGACGCCTAACGGTCTAGCATGAGGACATGTTGACCCAGTTTTAGATACTCGAGACTACTGAAAAAAAAAGGGTGACATTATCATTTATGACGTCAGATATTGTGCAACCACCCTTAACACCTCGAACATATATAACACGTAGTAGAGGCTCCGTGAATACTTCTCTGTTTCCGTATCTATCATTCCTACGCATTTGACCCCCTTTCACATCTCATATCTTACTATACCTTATGAGGCATATATAATCCAGTTCTCTCGAACAAACCACTTAAATAAAGGAAGAGAGGACGATGGAGCTTGAGCCGGAGTAGAAAACCTGACCGAGTGAGTACTGGTTGGTGCATTGGTGAGACGAATGATGGAAAGAAAGATGGGTCAGAGACAAACAAAAAGGAAGAAGATCGACGAGTCATCATGTACAACCACATGACTTTCCACCACGTCAGCATAAGACAACATTCAACTAACTCCGTTGCACAATTCTAAACGAAACTTGACGACATACCATAAATAAAACTTGACCCTATAGATGATACTTATCGGGTATATCACAAAAAGTTGTGTACAAACAAACGTATTTCGATATAGCCAGTACCACACAGAGGAATTTCCCCTAAACTTTTCCACATCCCCCACTACAAAAATCACACTATAAAAAGGAATCCTCAATCCCCAATCAAACCCAACTCTTCTCCCCCAAATCTTTGACCCAAAATCCTTAACCATGTTAGCCTCAGAAGAAGATTACTTCAGCAGCAGCCCTCCAAACTCACCAGACACACACCAATCATCAACCTCAACCACCAACCCAAGAAACAAACCCTCAACCACAAGCATCAACAAGCGGCGGTTCAGCGACGAGCAGATCAAGTCCCTCGAGTCGATATTCGAGTCAGAGACACGGCTCGAGCCACGAAAGAAGGTCCAGCTAGCCAAGGAGCTCGGGCTCCAGCCGCGACAGGTAGCCATATGGTTCCAGAACAAGAGGGCTAGGTGGAAGTCCAAGCAGCTTGAAAGAGACTATGGCGTCTTGAGAGCTAATTACAATAGCTTGGCTTCAAGGTTTGAGTCATTGAAGAAGGAGAAGCATGCTTTGGCATCTCAGGTACAAATGATTAGAGCTTGGAAATGGTAATTTTGGATTCGACCCGGTTTGGTAATCGGGTTGAATCGGGGTAATATTCAGAGTATGGGACGAGTTAGAGTAACTTTAGGCTGATTAACCTCATTTTTCGACCCGTTTTATACAAATTTTGTAGTAATTACCGTGCTCCGCACTGGCCTGAACACAACATGTCATAAGGCGGGTTCTGGGTATTGAGATACTTGCCCCGATCTGGCACTCATTACCATATCTAATTAGAGCCTTCAAAAGAAATCGTTACTATATCTAATCAGAGCTGTCAAAAGCTAACCCGACTAAACCGAATTTCAATCTCAGCCAATCTGATTAATAATTCGAATTTACCAATAAAAAGCTAACAACCTAAACTCACCCCAACTCTAAAATCTCGAAAACCTACGAAAAATCGAGTGAACTGTAATCTGATTGTTCGATAATTCGATGAACACGTAACCCGATAAACTCATAATCTTTGTTTGACCACTTTGACTAATGGGTTTTCATTTTGGGACACAGTTGCAGAAGCTGAATGAGTTATTATCAGAGAGCCCAAGAACAGAGGAAGCTGATCACGACGGATCAGCCGCCGCCGCCGCTACGAACAGCAGCGAAGGTGAATATTCCGACAATGGGGTCAAGGACGACAAGATCATGAACCTCGGAGTAGGGTTTATGTCGGATCATGAGGATGATCACAGAAGTGTAAAGGTTGAATTTTTTGGAGCAGAGGAAGAAGCTAAGATGATGAGCATGGTGGATGTTGGACATGGAGATGGATCATTAACATCACAGGAAGATTGGAGGAGTTTGGATTCTGCTGGAGTTCTGTTGAATCAATCTACTTCTGATTATCAATGGTGGGACTTTTGGGCTTAGGTTAAACAAAATTAGGGTTGTTAGGTACCGGGTTGGACGGGTTACGAGATGGGTTAATCGGGTTATTGGGTTGAATGATTTTAGTGATCTTTCGACCGGGTGTGTAATGGGTTTATGACTTTTGGTCAATTCGAGTAATAGGGTTGAGTTGGGTAGGGTTGATACTGAGTTGGGTTAGCTTTTGACAGCTCAAGACTTTATCTTCTGGTGTCTACTAAATCATACACATACCATCATCAATCATGCCATTTCATATCACGATTCCATTGGGTTGATGATTTTAGTGATCTTTCGACCGGATGTACAATGGGTTGATTACTTTTGGTCATTTGAGTTATAGATTGGGTTGGGTTGGGTTGATACTGGGCTCTACTGAGTCGGGTTAGCTTTTGATAACTCTAGACTTTATTTTCTGGTGTATACTAAATCATACACATACCATTATCAATCACGTCATTTCAACGACACATTCACAAAGAGAGTTACATGTCAAGAGTTATTGAAGGTTTGAGTTATCTGGGTGAGGAATTGACCGAGTTATAAGTCAACATAGAATCACAGTTCGTTGATCTGGCCGAATCACAATTCACTTGGGTTGATGAAGACTTGTAATGGGTTTATGACTTTTAGTCAATACGAGTAAAAGATCAAGTTGGGTTGATACTTGATGCGCAAATTAATGCACACAAAGATTTACTCGCTAGATCGCTCTAGCGAGATCGTTACTTCCCAAGGGTCTTCCTTTCTCTATTACTCAGAACAGTGTGTCAAAGCTATTCAGGGTTTCGTTTTGGGTTTGAATTGGTTGTGAATGAAATTAACTAAGAATGCAATTGAAATCAAACAAAGCAATTAAAGCAGACTGGGGTTTTTTCAGGGATAGACTAAGGCGGTTGTTCAGACTCGAATCCACGCTAGTTCGGTTTAGATGGATGAAACTATGCAGACGACGAAATTCAACAGACTAGACGACTCGGCAATTCCTTTTGTAATCTCTACTCCATGGTCAGGCCGTAGAGATTCAATTCTTTCAAACCTACAAGCTCCTATGGTCAAGCTAACTTGCAAGAAATCAAGAACGATCAAGAACAGTGAAATGCCACAAATTCATGCACAGAGATTAGGTTCTGACAATCCTATGGTCAAGCTATTGGAGAACCTAACGACCTCCTAAACTCTAGAATGAATTGCGTTCATGGTCAGACCCGCAATTCAAAGATAAACTCAGAAACTAACAATTGATCAAGTTGCCAGAGTCAAACAGTTTAAATTAGGGTTTAGGAGAAATCGCATCTAAGTCTGAAAGATCATCGATTAACATAAACGGGTTAGAAACCCGAAATCATCCATACAAAATCCTATCTAACGCTTCATCTAATCTAAACAACCCTAGAGGTTTAGCCAGACATCGTTACAGAAGAAATCGCAGAAACAAAGAAGAAGAAAACCGGAGAAGAAGACATCTTACTCCGAATAGACCTAATCTCGATCAATCCTTCAAACTCCTGAGTTAATCCTCGCTAATCCTCGCTCAATCGCGTCTCCAAAGCTCCGTCTTCACCTCCGAGAGTGTCTGGTTCGTCAGAGAAAAGTAGAGAATTTGCAGAAAATGATGTGTGTCTTCTCTCTCCTCGAAATTGGGTTAAAAACCCAATTTCCGTCGAAGTGCTGAAAAATGGCCAAATGTGCGCCTGGCGGGGTCAAAAAGTGCGCCGGCGCACATTGACCCCTAAAAGGCGCACATCTTGAATATTCCGCCGAAACTTTTGAAAATAAATTGCAAAGTGCGCCTGGCACTTCGAAAAGTGCGCCGGCGCACATTTGCCTCTGAAAACCGCACTTTTCGATGCTGCTTCTTGCTCCGAACTTCTTTCGGCAATTCCAACCTCATTTGTGCTCCGAAATTGATCCCCGTTTGAACCGCCAAGCTCGTAGAAAAGTCTTCTACGATGTGAAATCCTGAAATCTCATCAAAATAACTTGAAAACACGTCAAACGACCCAAAAGAGGGCCAACGGGGAATCAAACATAATTTACAATAAAATCATTCAAGTTCATCACAATTCAGGGTCAAACAAGAGGAATGTCGTTCAAATGTGGCGAGATAAATGCGGTAAATCTAACGTCATCAATACTGAATTTTGCTGAGTTGGATTAGCTTATGACAACTCTAGGCTTTAATTTCTGGTGTACGTCTATTAAATCATACACATACCATCATCGACCGTTCAATCATGTCAAGCTCAACAAGCTGATACTTGGTCTTCTTACATACGCTTTCGTCACGGATTGGTTGAACTGTTTGACTCACTGGTTCGGTCTCCGATTATGAAAAAGGCATCAACTCAAAGACAAGGTAGTGTCATGGGGTGGTACTTGTACATGTATATAAAGGCAGGGTGGTCAGAAGGAAGCAAACAAGGAAACTTTTGCAGAGAGCATATGCATATGATGTTAAGTGATTCCCTTTAGCTTCATGGTGCTTTGCAGTTGTGCATTAGACATATATTAGTGATGTCCTATCTTTCTTTATTGAATTTGCAATTTTTATTCTTGGTTGTTTTGGGCAAATCTACACTATTTGTTAGCTTTTGCTTGACCATTTCTCATATCGATCTAAGTAGGCAAATGTCACATCGACAAAGAACGTGAAATGTAACAATTCAGTCTTAACTCATAATAGATGGTTTGGTGGTTGCAGTAGAAGGGTTTGTATGAAAACTCCTAAATTAACGTGTACAGACTAGACTAGAGTTGTACTTGATGGATGACCTCTTGATAATCACACTCCAAGGCGAATATGTAAGTACCTAGACCGAACACATGCAATGCATTGTTGGGAAGTATTGATCGTGGTACAAGCAGTATATATCAAAGCATCTTTGCATCGTGAATTGAATATTGGTGAGAAAATATCAACAATGGTTGTGTCTTGGAGTGTGGTGTATCGAAACACGTTGTCATGAAATCTGCTCAATACAATGGAAATTAACAGAAAAAGAATGACTTCTAAAAGTTGTACCTCCCAATCATGACGAAGGAGCTCAAAAGTGTAGAAGGTTGTGGTGTGTGCATGATTTGTGTTGATGTTTGTCTGGAGTAGAGTAAATTTGCGCACATAGAATTAAGCTAGAACTGTATTTTGTGGTAGATGCTAGATCCCAAGCCACAATCCCGAGACTACAATCCTCAACTCGATCCTCCTAATTGAGCAAATGCCAAAATTGAAACAGAAGAGTGCATGACAAAATCCTAACATATCTTGAAGACCGAATCTTTATCCCGCACCCTTCCTCAATTGTTTTTAGTTCTTTGTTCAACACCTGATCACTATATTAGGTGTCAAATATTCTAGATTCGAGAATCAGTTCGTTAATTACGTTTTCAGTCCTCTTCCCAAATAGATGTTGAAAATCAAATTACACCGTCAATCACTATATCATTTTTATTTTGTATCATCCTTTCTAATTGATTCAAGATTGATGTGTTATGTTGAAACCTAATGGGTTATGTTCTCCATTGTTTGTAGCTTCCTTGCAAATTTAGCATGCATTTAATTATGGGCTTTAAAGCCCAAAACTAATCTTTTAGCCTAATATCCAGTTCTTTGCCTAGACTGTAGTGTAGAGGTAGCTTGGGCCCAACTTGATGGGCCATAAGCCCATACCTGAAAGGGATATAGCCCAACCCACGAACGTGTCTCAGGTTATTTGAGTTTGAATCATACAAGGTCCACCAACGACATGAATCAGTTCGTACAAATATCAATTAGCGGTTCACACGTGACACTTGAACACCAATCTCGACACACAATAAGAGATAATATTGACATTGTTGTAGACACTGAAGACCATGCCGCCAATCAATCACACCTCAAACTCAAATACGTTCGATGGACACTTGTTCTCAATCATCATCCTTTTAATACGTACCCGAATATTCCCTTTTTATATGTGTCTTGCGAGAATTGCACTAAGGTCGATTCGAATACTGACTCGACCCAACAAAAATAGCTCAGGCACACGCCACGCTTCACACATCGAACCTCTATCGAGCCACTCAATCTTTTGAAACAGAACCATACTCAAATCGATACTAAACATAGCGTATTCACTGATTAATTTCCAACGGTTGGACCTTCAAACCATCTAACCAACCGTTCATTCGGTTCAACCTTATCACGTGAATATCCTGAATTACCTGACCGAATAAAAGAATGTCTCAAAACAAGGCTCAAACTTCCACATATTTACAACTCCGCCACTGTCACTTCCAACTGCTAGTCTTTCTCTTCGCCTCCGGCGACAATTCCTCCGGCCACCTTCAAAAACCCGAATCCCTAATGAACAACCACTTCGACGACGACGAAGAAGCTGCGTGGGATCAGAACAACATCAACAATCAAAACTGCTGCCTTCCAATTATCCCCACCATTTCCATATACATTCTCCTCTTCCTCTTCCTCCTCGGCCTCTCCGTTTCAACCTTCATCTTCGTCGCCGTTCACAGCGCCGCCTTCCTCCTCGCGTTCCTTCTCCTCTCCGCTTTCGTCGTCTCTTTCCTCGCCTGGAACCGCCTTAATTACTCCCCCCCTCGCAGAACCGCCGCTTGGGAGCTGGTTCGTTCTTTCCCTGACTCCGATCTCGCTTCTGCTTCCGACGGAGAGCTCGTTAAGATTACTGGAGTGAGTAAACTTGCTTCAGATTCTCTAATTTCTGCAATTTCTGGTCTAATTTGTTCCAATTGAATTTTCCCTGAACATTTGGTAGCTGTATTTACAGATTGCGTCTTGTAGCAGTGTTTGGTTGGAGTCGTCTTATGAGAAGGCTGTCAAGTGTATTTACACATCTACAGTTGTCTATGAACATGGAGGATTTGGGATGATGAAACAAGCTAATCCCAATGCTTCCTGTTTCCAGTGGAATTTAGCATTCTGTGAGGTGAGGAATTCCAGCTGTTTTAACCATGAACAGAAGTGTAGAGAACCATTGTTATCCAGGTTGCCCTAATTGCTCGAGTTGTTGGAGAGGTTCATAATTGGTTTATACAGTGTTTCTTAACACTCTCGTTTAGATGGAAAGTTCATGAATTTGTTATACTGGGAATAACATGATTCGATTTGATGTCACGACCTTTCAATGAAAGGGTTTGACGTTGTGTAGAATATCGTTTGCATCTCAATAACTCGAGTTGTCGGGAAGGTTCATGATTGGTTTGTATACTATCAAATTATCAATCATGCATAACATTTGGTGATCTCTTAGAAGCACATAGATGATCTCCATTTCTTGTTCAATCAATCATGAGGATAACAGTACCATTATCATTGTTCTTAATGGCAGCTGAAATTTTGCTTTCTGTGAAGGCAAGTTTTCAAGCATTCCCTTCAACTGCATTACAAAGAACTGTTCTAACCTCTGTGTAGTTATGCTTTCATTCATACATGTTTTCATGATACTGCTTCTGGGGGTTTCCACCTGACAGAGATTCTCCACAGACTTCTACATTACGGACCGAAAATCTGGAATTAGAGCTCTCGTAAAAGCCGGAAATGGCTGTAAAGTCTTCCCCTTGATCACTGAGAACAAACTTGTCACTATCACCAGAAGTTGCAGAAGCCTGTCCCCTTACCTCAGGAACTGGCTGCAACAACGAAACCTCTCAACCGAGATTCGACAACTTCGTCTCGAAGAAGGGTAATGAAGTATGAAATTACAAAGGAACAAACTTGGTGATCATTACACTCACATCTCTGTTCCTTTTCATTCTGTTATTCTTTTTCGACAGGTATGTGCAAGAAGGCAGCTTGGTAAGTGTAGTGGGAACAGTTGAGAAGAACAATGATGGCCTGATGATGATAGTTCAGCCGCGAGATGTCTTGTCGACGGGTTGCTTGTGGCGCAAGCTTCTTCTTCCCGTGGAGGTTGATGGGTTGATATTGGCAGTTCCTAACACTTCTGCATATCGTGAACCCAGATTGCAGGAATCATGCTAACCACTTGAGTCATAGAGAACAATAGTTGAGGGTTTTCTGCTGATTCTGCTAGCTGCAATTTGCAGAGACATATATGATGAACTCAGTTTCTTAGCTGCAGATTAGCAGAACTCAGAGGTTGTGAGTTGTGATCCAAGACGTGATTATCTGTGGTCTAAGATCACCAATTGTTGTTAACTATTTGAAATTTGAATGAGAGAGAGATCTGGGATTTGAGGAGAAGATTGAGAGATGGTAAAGGAGGAGATGAACGAGGAAAGAACAATTTCAATCTGAAATTTTGTGAGGTTAGATCAGTTTAGAGTTAGATTTGAATCAATTTCGGTTAGGTTATGTTTGGATAGGTTGATTTGGGTTTTTTGTTTGGTTAGAAACTACGCAATCGTTTCCTGCAAGGAATTAAGAAAGTGGGAGATTTGATATAAAGCATTGGAAAATTAAAAATTCCACATGCTAAAATGTATAGAGTGAAAGGGTAAGAATACATGGAAAAATTATTAATAACTCCAAAATCTCATCCGTTTCAATAGAATTTCTAATTTCTCTTCTAATGTGATTTGGGGTTTGGGCATGAATTTAATTCCGTTGGTTTTACTTCACCATTTTAGTATGAGAAACATGGAATTCCGAATATCCACTGATTTGGCCAAATCTACCCCAAAATACTGAGTAGGAAACAACCTTTAACTTTTAAGAGTGGTTTGGTTGATAGAATTGGGTCTGGGAATTGGATTTAAATTCCCGGCCCACTGAATGTAGTATAATTATTTGGATCAAATCCCGGCCCATTGAGAATCGTAGTGCAATTATTTGGGTCAATTCTCAGTGGGTCGGGAAATGGAAGCCAATTTCTAGACCCAATTCCATAACCAAACCACCCCTTAGGGGTCGTTTGGTATAGGAGAAATCCAGCTGTGTTTCTCGGAAACTCTGTATTCTGCGATATCCTTGTTTGTTTACTGTCTAATGGAGCTGGGTTTTGTATTTCAGATACCCAGAGTTTCTTATTGTCTCCAGAATGTGTATTCTGACAATTTCTACTTTTATCAGAAATTCTGACTTCCCCCAAATAGAATGATGGGACCCACTGTCTTCCCCTCCTATTTTCTTTACCAAATATACATACCAAACAATGTAATTTTACAACCTCTAACTTTTAACAAACACTTTTCCACCATTCTCCTATTTTCATATTCCCCCTAATTCTCAATCCCCTATACCAAACGACTTAATGTATTTGGATTTGATTGAAATCCACCCTTGTATTTCAAATACCCTCTTAAAAGTAGGATTTCAAATATCAAATCCAAATCAACTTATCCAAACACACTTTTGGTAAATTAATTATATTTTTGATGGTGTGGCCGTGATCATTGGTAATGTGGGAAAATGGCAGGAAAATGTTATTGTTGGAGATTACAGTACCGAATCATAACACGATCCAAAATTACCAGAACACTTTGCAACTTTTAGAAAATTTTGGGACCAATTTGTAATCTAGATCAAAATTAGGCATTTGATCCATAGGATATCCAAATGTTGTCAACTATTTGAATTTGAATGCAATATTAAAAGATAAGTGAACTCAAATATTAAAGATATTTGAATGAAACCAGAGATTCCAATACATGGGAAAACTATCTTAAACTCTAAACTTGTATGGGTAGTGGGTATTTATGAACTCGAAGGAATTTTTCTCAGATTCGGGATGAGATATCTACTAAGTCGTTATTTAAAAAAATTAAGTTGTAGCATAAGTATTAAGTAAGGATAATAGTAACATTAGCAAAGTCATAATAAATAAACCGCACTTATGCTTGCTTGCTTAAAAAACGGACGACACTATGCCAATACTACAATATTAACTGGTTTAAATTGTTATGGATATCCACTACCATTATACTTCAAGTAGTGGGTTATCAATATATGCGAATCTCATCCCAAACCCCAGACATGTTTGAGTATGAATACTCATTAAGTTGGACGAGTACGAGTCAAGTTCGTGTATACCCACTACCCACTCAGCCAACTAACCCTAAAATAGTATATGTTAAATCAAGTATACTTTTCCGGCCACGGGTAAAAAGGGAAAATAGCAATTTGGTCTCTTCTACTTTTCTAACTTAACAGATAGGCTCCTACACTATAAATCACTCTTTTTGTCCCTCCTATTTTGTCGTTTGAGTCGTTCTGTTCCAACTATCATCTTCATGACGTTGATTGATGCGCATTCAGTATACCACGTTAGCTCCAATAGCCATGTATTAGCTTACAAAACATTTTTAAATTGGGAATATAAATATATACAATTAAATGTGATGAAATCAACGAATTAAACATGTGATTTTAAAACTCTTCATATTTCACAATACTCTTCGTGATCAATACCTCCCCAAATGACCTCTTTGACCAACTCTTCATCTCCTACTTCCGATGTCTCTCTTTGTCGGTGTGTGGATGTGTCCAGATTTAATGTTAAGAAGACGATAGTTGGAGCGGAATGACCCAAAAGACAAAGTAACCGGAGTAAAAAAGTGATGTATAGTATAAGTAGCTATCTATTAAGTTAACAAAATAGAGGGATGAAAGTGTAATTTTTCAAATAAAAAACAAGACAATTAGCTGCAAAAGTATCACAATTCTGTTTTTTTCATTAAAAACAATAAATATTCGAGAATCAAGTAAAAAGAAAGCAAATAGACAACATGCAGCATAAAGGAGGAGATACTTTTGCCCTTTCGATTCTTCTTTAACCTAAGCTATAAGAGAATCTTATATAAACAAGGTAAAATAGCATTTTACCACATTTATTTTTTCAATTTAACAGATAGCCCTTACACTATAAATAAATTGCTCTTTTTACTTCCTCATACTCTAGTCATTTTATCTTTTTTATCTTTCCATCCAGAATTTCATCTTCTTGACGTTAAATTTGGACACATCCGCACGTCATAACAACAATTGCTTCCATAGTTTATTGAGTAAGCATTGTGAGAGGTAAACTGGGGAGGTATTGCGAAGAGTACGAGTGAGATTATTTGGCGGATCCAGGGTGGATAAGGACATTGTGCCTAGCAAAAGTAAAATTCGAGTAGTGGGCGAAATTCGAAAATTCACTGGGCCAAATCACGTATATAAACTAAAATCCATATAGTTCAATAGCTCTAGTCCCAGGGATAGGGTGGGCCGCAGCACGAGGAACGCCCACCCCCCCCCCCCAGATCCGCCTCAGATACGAAGGGTTTTGAAACCATTATTCGTTGATTTTTTATCCCATCCAATTTTGTGTGTGTGTATATATTCACAATTAAAAATAAATTCTCAGTAAGCCAGAACATGGTTATTAGACTTGACAAGGTGTGTTTAATGCACATCAATTAACATTAAGAAGACAAAAATTGGGGACAAAAGAACTCAAAATGAAAAGGATGTTTAAAAAATCGGTTTACAGCGCAGTGAGCTGTCTGTTAAGTTGACAAAGTAGAGGGTGCAAAATGTTATTTTCCCTATAAACAAATAATTAACAATAATGGGTATTGGTGTTGGGATTAATGCCCATTAAGATGTGATTCCAAATGAAACCAATGATTTGTTCCTATGATTTCATGGATTAGTAGTAACCATGAAGATGTTTTGGGACCTAAAAGCACATTAAGATCTAAGCTAGAGATGGCCAAACATAATTATTTATTATGATCACATCATTAGCCCATAGGATCATGTTCATATGTGTTCATTAATCATTAGCCGATCAAAAAAAAGTATAATTAATTTTTAATTTAATTATGAATAAAAAAGTGGGACCAATTGATATTATTCTTTGAGCATGTGTGTGGAGATATGTGCTTACGTTTTTTGTGAAATGGATTTATACCCTAAATTTGTGTATGTCCACTATAAAGTAAATTTGGATTGATGATCAAATTAGATGTTAGACATGTATTATGAGTGTGTGCATGCACAATTGTCGTTGAAACTATTTGTATTTGAACTGAAAAGGACACATCTGTCTTCTCTCTCTGGTTTCTCGGTGAGATCAACATGCAAGAGTAGTGGTTGGGATGGAGCTGATTATGTTTTCGTGGAAGATCAGACTTTTGGATAACGTGGTCTGCCACCTTGGATGACATGTTTGGAACAAGGTTTTTTTAGTTTCAGTGTACGTGAGTGAGCGGGGGTCTTTTGTAAATAATTGTACAATTGATCAGAAAAAAAAACCTCATTGGTCGGTGTTGTTAAACCTAAACTTAAATGGCATATCCATCCAAAAAATGGTATTTGGTGCTCGAAAAAATTAGTGGTTAGCATACACTGAATGTAAAATATAAATGATATCTAGTACATTTTACTCATTCATTGATTATTACCCCCCGATAACTTCAGTACCATGTCATTTTGGATATTGAAACAATACTAACAAGTTATCTGTTTTGACATTGACTCTCATTGACCAACCAAATTGTTGATAATTGGGAGATCGAGAAAAGCTAAAGCTAGCTTTCCTCAATCTTATAATTATCTGTTTTAAATTAATTCTCAATGACCAACCAATAGCAATGATTCTTGAAACTTTCGACGCTCCTAATTATCTGTTTTAAATTAATCTTCAATGGCCATTCAATAATGATGATTCTTGAAACTTTCGTCGGGGCCTGATATGATGTAGTTCATAACATTATGGAAAATCTAATCAAGAATCAAATCTTCATGCAGAAAGAATATGAAGTATACAAATGCAAAAGACTATTATTCCTTTCATGTTATTGTTCTTTTTTGGCGTGGAAGAAGGTTTAGCTATACCAACCTCTAATAGTACTTTGCCTTATTCTCTAGCTAGCTATCATTCTCCATGATTTGATACCGATAGGTTTGGTAGCGGTTTGATTCATATCGAGATAGTTGATAGATATGTTTAATTTACTCGTTGTAGTTATGAGTTCAGGTGGTAATAACCGTCATAAATAGTTTTTCAGGTAGTAAAACTCATTCATTATTCATATATACTCGTTAGTTTTAGGTTATAACCATAAATTCTATCATTTTCGAAATGGATAAACGATATAAATCACTGATAATCATCGTCAAATTACATAATTACCCAATTATTTCATTATTCCATACTTCATTACACAAAAGTAGATATAGGTTTGGTAGCTTCAGATCTTGATAGTTGATATACGTTTTCTACTCGTTGTAGTTTTGGGTACGGGTAATAACCATGTGAAATAGTCTTTTGGGTAGTAAAATTCATAAGTACTCATACTCTCGTTGATTTTACGTTATAAACCTCAAACGTAATAAATTTAAATTTTAAAGACAAAATCCACAAACTCTATCATTTTTTAAGCGGTTAAACTTTATAAGTCACTAATAATCATCATCAAATTACATAATTTGATCATTTTAATATAGTATACTTCATAATTGCAAAAGTAAAATAATAAGCTATTCTAAACATAAAAAATAATCAACACACAAAAAAAAAATTAGTAGGAATTTAATAATTGAACGGTTTGGTTTCGGTGTGAATACTTATGTATACTTACTTTCAGGTTTATATGTATCCTAAAAATATCCAGTGAACTCAAGTTTTAACTCACTACAAATTTTTTTTGCCTTTACCTACTGCAAAATTACAGCGGCATAAATGCAGTAGTATTTGCTACAACAAATCACTATAGAGAATAATGATTATCGTTGCTAACATAAACTATTTGCTACTGCATTTTCATACAATTGTAATTTTCCAATAGCTAAACATAAACTTTTTTGTAGTGACGTATTAGATTAGTTCGAACTCAAACCAATAACTATAGCAACAATTCCATCATAATGGATATCCCTAGATATATCTCTTTTTCATTATTAAAGATGACACAAGAACATTATTCTTCCATTTATTTTATATATCACACATTCATAAAAAAATGACACAAGATCACAAATAGTTTTGAGTTTAAAATTTAATTAAGACCAACAATAATTAAATATATTTTTAATAAAACATAATTAGCATAAAAATACTAAGATTTTATGTAGCTAGCTTGCTAGTTGGCAACTTGACAATGATTCGAATAAGGTTCTAGTAATCTCTAATTAGACCCTTGATTACGATTGTTTTCAGTGGATTTAGCATTCACTAATTTTCACTTAGCTTGGATTTTTGATTTGATTATTAATTTAATATATAATCTTAATACTTGTAATTGACTTATACAAAAAGGTCTCTTTGCACCAACCATATATTAAACCACTAATGTTGTTCCTACCATGTTGATTGAGATTTTTGGACCTTGATATGTCTATGCTCAATGACTCAGATATCTTAGTCGAATATGATATACGTGAGGATAGTAATCGATATACGTTTACTTGTGATGATTGAGATGGCTCGATGTTAAGAACATCGTGTTCTTGAACTACCAAGAGACCATACCGAGAAATAAGGAAAATGATTGTGAACTACCAAGAGACGATATATGTTCAGTGATACACCTTTTCTTCTTTTTCCCCACAAATTGTCATTGTGAATATGCGTCGCATCATTCTTAATGGGTATTAGTAAACAATATAAAATCCATGCAAAACCTTCTCCAGACAACATGAGTTGTTGAGATACAACGTTTACTAACATTATATCAGAGTCTTTGACCACAAGAAGTCAAGATTTTGAATCTCGATAACTATTAGTTCCTGTATACAGACTTATTCAAGTCTATGTAACCCACAATCCATTGCACAAGTCTTATTGAAACTAAGCAAACTTTAGACAAATTTCCATGACCACTACAAGAAACTACTAGATTAGTCACAGTTTTTTTGGCCATTTAGTCACGGTTTTAACCGTGACTAAAAAACTTAGTCACGGTCTGTAAAACCGTGACTATATTGACCCAATTTTGTCACGGTTTTTTAAGAAACCATGACAAAGATGTTAGTCACGGTTTTGGGGCAAACCGTGACTAACCTTTGTCACGATTTTCCCCAAAACCGTGACAAAGGTTAGTCATGGTTTGCCCCAAAACTGTGACAAAGGTTAGTCACGGTTTGCCCCAAAACCGTGACAAAGGTTAGTCACGGTTTGCCCCAAAACCGTGACAAAGGTTAGTCACGGTTTAGTCGAAAACCGTGACAAAGGTTAGTGACCAAATTGTAAGCACAAACTTTTCAGTGACCCAATTTGTCATTTTTCGAATTAAAGGACCAGACCCTCAACTTCTTTGGTTATGCAAACTGATCCATACAATTAAAAAGTTAACAAAAGGTCTCATTTAATTACGAACCAGTCACTAAATTTATTTATTGTGTCAGTGGATTAATTACAAACTAGTCACTGTAATTTATTTATTACAATTAATTGCAATTTGTTTAAATTAATGAAAATGCACTGCCGTCGATTCCCCTCGCCGCCGCCTCCTTCGATCCCCGTCACCGCCTTCGATCCCCGCCATCGCCGTCTCCTCTGATCCCCGCCGCCACCTCCTCTGATCCCGCCGCCGCCGCCTCCTCTGTTCCCCCCCGCCGCCGCCTCCTCTGATTCACGGTGAAGGAAGTCTGAATCTAGATCTGATTTCCGCGGATCTGATTCTCGGTCGATCTCCAATCGCCGGTGAAGGAAGAAGATGGCGACGTCTTCTGCGTGGATCTCAAGTCGCCGGTGGAGGAAGAAGGGGGCGCCGTCTTCTGCGTCGATCTCCAGTCGCCGGTGAAGGAAGAAGATGGCGTCATCTTTTGCGTGGATCTCCAGTCGCCGGTGAAGGAATAGAAGAAGAGAAGATGGAACTTGGGAAGTCGACGGGGTCTGCGATGCGGGTCTCCAGTCGTCGGTGGAAGTTGGCGGTGCTGGTGAAAAAGAAGAGAAGAAGGAAAGTTTGAAGAAGAAGACGTGGGGGAAGGAAAGTTTGAAGAAGAAGATTTCATTTCATTTTATTATTCAGTAATTTTGTCACGGTTTTGGTTTTAACCGTGACAACTTAGTCATGGTTTTGGGTTGAACCGTGACAAAGTTGTCATGGTTTTGGGTTGAACCGTGACTAAAATAGTCACAGTTTTGGGTTGAACCGTGACAAAGTTGTCACGGTTTTGTAAAACCGTGACAAATTAGTCACGGTTTTAGGTTGAACCGTGACTAATTTGTCACGGTTTTACAAAACCGTGACAACTTTGTCACGGTTCAACCCAAAACCGTGACTAACAAACCGTGACAAATCAATAATTTTCTTGTAGTGGACCCATCCGTTTGAGGAAGGTGTGTAAGCAAACAATACAAGATCCATTCAAAAACCTTCTCCCAACACGAGTTATTAAGAAGCAACGATTCCTAACAATGAGGTGCATGAGGATTTTTCAAGAGGCCACTTAAACCTCCATCTTAGTACCACTCTTATCCAAACACTTTTAACTTCAAAATTCTAATCAAACCCAATACAATAACACTCATACATCGACACCCAAGAATTAAACGATTCCTTCAACTCGATTTCTTGTCACAACTCTACTCGAATCAAATTTCCTATCAACCACCAACCCATCAAAAGTAGTACCTAAAAGCTTGATAGGGCGATTATGACTCACCAAGTAACATCTTTTCGAAGAACAAATGTCAGAATTCAAAGTCATATGACCATTGACTAGTGAGTTTGACCACTTTTGACTGCCGACTTCCATTGGTCAAAGGAAGAAAATTTGGCAACTACGAGACCTATAAATGGCCTGCAGAGTGTGATTTGACCCAAATCTTTTTACCCAAAGATATGATTTGAAAGGACCACGGATTCATAGATCATTAGAAAAAAAAAAGTCACAAATAATTTAATAATAAAATAATAAAAATTATATTCCCAATTTTTTTTTTCGTTCAAAGATTCAAAACCCATATATAAATAGACCGAATATAGTTAAAAATAATAATTCTTTAAAAAAAAAAATAATTAATAATAATAAAGGTCTAAGAATCTCTTAACACTACACCATTGATGGCCTTACATATTGGCATCGAATCCAATCATCAATAGGCAATGTTGGTGTTTTGGACAAGTGGGTTAGGCTTAGAATTATCCCACTAACTCAAATTTGTTATAGTTAATTGGTTGTTGATTAAACATTGTTTAGAATAATTAATGATATGTTTGGAGATCTAATCTGCCTTTTTTTGTTGTAGTTGTGCTATTTGGAGCACTCATGGATATGATTTGTGTTTATTTATGTTGTGGGATTGAAACGATGTGTAAAGTTTTTGTTATCGTTGTATTTGGGTGTGTTTGTTGTTTGTTGACTCTGTATCGATGTTAATATTTAGTTGTTTTTTTGTGTCACTTTGTTCTGACTTCGTGTTATTTTAGTTTGAAGTGATTTGGGATGAGATGAGTTAGGTTTAACGTGAGATATGGACTTAGATTAGATGAGATATCACAACTTTGGGCTATTCAATGGCTACCCACATCATATTTTTGAGCTATTTTTTAGTATTCTCGACTTCTAGAAAGATTGAATTTTAAAGTGACATGTGGAAAGTCTACTGGTAAAGTAACTACACCATGACGAGGAGGTTACAGGCTCAACCCACGACCAATAATCTAATTTTTGTTTTAAAGTGACATGATTGAAGGGAGAAGGATTACAATCACTCAATACTAGTTGAGATGAAACTCGAAAGGTGTTGAAAATCTCGTCATTTAGATCCTAAATATTGTTACCAAACAAGGGCTTCAATTTCTTCAACTAGGGTCAAACCTGAAATATATTCACCACAACGCTCACAAAATCACGCCAACTCACGACATAAATTGGAAGATGAACCTGGAATTACCGACATCAAGGCAATATTTACTTAGACATATAAGACGTAAGCAATTAACAAGCCCGATTACACTAGCAAACTGTAAGAAACTACGATCTCACTGCAGAAAAAGAACAAATACAATTCAAGACCCGAATAAGTTTTGTTACTTGGTGACCACGTTTTCACGACCTCCAAAGAATACCCTGCAAAGTACGGTGCAATTTGTCGAACACAACTAACCTTAATTTAACCTTATCAATATGGACAACAACATTTTGGAAGGAATTAATCGCCACCCTCTTCTTTGAATATAATTTTGTTTTTCCGTTGATTACTAATCAAATTTGGAGCTAATACCAAAGCAATCATTTGTATATAATTGTAATAATCCAAAAAAAAGCTCTGATTAATCTATAAAATTACAGTTAATTAATCATAATTAATCCTATCTGCATGATTATACTTGTCTCCTTGTAGACAACAGCCAATGTAGCATATCTCCGAAATATTCGGGTTTCGAAAATATATATACCATGCAGACGTACGTAAGTACGTAGTCAATTAAATTAATTAGTAATTACTTAATTACCAATAATTAATCCAGCTTTTTAGCTAGAAATGACAATTAAAGTATGCGATGTTTCCTATAAGCACAGATTTCAACATGTTCTTAGATGGATTTTATCTGGCGCAGAGATGCTTTTAGTATATAATTTTAAGTTTTTGAGACAAAATTAATTGTTAGGTTAGTAAATTTATGGGATCGAGGGTTAGGGATTTGACGGTTGGGCATGAGCGTGTTCTTAGTACGGCTTAAGATTATGTGAAAATATCGTTTGCTCAAGACACGAAGTTTCATATGAGACTCAGACAGTGTCAAGTTATGTGTTATCGTGTTTTACTATAATCTTCCTCTTGTTTGTCCAAGTGCTATGGCGGAATAATCATCGAGCATCCACGGGTAGAGAAAGAATCCATCCGATCGAGGTGGCCAATCTAAGGCGGTCGAGGCCTAGTTCACATTATCCAACAAATGATCCTCATATAGCTCTAGTTCTAGCTGAGGCCTCAATCGTGAACTTGATTATGATTCACCATAACATGAACCAAAACCTAATTCATCCTTACCGATCTCAATGCTTCCTTTCTCCCCAACTCTCCAAACAACAAATTTCTTAACCTATCTCGTATTCTAATATATATCATTCATATAAAGACTTCGCCCTAATCATCAATATCAAACATTAAACACGTCAGATCGTTCTGTCAAGAACACAAAACCATATTCAATTTGTCGCCAAGAAATTTACACATACATGCATAGTCAATTTCTTCGTCACTTTCTCATACGCAGCCAAGATAAACACGATCGTCAAAGAGCATCAAATGTACGATTCAAAACATTTTTTTTCCATAATAATTTCGAGCAAAAAAGACATCGTACGAGAATTGAACTTCAATACACTTGTGTATAAAAAAAATACGTAAATTTTTTTTTATTAATTATTGCTCTACCAACCCAAAAATAGTTTATTTTTTATGAGAAAAAGAAATTACTTTTACTTAGATTTCCAATGGTAGAAGAAGTTGACTGTTGAATATTAAAACCAAATAAATCAATCACAAAATCATTTATTACTCTTCCCCTTTTTAATCTAGACCCCTAATTTATCATCACAGACTTAAAAAAGAAGATCAACGGTCAGGATTTGACCATAGGCCCAGAAAATGACTTGACCTTTCATTGGACGGCATGCTCGGCGGCAGAGCCACCTTTTTTTGGCGTCCCGACGGCGCTAACGTCAACCGATGCAGGGGCACATGTACCCCCACGCGACACCGGCATGCCCTTCTTCACGGTTACCGATACTTATGTCGTCATGCACCCGTGGCGGCGCTCCTACTTAATTATTATAATATTATTCCCACGCTTCTTTTATGTTTACTTACTTTAATGATAATAATAATCGGCTCTATTTTTTAATATTTATTTTTATTTTAATTTCCTGCCGCCTAATTAGTTTATGGTATTTTTTCCTATTGTTGTTATGTCACACGACTCGTAATTATTACTTGTTTTGCGGATTTACCGGTAAAATTTAACTTGTTTCGGGTTTTGAGTAATTGAGATGATGGCAAGTTATTGATAAATCTCAACATATGAATGCACATGATTTGGTATTAGCAACGAATCTGGAATGGAAGAGTATATTGAATTGAAGACGATATGGGTTTGCTTGCTTTCTGTGAGTTGAAAGATTGTATGTTAGATAAAAAGTGTTATTTTGAAACGGTGTAGTTTAGAATGGAAAGTGTTTGGTTTGGAAGTCGAGTTTTAATAGTGGTGAAATATGAAGTTAGTTAAGAAGCAAAAGAAAAACTTATTAGCTAAGTCTTGAAATGAGGAATTTGAAATCCTAGTTTATTGGTCTCGAATCCTGTAAGTACTATTTTACAAGTGTTTGACTTAAATACACTATTGCGTCCAAGTCTCAAATCCACACACGAGAAACAAGTCATTAACTTTTAACTATATTAGTCCATCCAAGTCCTAAATATAACCAAACCGACTCTAAAAGATCATCATATCCATCATCCATACCCTTTCAAGTCACCTCTCAACATCTTCTTCAACTATAAGATGCTCCTCGGTTACCTTCACGCTCCGAAACATAGATTACCCTTAGAGTGTTTTGAAATTCTTGGCCACTTCATCTGCTCTAATCCTACTATCAACGATCGTTTCATACCTAACTATAAACCCAATCAACCGACTAAATTCGTCAAATTAAAGAGACTACTAGCCAACTAACCGAATAACAACATCAGTTACCTCTCCAAATTATACCCAGAAGAGTCCTTTTCAAAAGAAAAAAAAGTCTCATAACTTATTACATGTCATTTTCACTCAAAAGGGTAAATTTAATTCACTCCTTTAAACATAACGGTAAAAACCCAACAGTCACTCAATAATTACCCAACTTAATAACAACAAACTCAGGTATTTACTATTTACCACAAATCAAGATTTCCCCAAATCCCAATAGTTATAACTGGTCCATTACTCTATTAATTTAATTGCCCCATAAAATATTCCAAATAATAATAAATAATAAAACTTTGGGAAAATAGTATTTTGGCCCCCTCTACTTTTCCAACTTAACAAATAACTCCTCCTACTTTGACCACTTTGCATTTTGGGTCCTACCATTCCAACTATCTACTTCATGATGTTCATTTAGCACACACGTTAGCTCCAATAGCCATATATTAGCTTACTAAATATTTTTCAATTGAGAATATAATTACGTAATAATCAAATAGGATGAAATCGACGAATAAAACGGTATCATTCTAAAACCTTTCGTATTGCACTATACTCTTCGCGATACCTACTCAACTTATCTCCCTCGCCAACTCTTAGTGTCCTAGCTCCGCGATATCTCTCTCCGTCGGTATCCAGATTAACGTTAGTTGAAATGGAAGGACCGAAAATGCAAAGTGGTCAAAGTAGGAGGGGGTAAAAGAACGATTTATAGTACAGGGGGCTGTTTGTTAAGTTGGAAAAGTATAGGGCTCAAAGTGATATTTTCCCTAAACTTTTCATCTCCCCAAAACCAAATCTCTTCTTCCCTATATATACCAAACAAACCCTTCCCTCTCTCCCTCCATCAACACACCCACTTCAAGCTAAACCCAAAAACCGAAAAACCATGAAAACCGAAATCGAAAGCCTCTGGTTATTCGCCCTAGCTTCCAAATGCCAATCCTTCATTGCATGGCCGCTTTTCCTCGCCGCCATATTTGTCGTTTTCCTCACCGTCTCCCTCCTCCGCTGGTCCCACTCCGGCGGCCCCGCTTGGGGCAAAGACAGCCTCACCACCCACCGTCGTTCATTGATTCCCGGTCCAAAAGGGTTCCCAATTATCGGGAGCATGAGTTTAATGACCAATCTAGCCCACCGCAAAATCGCCGCCGTTGCTCAGGCGTACAACGCCCGCCGCCTTCTGGCGTTCAGCTTGGGGACACCCGCGTGATCGTCACGTGCCATCCTGACGTGGCGAGGGAGATTCTCAACGGGTCGGTCTTCGTTGACCGACCCGTTAAAGAGTCGGCTTACTCGTTGATGTTCGGTCGGGCCATTGGGTTCGCTCCTTACGGCGTTTACTGGCGAACGTTGAGGAGAATCGCCGCCGCTCATCTTTTCTCGCCGAAGCAGATCAAGTCGTCGGAGAATCAGCGGCGTCGGATTGCCGGTCAAATGGTGGCGGCGTTTAACCGGATTACCGGTCCGGTTACGGTCCGTGGGGTGCTGAAAAAGGCTTCGTTGAATCACATGATGGGTTCGGTTTTCGGTCGTGAGTACGGGTTGGACCGGTCTGATTCCGAGGTTGAGGAGTTGAGGGAACTTGTTGACCAAGGATATGAGTTACTCGGTTTACTCAACTGGTCCGACCATCTCCCCTGGGTAGCCGAGTTTGACTCGCAGAGAATCCGGTCAAGATGCTCCGGTTTGGTTCCTAGAGTTAACCGGTGGGTTTCCGGCATCATTTCCGAACATCGAGAATTCCCGTCCGCCGCCGGCGAACGCGAACCCCGAGACTTCGTCGACGTTCTTCTCTCTCTACAAGGCGCCGACAAGTTATCCGACTCCGATATGATCGCCGTTCTCTGGGTTAGTATTTGATCATATCACAAGCTTTCCATGGCTTACCAATATTTTTAATTAAATTAAATTATAATGTTGATGACGTGTACTAAATAAATGTTTTTGTCGCGACGTGGTGGCCAAAAAAAAATATATATGCTGATGCGCAGGAGATGATCTTCCGTGGAACCGATACGGTGGCGGTTTTAATCGAGTGGATCCTAGCTAGAATGGCGCTACACCCGCAGTCGCAATCAATGGTCCACAGCGAGCTAGACCGCCACGTGGGTAGATCTCGAGCCGTCGAAGAATCTGACGTCGGAAGCCTCGTTTACCTGCAAGGAGTAGCGAAAGAAGTCCTGAGGCTACACCCGCCGGGCCCACTTCTGTCGTGGGCCAGGCTGGCAACCGTGGACACGACTATCGACGGCCATCACGTGCCGGCTGGAACCACTGCTATGGTGAACATGTGGGCCATATCGCGAGACCCGGAGTTCTGGTCCGACCCGACGGAGTTTCACCCGGAAAGGTTCGTCGGCGGCGACGCCGCCGACGTGTCGGTGATGGGGTCGGATCTTCGGCTGGCGCCGTTCGGGTCGGGCAGGCGGGCTTGCCCGGGGAAGAATTTGGGGATGGCGACGGCGTCGTTTTGGGTGGCGACGATATTGCATGAGTTTGAGGTGGTGGCGCCGACGGCGGCGGTGGATTTGTCGGAAGTGTTGAAGCTTTCTTGTGAGATGGCTACGCCGTTAGCCGTTGAGCTGAGGCCCAGGCGTTTGGGGAAGTGAGGCCCAGTGGGCCCAGGGGGAGTTAGGAAGAAAGAAGTTAAAAGTTGGGGGAGTGAAGATGAAAACAAAAAATTAACAGTGACTTACCTAAGTACTGTTAAATATCTTATTTTGAGATCCGGTTGTTTTTGGGGTTTAGTTGTTTTTTTTCTAGTTTCTACGCTGTTTTTTTTTTACTTTTTTTATTTTTTACTTTTTTACTAGCTGTAATTTTTTAAATATTTGACTGTGTTAAGTCTTTTTCACTATCAAAAGTGGTGTCGTTTTCGTGCATTCGTTTTTTTTTCTCACCTGTTGTAAATATAATGCGGGTGAAATGAAAGCAATTCGTTTAATAGTTGGCAGGGGTGAATCCACGTCAGCAAATTTAAAATAAAATGTCTAAAATACAACTTATAAATTTTATAATTTACTGTTTAATTTAATACTAATCTCTATTAAATATGCAAACATGGAACCATTGATTAGTATTTGTTTGACTTTCTTCTCTCAGTTGACTTGAATAACATACTCATTCAGGAACTTCCATGCACTTGTTTTTTCTTCGTTGAAACTCAAAAATAACATTCGATATTCGTGGTTTTCTAAGAATTGTAACGTCTGATATTGATGATATATGTACGATATATTTTTGGGAACCACTTATTTAAATTTCTTGCTTTGTCTGATACTCGTGGAGGTTGTTCCATACTCATCCTTCTCTCGAGACTGGAATAATATTCTATCGTGAAAAAATGTTATATGTTGATGAATTTTGATGAGTATATGATTTAGTTTTATGTTAAGTTCAACCTTACGATAAATTTATAAATGAATTTTAGATAAACTTATGTATGAATTGTATTTGTTTGATACGAACCGAATATTTGATTTAGATTGACCAACTAGTATATTTTAGTCAATTTATAAAAAAAAATAGTGAAACTGAGTGGTTGAATAAACCGCTCAATTCTCAAGTCATAGATGGAGTAATTATGCTTTCATGTAGCAAACATAATTGCACTGAGTCTCGGATGCAGTTATTATGCTTTCACGTAGCTAATATAACTTTAAACTGTAATTTTACCCGAGTTAAGCAGAATGATTGATCTTTATATTAAAAAAAAAAATAGAAACATTGACAAACACATTAGATTTGATCACCAACATAAAATTAGGTGTATGACATCAATGATATCCAATCAATGAGATGATACGACACAAATTTGTCATCATGATTAATTAGTTGGGTCCTCATATAAAAACTATATGAAAAATCTAGACCTAATAATGGGTAAAAAAACATTATCGGTCACCTAAGTTTGGGTTGTAACATTGTGGTCACCTAACTTGGTTTTGTAACAAAACACTAATCTATGTTTAAACAAGGTAACCGAGAAATTATTTCGGTCACTTTTAATGACAATTCCAGCCAAAATGACAACTAAGCATGCAACAACATCATCAAGCATAATATTTTTCAATCTCCCTAATTAACTCTATTGAACCCTCAAAATAAATCAAGCCAACTCAAAAACCAAAACCAATACCTACAAAAATGGCTGACCCAAACAAAGATCAATGCTCTGTTACAAAACGGAGTTAGGTGACCACGGCGTTACAACCAGGGGCGGATCCAGGATGGATCAAGATAGTGGGCCATTTCATACGTATTGGACTCAATCCACAAAATCACTGGGCCAATCTACTTACACATACGAAAATATACATAGTTTCGTAGCTCTAGGCCCAGAAGTGGGGTGGGCCGCGGCCTAGGGAACCCCACCCCAGATCCGCCCCTGGTTACAACCCCCAAACTTAGGTGACCACAAATCTTTTTGACCCAAAAAATGGCTGACTCAAACATAGGTGAATGCTTTGTTACAAAACGAAGTTAGCTGATCATAGTGTTACAACCCGCAAACTTAGGTGACCGCCAATGTTTTTGACCCGCCTAATAATTAATTATTGGGAGGGGGTTAACCTATAGTTATGTCAAACGTGAGAATATAATAAAAAGGGACATAATGACAAGAATGATGTACATAATCCCAACTGCTTTGTCCCCAATAGCTTATTTTGTGAAAGGCATGAGAAAGAACATAAGAAGGTTGTTAGTAAAGTAAAGGCTAAATTAGAGATGAGAGAGCCTAGCTAGGGACCATGGGGCTTGGCGGCTTTGCCGACACCAATTATATCCATTCCTTAAATATTGTGTTCCAACATTTGTGGAATATTCCTTCTTACTATACCCCCTTTTCTATTTTCAACTTGCTTCAATTGGGTGTTTGTATGTTGTAACATGTGAATGTGTGTATAGTGTGTGTACATGTGTACTTGTATATGTGTATACATAGGTATGGTACATGAGGAATTCAGAACGTCTGCAGATGATCATTGGTCTGTCTATTACGGGTTATTATCTGTTTTTGGTGGCAAAGAAATATTAAGATAATAGGCTTGCTCGATCGGTTAAGATTTGAACTGGGAAGGTGTGTTTTTTTCGTGTTTAAGCTGGATTTTGAGTCGATAAAGTGTGACGTCTACCTATTTTAGAATGATTTTGTAATTTTGATCAAGGGAAAACCAATATATGGTACTTTAGTTGAAGGGTTGTGTTGGTTGGCATCGAAATGTATCTCTTGGGCTAAGAAGGTGGTTACGAAGTAGGTTAACACCTTTGAACAAGTGGCATGCCGACCTGGGGAAAGCCTCGTCCTAAACTAAGCAAGAGTCCTAAAGGGGGTGTTGAACAAGTGGCTTGCTGAATTGGATAAAAATCTCGTCATAAACTAAGCAATTGAGTCCAAAAAGGTGCCACATGTGAAAGGCACATGTTCGACCTAGCCATGTGGCCTCAGCCGCCAAACCGCCAAACCACCCTCAACTGTCCATAACCCACTTAAGCACCTCTACTTTGTGACACTACCTTTGAACTCATTTGAGCTAGCTAGCTAGCTTTGAGTGTAACTCTCCTAACATCATGCCGACTAATATCAAAATGATTGAGCTAAGTTGAGTTGATGTTACAACGAGACTATCTACCTTTAATTAATATATTGCAGTCACTCACACATAACAAGTGTTGTTATAATTGAAACCTAAACTAGGCTAATCCAAACACCATTTGTGCTTATCCACATATTGCAAAACCATCTCACTACAAGAAAATGTCCATTTAACGGCGGAAGCTTAGCAGTGGCCGCTGTTAAATTAATATGACAGCGGAAATTTAACAGCGGCTTCGAAGCCGCTGTTAAATTGAACATTTTAACAGCGGTAGGAATAATTTAACAGCGGCCAAGTGGCCGCTGTTAAAATAATGCAATCTGATTGGCTGGTTTTTTCTCACACGGATTGTCGGTCATATTCTCTTCTCTCTTCCCTTCTCTTCTTCCTTCTCTTTCCGCCGATCTTCTTCTTCTTCCTTTCCTTCTATTTCCGCCGATCCTCTTCTTCTTTTTCCTTCCTTCCTCCTTCTTCTGTCCGCGATCCTCTTCTTCTTTTCCTCTTCCTCTTCCTCCTTCTTTCCACCGATCTTCTTCTTCTTCCTTATTCCTTTTCCTCTTCCTCTTCATTCTTCTTCTGTTCCGCTCATCTTCTTCTTCATCATTCTTCATTTTACTCTTCCTCTTCATTCTTCTTCTGTTCCGCTCATCTTCTTCTTCATCATTCTTCATTTTCCTCTTCCTCTTCATTCTTCTTCTGCTCCGGAGATGGGTACAACGACGGATTATGTGGATGAACGAGCTGAATCTGTTTGGCTAGGCCGCCGGATTTCTGCTGGGTGCCGCCGGAGTTCTGGCTAGGCCGGAGCTCCGGCTAAATTTTTTTTTTTCAGAAGAAATAATTTAACAGCGGCCATCCGGCCGCTGCTAAACTGAAATAAATTAACAGCGGCCGCATTGGAAAATTTAGCAGCGGCGTGTGGCCGCTGTTAGCTTTAATTTATGCCGCTGTTAACTACAGAGTTTCTTGTAGTGTCTTCAAGCTATCTTGACCTCGTGTCATAATTCTTTTAGTTAGTAGACACAAAATTATGAACACCAAGTGTCAGATCATGATCAGGACCAAATTCCCAAACACAAACAAAGTAAGAACATCCGGTATCCAAACACGAACACAATCAAAACATAATCAAATTCCTATTAGCTTTTAAGTATTTCAATCTCCTCGTAAATGAAATAGTCCAGTCTCTAAAACTATCTATTCCCTCCACTATATAACATCTTTGATTCCCAGACGAAACCCTTTCAACCTCTTAGTTAAATTCGACGAGAGAGACATAAGGTGAGATCACCTAGTTAAATCTTCCAAGCAAGACACATCACCACATAAATTAGTTTAATTAGTAAACTTTTTAGACACGTTATTGACATAATTAACATACATTATAATTAATCACAAGGGTCTTCTAATTAAGCTTCATTGGGTCAACGGTCAACCCTACTAAACCCATTGTTATATTCCCCCCCCCCATTATTCTTCAATTTATTTACCTGGTTTTAGTACCATGACACGTGTCATGAACCCATTATAAGTAATGGAATTAAATATTAATTTATTGTTTTTGTTGGGTTTGATAACAATGTGGCTATTACATCAACGTGGCTATTCATAGATGACTCAGACTCTGCGTCATGTGTATTTGTCGTTGAAAGGTTCAGTTAATCTAGTTAATTATGTATTATGATTTAATTGTAGTGCCACGTCATTATTTATTTGATTAATCACCAATTATTTGGGGGAGAATTTTTGTTTTTAAATTATTAATTGATAAGTGAGTATTATTAGAAAAGGTGTACAACATATATATAGACCATATGAACAAGCACAAAATAAAGAAAAATTAGAGAAAATTTGACGGATTGATTTTCACAAGCCTGAGTATATCAAAATTCAGTCTCGTCTTAAGGATAAATCACCATTATTCATAAGTATTCTCTCGGTCTGTTAAGAGCTCTCAGATTGAACGTGGAAAAAAAAAGTTTGGAGTTACCTATTGAACATGTACGTATGTCAACCTCTGATGATCAAGTGTTTAAACACTAGACCAAGAGATTCTGTGTGTAAATTATCTTATCATTTCAATTTCAATTCGATAAAATATAGTTACAAAGTTGATGAGTGTTAGTAAACGATATAAGATTCATTTAGAATCCTCTCCTAATAACTCGAGTTATTGGTATGCAATGGTTCATGACACGTTATCAGAGACTTTGACCAACAAGAGAGACCAATGTTTCAAATCTCAGTAACCACCAATTTGTGTATAAAGGCTTATTGAAGCCCCTGTGACCCCTAATTCGTTGCACAAACCTTATTAAAGTTGTGCAAACGACATGCTCTCTCGTGAGCTATTCATTTGAAAAAGCGTGTTATTAGTAAATGATATAGAACCCATTCAGAATCCTTTCCCGCTAACTCGAGTTATTAGGATGATAGCAATAATTCCAAAATATATTTCATATATATATGTGTGCCCCTCAAATCTGAAAATATATATGTATTGACGTCCGAATTAAATGTTGGTCATCAATTTGCATAGCCCGCTTATTAAGACACTGGATTTTATAAGATCCACATGTTACATAAATCTATATAATATCAATAACATGAGGGAAAATATCACTTTGGCCCCCTCTGCTTTTCCAACTTAACAGATAGCACCCTATACTATAAATTTGTATTCTTACCCCCTCCTATTTAGGTTACTTTGACTTTTGGATCCTTCTGTTCCAACTATCGTCGTCTTAACATCAAATCTAGACACATCCACACACCGACAAAGATAGATATCGAATGTAGGAGATGATCAATCAAGAGTTGGTTAGCGAGGTAAATTGGGAAGATATCACAAAGAGTATGGTGAAATACAAAGAGTTTTTAACTTTTAAAACCACACATTTTACTCGTCGATTTGATCCTATCTAATTATATATACGTATCCCCCCAGTTAAAAACACTTAGTAAGCCAATACATGACTACTGGAGCTAACGTTGTGTACTGAATGCACATCAATTAACGTCACGAAGACGAAAGTTCACCACCTCTAAGAATTCGTGGACTAGACCTTCGATAAGAGAGAGAAATGGAAGAGTCTAATTTCAGTACGTCACCTGGCCCAACATCCTTCATCGCACAAGTAAACTTCGGGAAGGCAGGACACATAGAAGCTTGCAGATAAAGAAATGCCCAGTAAGAAGTTCGTGAGGTGCCGCTACAGCTTAGTCCCTCTCTAAGCACCCCCTCCCCAAAGAGAAAGATTCAGAAGAAGATTAGTTTAAGTTAGGGCGGTAAAGGACCCAAACAGCAAAGTGGGTCGAAGTAGGAAGGGGTAAAAAGAGTGATTTACAGTACAGGGACCTATCTGTTAAGTTGGCAAAGTTGAGGGAGTCAATTTGTTATTTTCCCCAATAATAAATGATATTTGATGAATCGGTGGGGATGAACATGAATGTAGGTAAGTGACGAGGAATCCACACGTAACCTAAATACTGTTTTCTTCTTCACGATGCATTGTGTGGGACATAAACATGGGGGAAGATTTAATTTTATGTTCTAAGAATGTGGTCAAAGTTATGTACACATCCCTTTGAAATTAGAGACATACTACCATGTAGGATTACACTTGTGTACAAATTGGTGCATGAAGGTGGCTCGATTAAGTGTTTCGATTCGGCGCTTTGTCCGTTCTCCGATCAAGAATCAGTAAACGAATATTTCATACGAGCTGTGTACGTAATAACGAAGTAATCAGGTTTTTCCTATTAGCACCTGGTATTTGTGAGAAAAATTATTATAAAGGTGATCGATCTTATGATTGTAGCCTTAATTCCTTTAATAGTTGTCTCGGAACCTAAGCTATCGGTCCACTTGTTAGCATGTTATTGAACATGGCGGCCAAAGTAGTGTTCCATGATAGACTTACTTTTGCCACTTATATGCCTAGGGTATCTGACTCTTTATTCGTAGATCAGATCTGACTCGTAAAGATTCAAGCTCATCACTATACCCCGAACCCATAACTTATGTATCCAAACGACTCTAATTTGATGAAATCGATATTAATTATTACATCGTGTTACCTGATTCATTTGGCTAGAAAGAATCGCTCGTATCTTTAAATATTCTTGTAAAAGCATCACTCAGATATTACAGAGCATCTTCATGCCTTTGATATATATTTTTTTTTAAAGCACCAAACTTTCGATATGGTCCTGACTGAGTGATTTTGATTCAATGCTTATTTGGGTAGTGGGTTTTTTCATTCTGTATCATCCTTTATAGTTTTAAATTCTCTTTTTTTAAACTCATAATTATGATTATTTTTTTCAATGTTAATTGTTTATAATACAATTAATTAATAACATATATACATACCCACTAAGCTGGAAGATGGTAGATAAGCTTACTAACCGGCAAGATCGTGACTGCTCCACAAATTGTAATTAAGCATAGAGATTAGATAATTGAGTTATATTTATTAAGTACTAATTATGTGTTTATGGATAAGGAATAAGTGAATTAACCCAAGTGGGCATATTTCAAAATTATATTATGATGGAGATCATAGCTAGTCTCTTTCCTATGATTCATTTCTTATGGTGGGAGTTTTTTTTTTTTTTTTTTAATTGTGTGATATATGGGTTTGTTCGGTTAGATTAGTTGGTTTAATAATGTCGGATAACAATTCAAGTATTATATTGATAAGAAGAGTTCATCAACTAAATTAGTTGGCGATCTTTTGGGAAAGAACTCGAAAATTAAGCAATGGAAGTTTGGCTCAGAGTTGACAATATCATATTAGTGTTACCCTGTTAGTGGTGGTGAGGACATACAAAGTGATATCAAAGCCTGCAGGTTGGCAGGCAGAGAGGTGGATCATGGAAGCTGAAGATGTGGTGATCGTCAAGGTACTTGAGAAGGGTTACGTGGTGATTCCTTGTGTCGAAAGTCTTCCTGAAGGGTGAAGGTAATGTGTTGTGTCATGTTGGTGTTATTGGCGGTCCAAGATACCTACTGAAAGGTGTATCGGTGGAGCAAATGACATCAAATTGGGTGGTCGTTGGGTTTAGGGAAGAGATTGTTGGGATAACAACTCGAGTACTAAATCGACAAACTGGGGAGATTTGCATAGCTTAAGAAAGTCCACCAACTACGCTAGTATAAGGCATTTTTTAGAACAAACCGACAAAAAAATATGTACAGGCTTGGATGGGTTAAGTTATGTGCCTTTTTCTTCTTGCATGCCTAAAAGTCTACTTGAGCATTTCTCGTAAGGCGTGTAGACAAAGAGTAGAAAGCAGTTACTTGAAGAGGGACATATTTAAGAGAAGGAAATAGAGAAGTACCAACAGTTGTCCGTAGACGAATAAGTGAAGCATTGAGTGTATACCATACAAGCGTGCAATCCTAAGGAGTAAATAATAGGTGGATGAGGTTCACTTTGCCATTTATTATACATTGCGATCCAGACCGTTGTCGTCATGTATCATCAGCTAACTGGGAACCCGATTACAAATCCATCTTGCTCGTCCAACAACAAAGAGTTTACTTCACCCGGAAAATACAAACGCGCCCAACTTTCTTAGTTGGACCTAGTCCAACGATTCAAACTGAGTGAAGCACTAATTTCAATCGTTCCTGAGCTATGACCCGTCCCATCACCAGCCACTTGTTTAATTTTTGGATGATCTATTTGGTTGTGTAGCTTCTGTTACTATATACTTACATGAATTGATATCTTTGTCTTTCGACCACTTGCTTATTACTTAAAATGTTAGAAAAATCTGTATTTTTTTAAAGGTGTGTTTGGATTATATATAGTTTTGGAAGCATACGACAATTTGAGCACTATGATTGCATTTTGAAGGACCACATTAACACTTGGGGAGGAAGGCAAATTAGAGCTTCTTAATCATTTGTTTAATATGAATGTGATGCACCTCTCACACTCAATTCAATAATTTTGTGGTTTACAACTTACTTAATTACAATTCTTGAAATTGATGTGTAGGTTTTTGTATAATTGGAAGTTATGTCTTCATAATTTGATCATCTTGACGATCTAAGTGTTATACGACATACTTGCCCATCAGATGAATTGCCTAGGAGTTATAGGGTGAACTCACTTACATGACAAACTGTCGATCGAGATGTCTGATACTAAGTTCTCTATAGAGGATCACTGCTATGTAAGCTACACTAGATAGTACACAAGCTACTCAATGAACGCCACTGAGTTATATTACATACTTTTGTATATTATTATAAACATAACAGTTAGATTATGGTGAGTAACTTGAGTCCAGTCGAGACAAATCAGATGCACAGGTCTCGCCTCGTCATCTTGTAGACAACCAATACAGGGTGGAGCCAGGGGGCTCTAAATGGAGTTCATATATGGACCCACTTGACAATTGAATTTTTGAGAAAATATATGTATAATTGTAACGTAAATACTTAAAATTCATTATTCAACCCCACTTAAACTTTGTCACAACTCTTATCACTCAATTAATCGATTATTTTTTTAATTATGAAGTTCACTTGGCTGAATGAATTCCTATCTCAATCACTAAATTAATAAAAGGCTCGAATAAAAAAACAAAAAATCGGGGTTTCACTTAAATAAATAAAAAAAATTAACTATTAACCTAAATAAATGCCATTCAAAACTATTGATTTTTGTAAATATAATCGCCCCAGGTCTAGGCGATATCGCCCCGGCCCTAGGCGATATTGCCCCGGCCCTAGGCGATATCGCCCCAACCCCTGTAAAAGCCACCCGTGATTAGATTCCCGACCAGTGTCAGAGTCACGGGTCCGAAAATAGCCAAGCTTTAGGCGATCTCGCCTATGGTCTGGGCGATATCGCCTAAAGCCTGGGCAACTAACGAGCCTTTAAATCCTTGTTAGTTTCGGGGGAGAGTCACCAAACCAAAAGTATTACAATTCTAGAATGGCCGACCACACTTTGTCACGAGAATAATCCTACGAAGGGGGAAATAATGTCCGTCTGAAGATGACCAAGCGAGCGACCTATGATAGTGTGGTTACCGTGTTTCGGCGGAAAATGGGTCTTGGAGCGGATCAGATAATCCAGTCATTTGTCTGGAGAATGCCGATATACAGTTCTGAGGGAAATCTGTCGCATTTCGTTTCTAGGCCGATATCGGACGACAACGGTGTACAAGTCATATACGACTTAGTTCGCGTGAACCCATTTTTCGAAGTTGCCGAGTTGTACGCCTTGATGGAAGAGGAGCCGTCTCACTTCTCTGATTTCTCGGGTGTCATTCCAAATCAGATGGCGGAGCAGAGCCAAACGTATGATGAGGAATACATGGCAACCAGTCATGTCGGTCCGGAGGAGGAGGAGGTTGATCAAGAGGGGTTGACGCGAGATGAATATGTCACCACCGACGATTCGGGTGATGAAAGGAGCCATTGCTCGGCGGACGAAGGGAATCCAAACGTCGACGATGACATTGGCCAAACCGACGAGGAAGACGACGATGAAGAAGGGGGAGCCACAGCAAATAGCGTGGAAGTTTATGTGCCACTGGAACATGCCACGAGCGTGGGTGACGACTGTGACGACATCATGACAATCTCCAACACCTACTCCATGGACAGGCGCTTCCAGAGTGGTGTGGGGGAATGGTGGGGTTGGAAATGGGGTATTTATAAGGGTTGGGGCGAGTTTGCCCAATCCCTATGCCTCGGGCGATATCGCCTAGATCCTGGGCGAGATCGCCTATGGTTCAGGCGAGATCGCCTGGGGTCCTGCCACACGGCATTTAATCGGTGGTTGGGTAGATTTGAATCGGGTGGATCGGAAATAATTGGGGTTGGGGCGATATCGCCTAGGGCCGAGGCGATATCGCCTAGACCTGGGGCGATTATATTTACAAAAATCAATAGTTTTGAATGGCATTTATTTAGGTTAATAATTAATTTTTTTTATTTATTTAAGTGAAAACCCCAAAAAATCTTATTATTCTCCCGAGGCTTGTACAAAAAAGCTTTACATTAACCAACCCAATTTCCCCTTCATTAAAAAAATTAAGGGAAATAGCAGTTTGCCCCTCTACTTTATAAACTTAACAGATAAACCCCTACAATATATATTGCTCTTTCTACTTCATCCACTTTGCCAACTTAACAGATAGACACCTACAATATAAATTGCTCTTTCTACCACCTCCTACTTCATTCACTTTGCCATTTAAGTCCTTCTGTTTCAGCTTTCATCTCATGACATTAATCGATGCGTATTCAGTACATCACATTAGCTCCGATAGCCATGTATTAGCTTACTAAGTATTTTTTAATTAAGAATATAAATATATATAATTAGACAGAATGAAATCGACGAATAAAATGTCTAGTTATAAAATCCTTCATATTTTCACCATACTCTTTGTAATAACTCCCCAATCTACCTCCTTGGCCAACTCTTCGTCTCCTACCTCCGATATCTCTCTTGTTCAGATTTAATGTTAAGAAGACGTTAGATGAAACTGAGTGACCTAAAAGACAAAGTAACCGAAATAGGAAGGGTAAAAACAACAATATATATAGTATAAAATTCTATCTGTTAAATTGACAAAGTAGGGAGGGACAAAGTGTTATTTTCTGACGACGGTTTTTTTGTTTAAATATCGAAAACGAGTGTTGTGATTGGTTGATTTACATAAAAATTTAAAAAAAAAAAAACCAAAGTGGTTAAGTGGGAATATCTGAATGATTAATACATTTGTAGTTTGATGTTAACATTGTCGGGTTATGACATGAAATGTCGACCATAATTCCAAACATTGTACAACAAAAGACATTATTACGTTTTGTTTTTAATTAATACGATTGATCGTGATTAGTTGAAAAGCATTGGCAGCTTAAACAAATTAACAAAGCTAATTAGTCGCTTTTAATTGATATATTGGTTAGGTTATTGTCAACATGTAAGCAGCCTTGGGAAAATAGCACTTTGCCCCCTTTACTTTGCTAACTTAGCAGATAGAGTCTTGTACTATAAACCGCTCTTTTTACCCCTTCTTACTTCGACTACTTAGCCGTTTGGGTCCTTCCGTTTTAACTTTCGTCTTTTCAACATTAAATCTGGACACATCCACACACCGACAGAGGGAGATATCAGAGCTAGGAGACAAAGAGTTGATCAGGGAGGTACCACACATTTTATACGCCGATTTCATTCTATCTAATTATATATATTCATATTCCCATTTAAAAAATGCTTAGTAAGGTAATACATGGCTATTAGAGCTGGCGTGGTGTACTGAATGCACATGGTTTAACGTCACGAAGAGGAAAGTTGTAACGAAAGGACCCAAACGGAAAAGTGGGTAGAAGTAGGAGGGGTAAAATGAGTGATTTACAGTGTAGGGGGGCTATTTGTTAAGTTGACAAAGTGGAGGGGGCTAAAGTGTTATTTTCCCATTATAAATATACTAATTATTATAATTAGAGAGATTAATCATGGGTTATAAGATAAGGATGTTGAACTCCCAACTTCCTCCTATCTGATCAAAGGGTTTAATTGAGCCTTTCATGTTTCTGGTTAATGTCCTTTTAAGCATGCTTTTGCCTTTGTCTACCACATAATTACATCCATCTATCTTGATTGCAACTTTTAATTAAGTAAAGATTAGAGCTTGATCTTAGAGAAGATCATTCTAGATAGACTTAAAGTTTGCTTATACATTGTGTAATTCGAGTTGTTGTGCATCTTCCAACAACTCGAATTACTGAAACTCAACAGTTCTTCACCAATTTAAAACATTTTCCAATAACTCGAATTACCGAAATTCAACAGTTCGATCACCAAATCAACCTCAGACGAAGACTTCTTGATCATTAAAAATCTCCAATACTATTTCAACTATCAAAGCCCCTCATAATTGAGAAGAAAACCCTAAAAAATAATCTATCATATAAGATCTAATTCAACCTATTTTAGGCTTATATCATTCTATCATAGGTAGTACATTCCATTACTCTTGTCATTTAGACTTGTTTTAAGTATGTAATATAAACTATGTAGCATGCACTTATAATGAATTAGATCCATCACACATCAATTTACGTGGGGGATTTTAATAGCTTGCACGTCAAGTTAAGATAATAATATATAGCTAGGGTTTATATTTATTGATATTGCGTAATCCATACTATGATTAACATTTTGCTTAATTATTGTATTAGTTGCAAAGTCAACATTTCAATTGAATGACTAAGGTTTGGCCAAAAAGATGCAATTCACACTCCTAAGGTAGAGAGGAAATAGATACAAAGCTAACATTTAGGCAATTTACTAGAAGTTTCTTAGTGGGTTGGTTTGGTTGTTGAGGTTTGAAAATGGTCGTAGCAGGGGTTGAGAATTGGGGAAAGTATGAGGAAATGAGAATGGTGGAATATAGTGGTTATTAGATGTTGGATTACGTTAGAGTATCTTGGTTGGTACTTGGTATGTATATTTAGTAAAGAAAATAATAGGGAAAGATTGTGAGATCCACTGGTTTGTTTGGAGTAAGTCAAAATTTCTAATAATAGTAGAAATTATTAAAACACACATTTTGGAGTCAATAAGAATCTTTGGGTATTTAAAATTCAAAAACTCAGGGTCGTTTGGTACAGGGGATTGAGAATTAGGGGAAATATGAAAATAGGAGAATGGTGGAAAAGATTTGTTAAAAGTTGGAGGATGTTAAATTACATTGTTTGGTATGTATATATATCTGGTAAAGAAAATAGGAGGGGAAGACAGTGGGTCCCATTATTCTATTTGGAGGAAATTAGAATTTCTGATAAAAGTAGAAATTGTCAGAATACACATTCTGGAGACAATAAGAAACTCTGGGTATCTGAAATACAAAAACCCAGCTCCATTAGACAGTAAACAAACAAGGATATCTCAGAATACAGAGTTTTCAAGAAACAAAGCTGGATTTCCCCTATACCAAACGATAGTTTTCAAAAAACCCAGTAAGATTTCTACATGCCAAACGACTTTGTAGTTCCTGAAATAGTGTTTTTGAAAATGATGTATTTGATAATAAGAGTTTTGAACAGAAATGTTTGTTTGGAAGTTGAGTTTTACGAGAACGTTTTCTAATAGCGAGTAACATGTTTGTTTCGACATGTTGTGGAACTAATTTTGGACATCTTTCAATAACTCGATTACTGAGAGCCACGCAGTGGTCATTCACAAGCATACTAAGCCATACATGAGTCTTTTATTGAGAAAATATCGTCCCAGTTTACCAACGTGGTACTCGTAAACTGCTACATTATCCCAACACAATCCACGAGGAACAAACATTATTATCATGGACAAGAGAATCAATATCATTATCATGTTTTGATATGATCATGATCCATGTGTCTCAGCCTGTCACACGTACGTGTAAGAACAATTAATAAGCCAAGAGAGACATCTAGCTAACTCATTGTTGGGATTTTTTATGTTTACCATGATCTTTAATTGCACCATGTGTTTTGCATATGCAAGTCATGATCATGCATGCACCATATCTCTTTGCCCATTAAATCCTAGCCGTTTGGTAAGATTGTACAAATATTTTGTTTGTCGAATGAATTCATTAGGTTTGAAAGATAGATGGGGAAAAAGATAGTACTTTGATACATCTATTTTGTCAATTTAACAAACAGTCACTTATGCTATAAACCGTTGTTCTTATCCTCTCTTACTTCGGCAACTCTGTGTTTTGGGTCATTTCGTTTCAACTATCGTCTTGTTATCATCAAATATGGACACATTTGTACACTAATGTAGAGAGATATTAGAGGTAGGGGGACTACTGGAGAAGGTAGGGGGTGGCTACCCTGGGCCCGGGCCAAGGGTTCGCTGGACCCAAATAGCTAACATAAATGTATTTTCCCGTACAAAATTATATTCGGGCCATTATATTTTATGTGTCGGGATCAGGGTCTACTAGAATCCTGGCTTCGTCACTGTAGGAGACAGAGAGTTGGCCAGAGAGGTAAACTAGGAAGAGTATGGTGAAATGCGAAAGATTTTAAAAGGACACACATTTTATTCGTCGATTTCATCTTATCTAATTATTTACATTTATATTCCCAATTAGAAAACGCTTAGAAAGCTAATACCACTACAACATAACCTAGCTATGGAGGCAGATTCACAGAGGCAAATAGAATATCTGCCTCTAAACATACCTTTAAAGAACAAAAACTATATGTGCCTCTATAGATGCAAATATCTGCCTCTAATTGTATTTTGTTTATTTATTTAAAGTTAAATAAATATTAGTTTACGGTTTTAGAGGCAGATAACTTATAAATGCCTCTAAAAGTTGTGGCGTAACTATTTCTAGCGGCAAATAATACTATTTGCCTCTAATAATAGTTGAATAAAACAATATAAAAAATATGTTTATATTCAAGATATTGTTAAACAAATATTCATATACATAATACATCACAAAAGGTAAAAAGCAATCAATTAGCAAAAAAATAACGTAAACTCTTTTTTTTTTTAAAGCAAAGAAACAATATTGAAATATGACTCCGTCATCCTGTGCAGTGTTGGACGAAGTTGTTGGCATGCCCGCTACAGACTGAAATTCTGGATCATTTATTATAATGTGGGTTATCATCCGCCAAATAATTTTATGTAATTTCCCTCTAAACTTAGGGGTCGTTTGTGACAGAGAATTGGTTTGGAGATAATTCAATTCTCTAGAGAATTGAATTCCGAGAATTGGGCATTCTATGCTATTTCGAAAATCAACCGTTTGGATGAGTGAATGTATGAGATTCTTGGGGTGAAAAAAAAAAATATAAATAAAATAATCAATGTGAAAAAGACCAAAATACTCAACTTTACTTTATCCTCTTTTACCTTCTTCTCCTTAAAAATGGTATTATTGCCAATGCCTCTTGAATTCACCCTAGAATGTCACATTCTAGGCTTTCCATCAGAGAATTTGGAAGGGTCCGAATTTTAGGATGGGCCCACTCCTAGAATTCAATTCTAGGCAATTCCAGACACTTTTTTACGAAACAAACGATGGAATTTATTGAATTCTAGAATGAGGCCCAATTCTAGGCAATTCTCACCCCCGAATTCTCTGTCACAAACGACCCCTTCATTTTTCCTCTATTCTTAACCCTAGTGTTGAAGTTATGTAATTATGTTGCAGCAACTGCACAAAAATTAATTAGCATATTTCTTCTTTGTAGCAATCGCTCATCCATCCTGTTAGATAAGTTGGATTAAGCCATTTTAATTATTAAGTAAATAAATAAATAAATAAAGTTAAATTGGATAGGATGAGTTTTTAATTTAGCCGAATCAAACCGGAGATATATAGAATTTAATATTAGTATTAAAACCAAACATATAAAAATATTTTTAATTAAATATCTAATAATTAATGAGTAATAGTATATAAAATAGTTATTCAAGTTTACACCAACAAAAAATTAACAATAAAGATATCTTTTCACCGAAAAAAAATTCACAAAAATACTATTAAGATATCGTGATAGGCTTTGAAGAAAAAAAAATATTTTCATATCTCCATACTTAAACCCGAAAATCACTCTTTCCCCTAATGTGTCTCTCTCCTTATTATTTGTTTTCCTTATTTTAAGGGTGCTGCTATTTGCAGTCCGTGTTTTACTGTATGCAGTCCGTATTTTAACATGAACTGACAATTATGCCCTTGTAGTCCGTTTTTACTAACGCAGTCCGTTTTTACTAACGCAGTCCTTTTTTACTAACGCAGTCCGTGTTTTACTAACACAGTCCGTGTTTTACTAACGCAGTCCGTTTTTTACGCAGTCCGCTTTTTACTAATGCAGTCCGTTTTTACTAACGCAGTCCGGTTTTTACTAACGCAGTCCGCTTTTTACTAATGCAGTCTGTTTTTACTAACGCAGTCCGTTTTTACTAAACACAGTCCGTTTTTACTAAACACAGTCTGTTTTTTTTTCTAACATAGTCCGTTTTTTTCTAACACAATCCGATTTTACTAACGAAAATCTCGATTCATAATATATTATAAAAAATGGGCATAAAATACAAGTAACACATTAAACATTTAGAATAAATTAATAACATTGATAAAAAATACTAACGAAAAATTATAAATGTTGAAATAAAACTAATTTTGAGAGAAAATATTGCTAAGAAATTATGTAATTTAAAAAAATTACATATTCAAAACTACAATTATGCCCATTTTTTCTAATATATTATGAATCGAGATTTTCATTAGTAAAATCGGATTGCGTTAGAAAAAAAAATGGACTGCGTTAGAAAAAAAATGGACTGTGTTTAGTAAAAAAATGGACTGCGTTAGTAAAAACGGACTGCGTTAGTAAAAACGGACTGCATTAGTAAAAAACAGACTGTATTAGTAAAAATGGACTGCGTTAGTAAAACACGGACTGCGTTAGTAAAAAATGGACTGCGTTAATAAAAACGGACTGCAAGGACATAATTGTCAGTTCATGTTAAAATACGGACTACGTACAGTAAAACACGGACTGCAAATAGCAACCCACTATTTTAATCTTGAAAATTACACTTCCCCCTAATCACCCTCTCTCCTCCTTATTTACCTCATTAAGAAACGCGTTTTCCCTTCTTCCCAATGTGAAAACCCGCTGACAACTCCCTTTTCTTTTTTCTCCTCCTACTCCTTCCTTTTCCTTGTTCCTTTTTCTTCTTCTTCTTCTCATTCAGGTGAGACAAGAAGCCATCGGACAACAACAAGACCGGCCATGAAGAGGTGGCCCCTGACCTGGAGTAGAGGTCGACGAAGGAGCAGACGTCGAAACGGCATTTGGCTGTTAAAAATGGTTTGGACCGGCGACATAGAATACTGGTTCAACCGGTCAACATCGGTTTGACCCTTTGACTCATAGTCGCCTGGCTGTTTTGGAATATTGGCCGGCTCACGGAATAACCATGCTCTAACCATTGATATTGATTGCCTGATTATTTGTATTTTGTGCTTTTGAATTCTATTTACATGTATGACTGTTTGTGCTTTTGTTGAATTCTAATTAGTACATGTATTTGTTGTTATGAATCACAACAACAAATATTTTGCAGGTCATAATAGTACATGTATTAGTACACGTACTTTGCTATATTTTTTTTATGAATCATAATTACTGTGTGATTTATTTTGCACTATTAAGTTAATAATCAACTTTATGCTTGCGTGAATATTCATGTATGATCAACGAAGTTCACATTATGTAAATAAATAGAATACAATCATAACCTTGTTATTTTACAGGTCATGTCTCAATTCCAAGCTAGAGGAAAGCTTGGCTTCACATAGCAATCATGACAATCCCATAGCGACTAGAGCATTTCAATTATTGAATATTTTGACTGAGGACAATATATCAAAGGGAAAATACGAACTTATGAAAGTATAACCTTTGGATACAATATGTATAAAAAATTTAATTCACGTATAATATTAAATGAAAATACAATACAACATACCTATACATATATTCAATAGACGCAATTATATGTGCCTTTATATGTAGCATAATATTGTATTTTTTGTCTCTATACCGTATTTTTGGAGACACAACTATTTGTCACTAAAAGGTTCTTTTAGAGGCAATTATGTTTGTTTCAATACAGTTTTTTAAGAGCACATATATGTGCCTCTAAAAATATCTATTGCAGACACATATATGTGTCTCTAAAAACATTTATCAGTAACAAAGATAAGTGCCTCTAAAAGGTGGCTAAGATGACAGATAAGTAGCTGTTTAAAGATGCAATTACCAACAATTATATCTGCCACTAATTCTTCCATTTAGTGGCAGATGAATATGTGCCACCGTATTTGCCTCTAAAGACTTTTAGCCGCAGCAGCGTTAGTGGCACTTAAGCTATCTGCCTCTAAAACTCTATAGAGGCAAAAAATGCCCTTTAGAGGCAAATAGTGTGTGCCTCCGTAGCCAGGTTTTGTTGTAGTGTACATGGGGATTGGATTTAGAGCTAACATGGTGTATTACTGTATTGAATGCTCATCAATTAACGTCATGAAAGTTCGAATAGAATGACCCAATCGGCAAAATGGTCCAAGTAAAGCTAGATAAAAGGAGTGATTTATAGTATACGAGACTATATTGTGAAGTCGAAAAGTGAGAGGGATCAAAGTGCTATTTTTCCTAAAAATAAATAAACAGGTTTATAGTATAGTTTTTTTTTATGACATGGTCTTCAACTACTGTACTTTGGTAGTGCATATGATCGATGACGTATTGTTTTAACTGATGTACTTGGCCTTCCACCATCTTGCTTGTGTGTATGGTTTTCGGTACAATATCGGTACATTGAACATGCGAGTTTACTAATACGTGATTCAAAATTGTAGTTGAATCATGAGATTATTAGAGATATATCGTATCTTTTTTTAGTGGTTCATGGTCTAACTGACCATACGAGAGATGAATATGGATGGTGGCCGCCTCAGGCCTTGTCCCCCGTCACCCATTTGTATAAATATAATTATGAAATTAGTTGTATTTTTGTATGTTTATGTGTTTTATTGGTTCGGTCTATGGGTCAGAATCTCATATTAAAAATATTCAACTTCGAGCATGTGTTATTTTTTATTTTAGACAATCATGTATATTCGTCTATGGGTCAAATTATCGTAATGGTATGATTTTGAAAATACTTTATCCTACAAATGCACATAGATGAACTTCCACAATAACTCGAATTATTACGATAAAATGATTATTTAAACAATTTTTATTGAATAAGAGTTTTGAATGAACCTACAATAATTTTTTCTTAATAATTCTATTTTATCATTTGATAATAAATATATAAAAACATCTATTATCTATCTATTATTATTATTATGCAAATATAATCAAGCCCCCCTTTTATTCACTCTCTCCTTAACTCTAGCTATACAACCAATAGAAAATTACTTATTTATTTAATTTTCTTTAAAATTTCTATTTTCCTTAACATTCTCTTTCCCACGTTTTCAACTCATGTGAAAAAATAAACTTCTTATTTAAACTTCTTTTATTCATTAATCACTTACTCTTAATTTTTATCACGTATTAGTTACTTTAGTAGTATTATTTATATTTTAGGTTTACTATTAGTTTCTTTATTTTGATCTGGATGATCAATTAACAACCATGACAAGATTGTTCCATTACAATATGATAAACTATATTTTCCGGCAACTATTACCTTAAATATGTATCTAATCATTAATTAATTGATTACTTTTAATACTATCCTCTACAATAAGGACTAATCAAACTTTTTTTTTTCGAGTATATGTAAAAAACATCTTCAACTAAGACTTCAACAATAATATTAAGAGTTTTCAAATTCATATATGACAAATGGTTTAATGTGTTAGATCATGAATCATTTATCAATGCAATTTGATAAAATTATAGTTTAATCACGATTCGCCAAAAAATTATAGAAATTTGAGAAGTTGCACCAAAATTAGACTTACGGGTTTGATTGTCTGCTACGATTATGAAATCTGTCCATATATATTATTAAGCAAATATAACAAACACCCCTTTCCTGTTAAAATAATAAGTAATAAAAAATAATTACCTTTTATTCTCTTTCTATAGCTTCCCATGTTTTATGGGATGCTACACGTTTATAATTGTCAAAAAAATACTACCCACGTTTATATGTATTGAGTTTAGTTTAGAATTTCATTAAAATTTCAATTAACTTATAATAACTATTTATTGATTTTAATTTTAATTAAGTATTTCCTTCATCTAGACTCTAATCCAATTAAAAGGTATGTTTTAATAAATAAAATCGCATTTAACATTCTTGATAATTGTCTCTTTGATATGAAAGGTTCATTTTCAGTTTACTTTACATATTATATATAAACTGAAAAAAAAATCTTAATTTTTCTGTCACAACTATCTGTCTTCCACAATAAAATTTTCCTCTCAAATTTATAAAATTTCTTATTCTCTTTTGAGAAGTTTTGGATCACAAATATATGAAATCTTTTATTGAGTCATATATTTTTCCCTGTTGCACCGACAATTAATTGAAATGAGTTAGTCACTAGGAAAAAGAAATTGAACTAGAATCATTATAAAAATATAAATGAAGTTTTAATTAACAAATGTGAAAAAATTATAACATTCATGTAACTTTAGTAGATTTGACCTCTTCTCATAACTTTAGCGGATCAATCAATCAACTATTTTTATTTTATTTATTCTTTTAAAATTTAAATTTTCTATTGATTAATAATTTTTTTGACGATTAGAGACTTCAATAATAGACTTTATAATAATTTTTAGGGATTTAAAATAATTAAGAAATTTATCCTAATTTCTTTCAATTTTAAAATAATACTCAACACAGTTCATTAGAAAAAAAACAAATCTCACTCTATAATTATGCACAATTGCCTGACATCTACTCTAATGTATTTCGACTTGAGCTTTCAGTTATCCTTAAGTCCTAGACCCGGTGAATGGGTTGTAATCCATTTATTCAACATCCAATCCTCGACTACTACTCCAATTTACTCGACTCTCACCCCAACCTTCTTAGATTGCAATTCTACTCTCATTCAAGTAGAATTGGTCTTCCAATATAATTTCTCATTAGTGGTGTTTTCAAACTTCACTTTTGCATCTTAAATTTTATTTTACTTTATCAAACATAATGAGGTGACCGCACACTATACAAACCCAAGTACATATACCCTTATTTTAACCTCAATTTCACTTTCCTTTTTAAAGAAAATTTATTTACCGCAATAGTTAGTGGTTTGAGTGCTAATAAAGTCATGAGTATGAAATTAATCTATTTATTTTAACTCTAATATTTGAAATGAGGATCAAAATGATATGAACTCCTTATAATGTCTTCCCATATGCAATATAAGCTATTTTTTTGGTGTAAAATTCAAACTATTCAATGAGATGTTGCAAATCTAGCTAGAAGAATACATTTTTTTACTATATAATAATATTCCTACTATGAATAAACTTAAAGTCTACAAAATAGGTTATTCTACAAATTCATCAAAAACCTATTCTACAAAAAGGTTGCTCTCCAACTTTAAGTCTTTATGGACTTCATCAAACCTAACTACGTGTGGAGCTCTCAAACGGGCAGACGGGCTCATCGAGTTGGAGGTTTATTGGGTCATTTATTCATTATATCATGGGTAAATTGTATCACAATTTGCTTAGTTTGAAGATTTTTAAGATATTAAAATTGGGCTAGCTCTGAAATGTTGGCTTTAAGTCAATTTATTTATTTTGGTTAAACTGAATCAGAGTGTACAACTATACCCACTCATCTCCTACATGAATGCACAATAATCTCTACTATATATAAAGCAAATTATGGCCAACCCTTTTGTCACATCAGCTTTCCTACCCCTCCCTTAATTTGAGGAATCTAGCCAACCAAAGAATTTTTTTTACAAATAAAAATGCATAAAACTACCTCACTTTTCTTCATTAATATATTATTTTCTTTATAATACCATTTCAAAATAAATTAATTCCTTAAAAATAGTTAGTGCAATAGAAATTCTATTATTATATTTAATAATATTTTAAATTCAATATATTAATTAATAAATAAATGTCAAATTCATATTATTAAATATTGTCATAATTCTTCATTATCTGTTGGACATCTTGGCAAATCGGCGATCATTTGATTGAGCTAGACGAGAAGATTAAAAAACTTTAAAGTAGTCACTTAATTTATGCAAAGACCCTCCTGAACTGTCTCTAAACTCTTAAAATTCGGCGGTTATATGAAACACTTGAATGGTTCTCTTAATGGATTTTAACAATTCGAACAATTTATTTTATGAATAGTTGGTTACCTTTGCAATTGGTTTAATTTGAATGTCTAGGTATACATGAGTGTTACTTGAAGTTAACACAATAATTTTCTATATTATGTGAATTTAACGAAGTAAGTGATATTGAATCAAAGTGGTATAGATTATGAATATGAGAGACCGTTTTATAATAAAAATATTGTTTTGCTCAAACCCGCCAACGGGCGGGCAAAAAAGCTAGTTATTATTATTATGCAAATATAATCAAGCCCCCCTTTTATTTCTTCTCTCCTTAAATGTAGCTAGCCAACCAATCATAATTTTTTATTTGATTAATTTTTATTTGAATAAATTTAAAATAATAAATAGTAACTGAAAAACATCTATTCCACCTCCTTTTTTTATTCACTCTACCCACGTTTAGTGGGTTTAAGTTACACTTTATTCATTTCATTTAAACCTTTTCTTTACCAATTTAATTTAAAAGTTAATAAATAAATAATAAGCTTATTGTAGACATATATTGGATTAGTTTTTATGCTTTCATAAATATCCGTAAATAGATAATAAGTAATAACTATTTATCCTATTTTTATTAAAATTTCAATAAACATATGACAAATATTTATTGAGTTTCATAAATTTTTTTCTTATTATATTGTTTCTAATATTTTTAATTAAAAAAATGAATTATTTTCATAAACTTAATTTGATTTTATTTAACGAACATTCTAATGAGCTTAGATATAAATTATTCCAACAATAAAAAAAAAATAAAAATAAAAATAAAGAGGATTAATTTTTACAGTTATCTTCAATAACCATCATGGTTTACAGCCGATTTTTATCTTATCAAATAAAGACCTTCTTTAGTTAGTTTGATTACAATAATTCTCTAATTTTTAATTATTATTCAACCAATGAAATCTTAAATTTTAATTTTAATTGAATGAGAGTCCAAAACAAGGTATGTTCGAACATCGGACAAACAGAACAATAAATATCATTACCTACTTCATGTCTATTTCAATTTAGTCACAAGTACCTAAAAAATTGGGTAAAATTGATTCAAGAAAGTCACTGGAAAATTATCGTAATTAATTTATTATTCTCTAGCTAAAAAATTGTTTCTCCAATTTTCTTCTTATTTACATAAAATGAAATTAATATGCAGTCAAGATAATTAACTTAAACTATTCATTATATGTATAATATACAAAATATAATTTCATGAGTTGTGATATTTTACATTTGATATGTTGAGAAAAATAAAATTTAAGTTAGTATTATTTTCTCATTTTTCATCATAGCAATCAAACTCGCTATGAACTGGTTGGTCGGCTCAACAAATAGACAAACAATTAATTGAGCTATACATAGAGATTAGAAACTATAAATTAGTCATCTAGCTGGTCTAAAAGTGGTTTTCCTAATGACTTTTAATAGTTCGACCTAGATCAACCTTCTAACTCTTGAATTTTAGTACACACAGGTAATTTAGAATGATTATTACCTGAACCATGAAATCAAATTGTTGTCAAATATGTTCATTTTTGTGAAGTTTTTTATGACTTTTCTTTTTCATTCATGTGTAGTTTTTTTTTATAATTATTATAGTTAAATAATTTTACAAACTTGCACGTCAACTACACTATATATTTATTATTGTTGTTATTATTATTATGTACACATCTAATTGAGATTAAAGAACATTCACAAACTATATATGCATGAATCTATTTTCAATAGAGACGATGTTTGCATGCCACATATGGACATCAATGTATGATAGTTATATTATGTATCAATGTCACAATCTTTGTTACATAATTATATTTTCGTATTCATTAACACCATGACATAAAATTTTATTGTAATGTTACATTACATTATGACCATGTTTGGTAGATGAATTCTCAAATACATGTAATTGGTTAAAATCCATGTATTTTAAATCATAGGATTGTAGGATGAATGTATTGTAACAATACATTGTTTGGTATAAGTTGATTTTAAGTTTACTAGGGATTCTTCAACTTAAAACAATGTAAGTTGAGGTGAGATTCTTCAAATCTTACCTAGGTAGGTAAGATTTGAAAATACATGGTAGCATGAATTCCTATCCATCAAATGTATGTATTTGGTAAAAAATAATTGACAGAAAAACCAAGGATTGTTAGAATACATGGATTCAAGAATCCTTGGCTTTAAAATCATTGAAAATCCATGAATACCAAACATGGCCTATAGAAAATGATCCAGGATAACAATCTTTACATAACACTCTTGAAGATTATGCCAAAATAGTGGATGTATTATCTCATATTTGCAAGATATATTTCTTAATAACATTATTTCCTTATCATAAATAGATTTTTCTTGATTTTAATCATATTCTATTAATTTTTTGAGAAAACTTTTCATTGAGAACTAACACATAACAAACAAACCCGTTCTTACAATTAATTTTATGAATAGCTGATGACTTTCGTAATAGGTTTAATATTGAATGGTTAGGTATACTTTGAGTATTACTTAAACTTAACACAATAATTTTTCTATATTGTATGAATTTAACGAAGTAAATGATATTGAAATAGAATGAAATATGAGAGACAATTTTTTAATAAAAAATTGTTGTTTTGCTTAAGCCCGCCATCGGGCGGGCAAAAAAGCTAGTAATATATATAGGAATATAAAAGACCCCCTCTTTTATTCCTTCCCTCCTTAAATGTAGGAAATTAGCCAATCAAATTTCTTCTTTTTTTTTTCTTTTTTCTTTCCTCACTTAACAATTAAATTATCTTAGAAAAAGTGGGAAACCCACGCTCTAAAGAAAACTTAGTTTTCATTTAATTATTTACCTGTAAAAAATAATATCAAAATTCAAAAAGTTATGGGTTTACATTAAATGAATTCCTATAACTATTTTTAATTAAAAAGAGTATATTAAGTTTATTTAATTTATCATCAGTCACATGAAATACTTAAAAAAAAAAATTACCATAATTTTTTCTTACCATATTGTTTCTAATATTTTTTATTTACAAATATTGAAGTAGTTTCAACTAAAATTGATTCATTTAAGAAACACTTTAACGAGCTTAGATGTGAATTATTTAATCAATAAAATAATAAATAAAAATAAGAAGATTAAATTTTACAATTATCTTCATCAATATCATGGTTTAAAACTGATTATTTTTTATTAAATAATATCATCTTTAGTTAGTTTGATAAAGATTCTCTAAAAGTTAATTATTATTCAACTAACTTAATCCTAAATTTTAATTCGTAGTTGAATGAGAGTCCAAAATAAGATGTGTTAGGATATGTTGAACAATAAAGATCTCCATGTCCATTACAAACTATTAGCCATCATAAGCACCTAAAAATAATCGGGCAAAATTGTTTCAAGAAAGTGTGGAAACATTTATGTAATTAATTGAATATTCTCTACCTCAATAATTTTTCTCCCGTTTTAACTCTATATACATAGAAACTACTTATAATTTCTCATTTATACTTCATTCACTATAAATTTTGGACTCAGTATTATAAGAAACTTTAATCATGTTCATTGTAAACTTTGTTTTTGTACTTTTATAATACATAATATTATGAACTTTGTTAGACCTATTAAAAATACAATATTTGTCATTGAAATTTATTATTTTGGGGTTACGCATAGTCTATATGAGTACACTAGGTAATAGTTTACAACTTTTAAGTTGAACCCTGTATATTCTTACTACAAAATTTGGTCGTTAGTGTTTTATTTATTATCATTGAATTTCTATTGAAATTATCCCAAATACATTTTTTTGTTTATGAATCTCTTACAAAAAATTGTAATGCTTATATTATTAATATTATATCATAATTAATTCTTTTATTCTTAAATCACATTATCTTAAGGATAAAAAATAAAATTATATAATATAATCCTAAATAGATTAAAATAATCATTTCCATAATATGATTTTGAAATATTCACTAAAGAAATATTAAAATATAAATTAAATATTATTCATAAATAAATTTCTATTAATATCTTTATAAATTTCAATCTTAGTTCTTCATTTTTATATAGAATATTGGGCTTAAGAGAAAACTCACGACAATTTATCAATTATAACAAGAATACACATTTATTAATTATAATTAAGTATCATATAATATATAAATTTATTTATTAATTTTAAAAAAAATAATATGAAAAAATATAGTTAGCTAATCAATCAAACATACATCGGCCAACAGGTGAAACATCAATCTAGATTTCTCCTACTTCTCCCTAAAATTAGGACTTCAACCAATAATAAAATTATTTAAAAAATATTAGTATAATTTAAAGTCAATTTTTTTCCAACTTTGCCCAATATCAAACTTTTTTTTTCATAATAAATTTCGTTTATTATTTATTTGTCATTATGGGTAGTTGTGTGTTAATCTTTTAAACTATGATCATCTATGTAAGTAGTGTTATTAATGAATAAAAATATTATTATTATTATTAGTCAAGTTATTATTCTCATTTCACTAGAGAAACTAATATATTCCTAAATAAAAGAGAAACTAATATACTTTTTACAACAAAAATAAAATTAATATACAGTCAAGATAATTACCTAAAAGTATTCATTATATGTATAATATACAAAACATAAGTACATAAATTGTGATATATTTTATATTAGATATGTAAAAAATAATAAATTTAAATTAGTATTATTTTATCATTTTTTTTCTCATAGCGGTAAATCCTGCTATGATCTGGCTGGTCGGTTTAGCAAATTAACAACCGATTAACTGAGCCAGATTGAGAATTAAAAACTATAAATTGGTTATCTAACTGCTCTAAAAGTGGTTCATGATGGTTTTTAATAGTTCGACCTAAATCAACCTTCCAACTCTTGAATTTTAATTAAAAAAAGGCAATTTAGGATGACTATTTATCCAAACCAAAACATACATTAAGTAGGAAAGGGATATCAACTATTTGGATCCAAATCAAACCATTGTCAAACTTGATCATTTATGTAATTTTTTTTATGACTATTCTTTTTCATTCAGATGGATTTTTTATAACTGTTATCAATGTTATAGTTAATTTCACAAACTAGCACACCATACGATGTATATTTATTATAATTTTTATTATTATGTACACATATGTGTAGGAAATGAAAAAAATAATGTGGCTTCTAATCAATTTGAGATCAAAGAATTGAGATAAAAACAATAATTATGTGAATTTAACGAAGTAAGTGATATTGAAATCAAAGTGGTATAGATTATGAATAGGAGAGACCGCTTTTTAATAAAATGTTGTTTTGCTCAAGCGGGCAAAAAAGCTAGTTGATAATTATGCATAAAAAAGACAAGCCACAGGGTATTTCATTTCAGCTTGAAATGTTTATATCTTATGGGCCGGAAGCCCAAACTGGGGGAAAGAAGGCTTCTTCCGTGGATCTCAAGCCCAACCGATAAAATTGGAAACGTTAATTTGGAGGAAAAAAACGCCGTTGCCGGGGATCGAACCCGGGTCACCCGCGTGACAGGCGGGAATACTTACCACTATACTACAACGACTTTGTTGTTCTCCATTCTGTCACTTCGTTTTCTATAACGAATCCAAGATGATTTAATGCACTAACTCAAATAATATATAAGTAATGCAACGTATTTGGTCACATATATTATGCTTGGAAATGCTTTGGTTCAGGTCTGGATACTTGATATCGGTTCCCCACTAGTTTGTTCGGGTAATACCCGCTCTAAATAGTCTATCGGGTGGTAAATTTCATAACGTAATCATACCCGCCAGGTTTCGGTTATAACCGTGATAGGAAAAATTCAAAATTTAAGACAAACATTCAACAAACTGTATCATTCTTCAAACACTTATCAAATTATATAACTCAAATATTTTATTATTATTTCGTACATCATAGCTTTAGAAAATGTAAAATAATAAACTGTTTTATACATAAACAATTTCAATACAAAAATATTTTAATAGAAATTTAATTGACTACTTTGGGTTCGGTTCAGATATTTCAATATTCATATCCTAATCGTACCCGCACATAATCCATACCCTAAAAATACTCGGTTATCTCTACTGTTACCTTATTTGACCAGTTCAGATTCAATCGTATGCACATAAATTGGGGACCAATGAAGCCCAAGCCCACTAGCAAGTAAGGCACTACTCAGTCTAGTTAAGTCCAAACCTATTGGCCCACCATGCAAATTGAAACCACCATCTTAATTAGTATATATTAAAACCTGGGTAAAAACCATTGGTGGTCACCTAAGTTTGGAGCTGTAATAACGTGGTCACCTAACTTATTTGTAACAGAGCACTCATCAGGTTTAAACAAGGTAACCGAGTTATCATTTTGATCACTTTTGATGACAATTTTGGTCAAATCGACAACTAAACATGCAACATCATCAAACATAATATATTTTAATATCCCTGATCAACTCGGTTAAACCCTCAAAATAAACTAATCCAACTCGAAAACCAAACCAATACCTACAAAAATGGCTAATCTAAACATAGATGAGTCCTCTGTTACAAAACGAAGTTTAGGTGACCATGTTGTTACAACCCCAAACTTAGGTGACCGCCAATGTTTTTGTATTACATCAACACTACTAATCAAACATTCTAGAATGTTTAGGGTTCAATGAGACAAATGAAAGAAGAAATTATTAGTGCATATTTAAATATAAAAACCTTTTTTTTTCTTTTTAGAACACTTTGTTTCTTTATTCGATTTTGAAAAGGTTGCATGGAGTTCACGTTTTTACCTAGGTTGACATTATTTTAGCGGCTATTTTTTTTAATTACAACAAAGTGGCAAAACATATTCATATTCATATTCATCCACCATTATTTATTAAAAATTATACTAATCAGTCTCTCTATATATAAAAAAAGTACATATTATGAGATTTCTAGATATCGGAAATGACTGAATTGTGGCTCAGATGTGATGTGTGAAGTCTCTCCTAATTCTGCCACTGTATTGACGCCAAATTGTATATAGCACCAGGTTGTAAAAACGACATTGATCTTGATGACGTTATGTGAATAGTATCGGACAATAATAGATGCAAAATTTGAGCCAGCGCGACTACCCATCACATCATAGTGAATGCATAAAAGTTTGGTTGATTTGATCAACATAAAATGAACTTTCCACTATCATATTATAGTAAATGCATTATGCATGTATTGGAACATCTCCTCTTACACACATCGGTCTCCTTGAAATGTATAGCTCAATTTTAGAGCCTATAAAGTATAAAGAGTCGTTACTCACCCATTTCTTTAATTGCCAATAATTAATCAAAATTTTCTAACTTTTATCTCTCAAACATTCAAACTCCTATTTCGAGTACCAATAACTTTTTTTATAAGAATTATGTGTATTGTAAATAAAAAAGGCACCCACAAAAAATGAGACCTAACTGAAAAACTATACAAAAAATCTCATGTAAAAAGAAACAGGACAATCTTTGGATACGACACTAATAACCTCACACCCCGAACCCAGAAATCATGCCAAAAAGCGCACCCCCCCCCCCCCCCCCCCCCCCTCTAGGATCGATCGAGCCTTACTCCCAAAAAAGAGGACTAACTTGGATAATCCATTTCCACATCGAACATCCTGCAAAATGAAACTTCCATATTGGTTACGAATTAGAAGTTCGTTCGCCACATTTCATTGTAATCAGGACCCGCCACCAAGCGTTATGATACACGGCATACCTCCATAACCACTTACACAACAAGTCGAGTTGAGAATCCTCAGGTCCTGTACTCCTAAGCCCCCCATCTTAATAAGAGTTTTAACAATATCCCAGTATATCCAATGAATCTTGTCCCTATCAACCACTCCCGACCAAAGAAATCTTCTTTGCATCCCCTTTAATCTCTTGATCACCAAGACTAGGGCTCTTAACAACGGCATAAAATACACAGGCAAAGAGGACATCACACTTTTGATTAACACGTCGACCCCCAAAAGATAAAAATCTTGCCTTCCAGGATTCCATCTTGCTCTCCACCATGGCCAAGACAGGATCCCACAACTTCTCATTCTCATGTTCCAACCACATGTTCTCAAACCTCCACAGTCTCTTAACCCTAACTACAGGACAAAATTTCAAAAGTAAATGCCAATGATCCAAGCAAGATCTAGATAAATTAGACAATTTGAATTGCATAAACTGCGATTCCCACTACAAAGAGACAAAAACCAGATCAATTCTAGATTAATGAGTAGCACCCAATCTAAAATTCGACCAAGTAAACGCTGCTCCTTGCAAAGGAAACTCCAAAACCTCCAACTCTGAGCACCAATTGTTAAACAAAGCAATCTCAGACCTACAAATTATGGGTTAGATTTGTCAAAAATTATGGGCTATATTTGTCCCAAATTATGGGCTAGATTTGGTAGAAATTTTATTTATCACAAATTTTGGGCAATATTTGTTAAAATTTTGAGATAGATTATGCAAAAATCCTAGGCTAGATTTGTCACAAATTATGGGCTAGATTTGTCACAATTTTTGGGTTACACTTATCACAATTTCTGGGCTATATTTGGCATAAATCCTAGGCTATATTTGACACATATTATGAGATTGATTTGGCACAAAAGCTAGATTTAGCACAAATTCAAGGCTAGATTTGGCACAAATTATGGGCTAGATTTGGCACAAATTTGGAGTTAGATTTGTCAAAATTTTGGGCTAGATTTATAAAAAGTTATGAACTAGATGTGTCAAAAAATTCTTGGCTGGATTTGTCAAAGATTCAATGTTAGATTTTTCAAAAAATTTGGGTTATATTTGTCATAGGTCAAATGTTGTGATTTATAGAGCCATGAGTTGGACATGCACTCAGTTAAATTTGGTCACAAGTGGTATGGTTGGGCTAGGTTGAGCAGGTGCTTCAGGTCAAGTCCTAATATGATCAATTGGTCATTTTATATGACTTATCTTTCAGTTATGTTTTTAACAAGTAACAAATGGATTAATTTGATACATATGAGAGAAATTCAACAACACTTTGAGTTAATAATTTATTATATATATATTTTTAATTAATCATATAATATATAATGCAATATTATCCTATTTGGGGCTTATTTTTATAATCGAGTAAAAAATATGATTAAACCTTAAATTTATTTATATCAGTTTACCAAATAAAATATATCATCATGAAGTTCACTATATTTGTATACGTATTTTTATTTTTCAAAATTGAAAAAATATATTTGTATACATTTGGAAATATAAAACTACCTACAATAAATGATGTATGCAATTAAAAATTAATGATAATAAAATAAAGCATCATATATTATAATGTTTTCCACACATAAGACTAATTAAAAATGAAAACAAGTTAATATTTTAAGTATAATTCATTGAAGAAATTATAAGATTATACGATTAATAAAAAAATATAAAATTGATAGTATGTTAGATATATAGTTAGACACTAAACTTTTTTTTCTAATAAAATCACTAAGTTGTCAATATTTAAATTGATTATCCTTACATATGATATATAAAGATACTAAAATAATATACCGCCATGGGCAGTAGGTACAAAAGCTAGTCTTGGACTAGATTTGTCAAAATGGACTAGATTTGTCAGAATTCTGGACAAGATTTGTCAAAATTCTGGACTAGATTTGTCAAAATTTAGACTAGATTTGTAAAATATTTGGACTAGATTTGTAAAAAAAATTGGACTAGATTTGTAAAAATTTAGACTAGATTTGTAAAAAATTTAGACTAGATTTATCAAAATTTTGGACTACATTTGTCAAAAACTAGACTAGATTTGTCAAAATTTTGGACTAGATTTGTCAAAATTATAGATTAGCTTTGTCAAAAAATTTGGACTAGATTTGTAAAATTTTTTGTCTAGGTTTGTAAAAAATTTTGACTAGATTTGTCAAAATTTTGGACTAGACTTGTCAAAAACTGTACTAGATTTGTAAAAAACTAGCCTAGATTTGTCAAAATTTGGACTACATTTGCAAAAAACTAGACTAGATGTGTCAAAATCCAGACTAGATTTGTCAAAATTTGGACTAGATTTGTCAAATTCTAGACTAGATTTTTCAAAATTCTGGACTAAATTTGTCAAAACCCAGACTAGATTTTCCAAAATTGGGACTAGGTTTGTTAAAATTTGGACTAGATTTGTCAAATTTTGGACTAGATTTGTCAAAATTATGGACTAGATTTGTCAAAATTATGGACTAGATTATTCAAAATTATGGACTAGATTTGTCAAAATTCTAGAATAGATTTGTCAAAAACTAGACTAGATTTGTCAAAATTATAGATTAGCTTTGTCAAAAAATTTGGACTAGATTTGTAAAATTTTTTGTCTAGGTTTGTAAAAAATTTTGACTAGATTTGTCAAAATTTTGGACTAGACTTGTCAAAAACTGTACTAGATTTATAAAAAACTAGCCTAGATTTGTCAAATTTGGACTACATTTGCAAAAAACTAGACTAGATGTGTCAAATCCAGACTAGATTTGTCAAAATTTGGACTAGATTTGTCAAATTCTAGACTAGATTTTTCAAAATTCTGGACTAAATTTGTCAAAACCCAGACTAGATTTTCCAAAATTGGGACTAGGTTTGTTAAAATTTGGACTAGATTTGTCAAATTTTGGACTAGATTTGTCAAAATTATGGACTAGATTTGTCAAAATTATGGACTAGATTATTCAAAATTATGGACTAGATTTGTCAAAATTCTGGAATAGATTTGTCAAAAACTAGATAGATTTGTCAAAATTATAGATTAGCTTTGTCAAAAAATTTGGACTAGATTTGTAAAATTTTTTGTCTAGGTTTGTAAAAAATTTTGACTAGATTTGTCAAAATTTTGGACTAGACTTGTCAAAAACTGTACTAGATTTGTCAAAATTTGGACTACATTTGCAAAAACTAGACTAGATGTGTCAAAATCCAGACTAGATTTGTCAAAATTTGGACTAGATTTGTCAAATTCTAGACTAGATTTTTCAAAATTCTGGACTAAATTTGTCAAAACCCAGACTAGATTTTCCAAAATTGGGACTAGGTTTGTTAAAATTTGGACTAGATTTGTCAAATTTTGGACTAGATTTGTCAAAATTCTGGACTAGATTTGTCAAAATTATGGACTAGATTATTCAAAATTATGGACTAGATTTGTCAAAATTCTGGAATAGATTTGTCAAAAACTAGACTAGATTTGTCAAAATTTGGGCTAGATTTTGGGACAAATCTAGCGTATTTTGGGACAAATCTATAACATTTTGGGAAAAATCTAGCATATTTTGGGACAAATCTAACATATTTTGGGAAAAATCTAGCGTATTTTTCAGACAAATCTAGCAAATTTTTTAGACAAATATAGCAAATTTTGGGACAAATCTAGCGCATTTTTGTGACAAATCTAGTGCATTTTTGTGCCAAATCTAGCACCTTTTGTGACAAAGCTAATATATTTTCAGACAAATCTAGCGCATTTTGGGACAATCTAGCGAAGAAGCTTTAGAACTTCGAAAAAAAGTATCGAAACTTCTATTCGATAGAATAGAAGGTCGGAGTCTACAAAATCTGGCGCATTTTGGGACAAATCTAGCGCATTTTGGGATAAATCTATCTCATTTTGGGAAAAATCTAGAGCATTTTGGGACAAATTTAGCGCATTATTGGGACAAATCTAGCGCATTTGGGACAAATCTAACGCATTTTGGGACAAATCTAGCGCAGCTTGAGACAAATCTAGCGCATTTCTGGACAAATGTAGCACATTATTGGGACAAATCTAGCGAATTTTGGGACAAATCTAGCGCAGTTTGAGACAAATCTAGCACATTTCTGGGACAAATCTAGCGCATTTCGGGACAAATCTAGCGCATTTTAGGACAAATCTAGCGTATTTTTCAGACAAATCTAGCGCATTTTTGGCCAAATCTAGCGCATTTTTTGCCAAATCTAGTGCATTTTGGGCCAAATCTAGCGCATTTTGGGACAAATCTAGTGCATTTTGGAATAAATCTATCGCGATTTGGGACAAATCTAGCGCATTTTGGGATAAATCTAGCGTCTATTGGGACAAATCTAGCGCAGTTTGGGACAAATCTAGCGCATTTCTGAGACAAATCTAGCGCATTTTTAGGACAAATCTAGCACATTTTAGGATAAATCTAGCGCATTTTAGGCCAAATTTAGCGCATTGTGCCAAATCTAGCGCATTTTGGGCCAAATCTAGCGCATTTTGGGCCAAATCTAGCGTATTTTACAGACAAATCTAGCACATTTTTCAGACAAATCTAGTGCATTTTGAGACAAATCTAGCGCATTTTAGGACAAATCTAGCGCATTTTGGAACAAATTTAGCGCCTTTTGGGACAAATCTAGCGCATTTTCGGACAAATCTAGCGCAGTTTGGGACAAATCTAGAGCATTTCTAGGACAAATCTAGCGCATTTTGAGACAAATCTAGCGCATTTTTGGGACAAATCTAGCGCCTTTTGGACAAATCTAGCGCATTTTTGGAACAAATTTAGCGCATTTTGGGACAAATATAGGGCATTTCTAGGACAAATCTAGCGCAATTTTAGGACAAATTTAGCGCATTTCTTGGACAAATCTAACGCATTTTGGGACAAAGCTAGCGCATTTTTTGAACAATCTTGCTCATTTTGGGACAAATCTAGCGCAATTTGGGACTAATTTAGCTCATTTTCGGACAAATATAGCGCATTTCTTGGACAAATCTAACGCATTTTGGGACAAATCTAGCTCATTTTTGAACAGTCTTGCTTTATTTTGGGACAAATCTAGCGCATTTTGTGACAAATCTAGGGCAATTTGGGACAAATCTAGCACATTTTTGGGACAAATCTAATGCATTTTGGGACAAATATAGGGCATTTCTAGGACAAATCTAGCACAATTTTAGGACAAATTTAGCGCATTTCTTAGACAAATCTAACGCATTTTGGGACAAAGCTAGCGCATTTTTTTGAACAATCTTGCTCATTTTGGGACAAATCTAGCACATTTTGGGACAAATCTAGGGCAATTTGGTACAAATCTAGCGCAATTTGGGACAAATTTAGCGCATTTTGGGACAAATTTAGCGCATTTTCGGACAAATATAGCGCATTTCTTGGACAAATCTAACGCATTTTGGGACAAATCTAGTTCATTTTTTGAACAGTCTTGCTTTATTTTCCGACAAATTTAGCGCATTTTGTGACAAATCTAGAGCAATTTGGGACACATCTAGCGCATTTTTGGGACAAATCTAACGCATTTTGGGACAAATATAGGGCATTTCTAGGATAAATCTAGCATATTTTTCAGACAAATCGAGTGCATTTTGGGCCAAATCTAGCGCATTTTGGGTCAAATCTAGCGCATTTTGAGACAAATCTATCGCATTTTTTAGACAAAACTTGCGCATTTTGGTACAAATCTAGCACATTTTTGGAACAAATCTAGCGCATTTTTGGGACCGCGGTTCTGGAGACAGCGGTTCATATGCTGTCTCCAAACCAGCATTAATCTGAGCCGTCTATTTAATCTACGGTCCTCATTTCTCACTTGTTCTTTTCTTCTTCACTAACTCGTATGAATGTGATCTTTTTTTCAATTAATTATTTTTTCGATTGAAGGAAGAGTTGGTTGGAGATAGATTAAAAATTTTGGGACGTTGTTTCTACTTGGCGGCTCCGTCGATGATGGCACGCTTAATTATTTCGTCAATATAGTCTGTACGAACTTCACACAGAGTGTACATTATATACAGGTTGTACAGTTCTCATACATAATGTACGAATTTCATATAGAGTATATACAGTTTGTATGAATTTTTTTTATAACCTACCGTACGAAAAAAAATTGTACAAAAATAAAGACACAATGTACAACTCTAGTACAAAATGTATACAACTCTCGTACTGATTGTACAAAAATAAATACAGAATATACAAATTCGTATGAAGGGTATACAGTTTGTATACAACTCCACTACAAACTATACAAAAATAAATACAGAGTGTACAACTCATACAAAGTGTATATAGTTTGTATACAGCTTGTACAAACATCAATACGAATTGTATACAGTTTGTACGAGCCACATACAAACTGTACGACAAGCCGTTGTAAAAATTGTCAGAAAAAATTATTTTTTTCAGGAAAATATTTTTTTCCAGAAACATAGATCTAATTACGGTGATCACGTGGGTGAAAAAATTTTCGTCAACGGATGCTCGTGTTATCGGGAAATTCGTCGGGAAACTTTTTTGTGATAGAAAATGAGAGGAAACTTCAACAAACAAAAATAACTTGAAATTATAAACAATGAATTAAGACCACAAGATCAAACAACTAAGATCTAAAGGTGGAGATTGATTGTTGCATTGGATGCAACAAAAGTGACACATTGTCACCGGAATTGGAGTCCATTTTTGGGACAAATCTAGCGCCTTTTGGGACAAATCTAGCGCAAATTGAGACAAATCTAGCGCATTTTTTGGACAAATCTAGCGCATTTTGTGACAAATCTATAGTATTTTTGGGATAAATTTAGTGCATTTTGGGACAAATCTAGCGCAATTTGGGATAAATCTACCGCATTTATTGGATAATCTAGCGCATTTTTAGGACAAATCTAGCGCATTTATGGGATAAATCTAGCGCATTTTTAGGACAAATCTAGCATTTTCAGGACAAATCTAGCGCATTTCGGGACAAATCTAGCGCATTTCGGGACAAATCTAGCGCATTTCAGGACAAATCTATCGCATTTTGGGACAAATCTATCACATTTTGGGATAAATCTAGCCTCTAGCACATTTTGGGATAAATCTAGCCTCTAGCACATTTTGGGACAAATCAAGCGCATTTTGGGGACAAATCTAGCGCATTTTGTGGCAAATCTAGTGCATTTTGGGACAAATCTAACGCATTTTGGGACAAATCTAGCGCATTTTTTGGATAAATCTAGCTCATTTTGGACAAATCTAGCGCATTTTGGGATAAATTTAGCGCATTTTTTGGATAAATCTAGCTCATTTTGGAACAAATCTAGTGCATTTTAGGACAAATCTAACGCATTTTGGGACAAATTTAGCCCATTTTAGTATAAATTTAGTGTATTTTTTAACAGATTTAGCGCCTATGAAAATACTCAAAATGGATAATATTCTCATGGATGGTAGTAAACTGTCTTAAATATTTTTCCAACCACGTTTGACCTCAAAATGTTGAGCAAATCTAGACATTTAAGCCATAATGACACATTTTTTAGTTTTTTTACCATTTTGGTATGTTAACCTATGAAAATTATGGAAATTTCAAAATGGTTGATATTCTCCTGTAAGGTAGAAAACTATTTGAAATATATACCATTTTTTAGTTTTTTTACCATTTTGGTATGGTTAACCTATGAAAATTATGGAAATTTCAAAATGGTTGATATTCTCCTGTAAGGTAGAAAACTATTTGAAATATATTCCCAATCACGTCTGGGGGTCAAAATTTAAGCCATAATATCGCACTTTTCTGGTTTTGGTGATTTCAGTGATGATTAGCTTATGAAATTTTGGGGGAAAACTCAAAATGACTAATGTTCTCGTGGATGGTAAGAAAATGCTTGAAATATATGCCCAATCACATTTAGCCTTGAAATTTGAAAAAAATCTAGACATTTTAACTACAATACAGCAATTTTTAATTTTTAACCATTTCGATGATTAATAATAATAAAAATGGCGATAGATTTGTAAAAAACGCGTAAATTGGACCAAAAAACCATTTATACTACTCCATCGTGTCCCTAATTTTTCAAACAAATCATACAATCTTTATCCATAACTTAATTTAGTTGCTGATCAATTTTCTTTTTTTGGTAGAAAAACGTGTGTTAGGCCGTCCGTGATGGACAAACAAGTTCATAATCCTATTGCCTTCTCTAAAAATATGGAAAATGGTGACTTCTCAACTTCTCTTGCGGAGCTCGTTAAAACTTTACTTAATAAGTAAAGTTTTAGAGATAATTGTATAATTCATCCACCCACACACATATGACTATATGGCCTTATTATCTCTAGTTCATTTATAAGACATTAATAATATATGAACATAGTTCATTTATATTATCTCTAGTACAATGACTTCTGTATTATTGGTATGGTCAGAAAAGGATGTTACAGTTTTATATGTATCCAATTTATAATAACTTGGATTTTAGCGATACTTTCAGTATAGTCGTAACAGGATGTTACATTTTGATCAAATTTTGAGGCCTAAATATGGCAGACTTTATATTACAGGCAGTTTCATACCATCCGGGAAAGAAATAGTCATTTATTTCTAATTTTTTTCGTAAGCTAACCATCACCAAAATTGCCACAAACATAAAAGTACGGTATTTTCGATTAATTGATTGGATTTTCATCAAATTTCGAGGCCTAACATGGCAAGACTTATATTACAGACATTTTCATACCATCCAGGAAAGAATTATCCATTTTTCATTTTTTCCAATTTTACATAGGCTAAGCATCACTGAAATCGCCAAAATCCAAATAATGCAGTGTTTTGGCTTAAATAATTGAATTTTCCTCAAATGTAGAGGCTTATTTTACATGTAGTTTCCTATCATCCAGAAAAGAATTAACCATTTTCCCATTTTTATAATCTAATCATTATTGAAATCACCGAAAAATTGAAAAGTACGGTATTTTGGCATAAATGATTGGATTTTCCTAAAAAAATTCATGGCCTAACGTGTAAATGCTTATAGTCCCAACAGTTATATTATAATGCACCATGATTTTCCTCAAAGATCAACAATTTATTAGCAAAAGTGTAATACACCGTGATTTTTTTTCCCTTTGAACTTGTATTAGTTAATTATCATCATATTTACTTGTATTTGAACTCAAAATTCATGGCCTAACGAATTATGGGAATATATACAACAATTCTTAACATGGTATCAGAATCTTTGATGTCTTGGAGAAGTCGGTGATCAGCAACGAATACATTGGCGCAGCTGACCAAAAATCTATTTGTCAAAAGAGGAAGGGGGCTAGGCTTTCGGGATTTTAAAGCTTTCAATCAAGCCCTATTCGCTAAACAAAGCTGGAGGATCTTGATGGAACCAGAGCTCCTTTTATCGCGCCTTCTGAAAGGGAAATACTTTCCCTCCCAGTGTTTTCTTAATGCCACGAAACGATCTAATCCCTCTTGGGGGTGGCAGAATATTCTACATGGTCGTGATATTTTGACCCAATGTTTAATTTGGCGTCTGAGATCTCATACAATGCTTTCAATTTTTGAGCGCCCATGGATACCCAGGAATGGGACCCCATCTTTCTGGTCCCTCTACTTCCGCTACCCCAGGGATCTCCAATCCAAATATTGTCCCTAGTTAATAATAGGGAATGGGACGAACGACGCATTTTGTTACTTTTTGACCTGGATTCAGTCCGCTTAGTCTTAAGTATTCCACTCCCCCGTACTCCACAATCAGATCACCCGATATGGTTCTACTCTTCTAGTGGGCAATACTCAACCTCATCTGGTTATTCGTTGGCTATACAGGTGCGACCGAGTAAGAAGACCCCCCCCCCCCCGTCCTAGCCTCTCCTTCTTGCTCGGAGCTCTGGCGGTTGGCCTGGGATATACAAATTCAGCCTAAACTTCATTTCTTTCTTTGGAGGTTGTGCCACAGGATCTTACCAACAATTAAAGGGTTAAATACCTGAGGGATGTCGCTCCCACTTACGTGCCCTTGTTCTCTACGGGGTCCAGAAACACTAGAACACCTCTTGTTTCACTGTGTTGTTGCACGGCGTTTTATGCAGGCAGTTAACTTCGACTTGGAAAGTATTCCACATACTCACCCGGCGATAACTTGGAGATTTATTGTAGTCAATCGACCGTTGGAAGGCCCTCGCTGGGTGCTGGCTTGGTGGAGATTGTGGAAGTCCAGAAACTAGGCCGTTTTTGAAAAGTTTCAAAGCTCTTTCTCGGCCCTACATAGACACTTCTCCTTGGACGTTGACAACCTCTACTTCCTTCCTCCCTTCCGGCAACCAGCGACACAACCCAGTACAGATCGTCCTGCCAGCTAATCTCCTCCTCTGTTCCCAAGAATCAAGATCAATGTGGATGGGGCTCTCTCGGCAGGCCAAGGTGGTGCCAACGGTCTCGTGGTTCGCGATTCTCAAGGGGGAATTCTTTTTGCGACAGGTATCTCTTATCTGGGTATTTCTAACCCTTTTTTGGTGGAATTATTAGCTGTCTATGTCGGGATATGGGCTAGTCTGAATTGGACATAGAAGGGGATTCCGCGGAGGTTACGAGGGTAATATCAAGTCGGCTCTTCATGTCATGTGATGGGGGTTCTCTTGTAGCAGACATTTGCGGCTCGTCATGCGCTTTGTTGCCTCCCAAGTCGAGGAGTGGTAAACCTTACGGCTTGGGTGCGCACTTATTTTTAAGAATGCTTGGTTTTCTCCAGCGCTCCTGCGGGGTTTATCTACGGAAAAAAAAAAGAGTCTTTAATGTCTTACTTTCAAATTCTGATAGAGACCTCAATCTCCAGCACAAGACTTACCAAATTTTTTACAAACTTTCATACTCTTCAATAACTCTCGTATTATTGGGATAAAACCATTCATCGTAACACTCTAATTTATAATCTAACAACCAAATCAAATCGATACCCAAATCAATAGTGCTAGATAGTGGTTAATTTATCACCGTTCACAACGTATATTTCAGCCTTTGTCGAAAATTTGGCGGCTGTGGCATATCTTGGCTCAGCACACGACCCAAGAGCCGACCAATCATTATGAGCGGTTACGTCTCCTCCATGCAAATTTGGCGGGAATAAAATTTGACGGCTGTCAGCAAGCAAAGTACAAAGCCGAAAAGCGACGTCATCGTATTTAAATTAAACGGCATCTAAACCTTAAATTAGTGTCCACGAATCCTCGTCCGTTGATAAAAAAATTAATATTAATTTTTTATTTAGTGGCTAACAGCTCATGGAGCATTTACTAATTAACCACAGGAAGAAGGTTAGGAATCATGTACATGCACCCGCACCATAAAAAAGTTGTAAGTTGTCAAATAACTAGTAGAGAAAAAACATGCAAAACATTTTCCTTTGTGTTACTATTTTATTTTGTTAATTTAGAACAAAATCATAAAGATTATTACAAAAAAAATGTAATGAAATATAAATATGAATAAACATCACATAATACATGTGACGAAGAAGCGTAATTATTTATAAATTACAATCAGTTTCACTAAGTTCTTACTCATAATGTGAGAAATGATGTATGATCGATATATCATGTTTTTGTTCGGTAATGGAGAAGAATAGATTGTACACTAAGAAGCAACTAAATCTAGTCTAATAAAGTTGAAATTTTTGGTTTGTTGACCTATTTGGTCAATGGGGTGGTCTTATAAAAAAAAATTAATAAAGTACTAATGTTAATCTTGCTTCTCATTGTAATTTGTATCATCACCACAATATAGTAGTCAGTCTTCTAGGTTGGTACTGTCCCCAGAAGTACATCTTCTCACGAAGGGGAATCAGGTTAACAAATCTCTTTGTTTTGCGTTCGTGTTTTATGCTTGTGGTTAAGTTTAATTCTGCATGGATTCTACCCTAATTTTGTTTGTCATAAAATGTAAACCTTTAGTAACCAATAGATGTTTAAAATTGATTAGACTGAATGACTCAGTTTGACCAATATTCATGACATCTTAGCCAAAAATGAGAAAATTTTGAAGAATTAGTTAGACCGGTTAACCATGTTTCGACATACTTCTGGTTTCCTTGCCCACCACCGATCAAACACGCTCTCGACCAAACCACTTGCATCGAAAAATGATCGGTCAATCGGTTTAACCGTTTCATCACCCCTATCGATTGCTAGTCCAAACTTTGATAGTAGTGGTGGATAAAATAGTTTACCAAAAAGAACTATATAACCAAACATGATTCATGCTCATTAAAGGAAAAAAAGAAGCCCATGAACACTCACCGTCCGATCTGGGCCCAAATTTTTTGATACCAATCTCAAAACTTTTTATTCTGTGCCGGACAAAGTAGATGTATGAATCTGATTCCTTACCCATCTCCTTCTTCTTCCTCTGTTTTTTGCTTCCATGGCGAAGTTTCCCTTTTCCAGAACTATGATTCTTTAATAATCTCACTATCAGACTTCACATGTATAAATTAACCTCATCATCTTCCCCAAATCTCTCCACATTCATCAATCAAATCGTTAAGCTAACAAATGGCGAACAATCAGCAGCAACCCACTCGCCCCTGGTTCCGGGTCGCTTCCCTCGCCCGACCCGCTCCGCCGCAGCCTCAATCGCCGGCGCCGGCGTTTGAAGTCACCGCTCCTGCCCAGCCTCGTCCGTTTCGGAATCTCTCTCAGCCGCCTCCGGTTACTCGTCCGGCATTGCAGCCAACGCAACCGCCTCCGCCGCCGCGTCCGGCCTCTGTTCCGCCGACGCCGGTGGTTCGGACCACCGGCGGTGTTGTTGCTGCTCCTTCTTCGTCTGTTCCGTCCTCTCCTACTAAACGAGTGATTCCCACGCCTGGTAATAATGTTGCCAATACTTCCTCTCTTCCGTCTTCGCCACTTACGAAATCGGCGCCGCCGCCGCCGACTGTCTCATCCGTCCCTGCTTCTCCGATTCGAGCTCCTCCGAAGCCCGCAGCCACCACTTTTTCCGTTCCGAATTCTCCGGTTCGGAATAACCCGATTTCGGCTCCGAATTCTCCCAAACCAGCTGGATCGCCGCCGGCGATCAAAACCCCACCTCAATCGCCGGATCCGAAACCCACCGCAGCTCCGCCGCCATCACCGAGAGACATCAAACCGGCGGCGGAAACCCCGCCGCAATCGCCAAAGACAAAACCCATCGTTCGGCCACCGTCTCCTCTGTCCCTGCCGCCGACCCAATTCAAATCGGAATTCAATTTCCCGCCGGAAGCAGAGCAGAAGACTGTCGTGGTCCAGAACAAGGCTGAGAAGAATCACTCCACAACCCACAAGCTCTGGTCCAGCCACGAAACCGGTAAGAACAACAATCCGACGAAATCGGAAGCCAAGGGGACGAAGATCATAACAATTGCAGGCGAAAACAAAGGAGCAACAATGGAGCTGTTCAGAACCCCACCACGAAAATCCCCAATTTCGTCGTTGTTTCCGGGAACCCTAATTACCTGCAGGGGAACTCTGAAACAAGCTCCGGCAGTGGGGAGGAGGAAGACGGCAAGGAGAAGAAGAACAGAGATTTAAGAAAGAAGAATCCGATGAGCGCAGTTATGAACAGTAATGTTCAAGGGATTAACAATTCGATAATGCTCAATTCGTCGTGTAGCCACCACGATCCTGGAGTTCACCTCGCGCTTTCGAGGAAGCCCGGCGGCGGCGGGAAGGATCGCCGGAGCAGCAATGGGTATCAAAGCTAGTGGCTTTTTCTTCATATCGTCGTGTGATTTGAGGTTTGAATTCTTGAGGTGACTGCTTACTGTTATTATTCTACGTACTAAAGGAGAATAATTTGGGATTGGCCGGAGATTACGTCGGAAGTATAATAATTGTAATCGGCCGGTCTCCTAGCTTGTATTTTGCATTGCATTTCGTTTGGTTTGTAATCAACTCTGTTTTTCAGTGTTTTCCGGGTCGAATCGGTGAATCGAACGATATGTGGTCAAACCATTACAAACTGTAATTGAACCGTTACTCAATTTTTTCATAAGCTCTTCGTAGACCAAACTTTTTAACCAAATAAATGAGATGTTGGAAGGGTTTGAGGTTCAATCAAGACCGAACTTTAAAGAACTAGTGACGTTATTGTTCAACGAAAATCAAGTAATAGCTAAGTACTGTCGCAATAATATAATAAACACCATAATTCATGGTTTCATATTGGTAATCCATAGAGCAAATCACCACTTCACGTTTGAGTTGAGTCAGTGAGCCGACTGTAAAAACAACATATCTAAACAATTCAAACTGTTCTAAATACTCAGATTCATAAGAATCAAAATCTCAAGAAAACCATCTTTCAAAACGACCTATAAACATTCAAACGAGATGTTCAAAGAGTTTGAGTAACATTATTGTTCAACGGAAATCAAATATCAACTAAGTACGATCCTTATAAACATAAATTCAAGTAAAAAACACAATAACATAACAAACACCGTAATTCAAAACACTAGTGATTGTTCAACTTGTGAATCATATATGCGGTCCAAACCACGATAACATAATAAACACGATAATTCAACATTCAAACAGTTTTGAAGATGGTAATAGTTTCATAGACAGACAACAAACAGAATTGTTGTACAGTGAGATTTAGATTCCATTTGTTCCTTAACACCCAAAATGTCAAACTGCTACAGACCAAATCCAGAAGATTCGAAAGATTGGGGGAAAATTCCAAAACAATGCCAACTGCTTCACATACACTCACTCAGAACAAACCCCCCCCAAATGAAAAACTGACTCTCAAACATAGAACAAACCAAAGACATTCTTACATTTATCAGCAAAAGCTTGGCCTTCCTTTGTCCTTCTATATGGTAGGACCTGCACACCAAAATCATAAATTGTTAACCCGAATCGTTAATAACTAATATAAAATCAATCTGAACTCCAGTTATTGGGATGCAACTGTTCATGACATGGTATCAGAGCTCCTAAATAAAAGCTATAATACGATGTTAATAACTAATATAAAAACTAATCTAAGCTCCCTCACAACAACTCGAGTTATTGGGATACAGCGGTTGATGACATAGAGTTATTAGAATGTAAAGGTTCATGACATGATATTAGAGCTTTTAATAACCGAGAGGTCTTGGTTTTTATATCGGTGGACTCTGATATATCAATTTATCTTGCATAAGGCTGAATGAACTTTTACGAACTTCAGTCATCATTCATTTGAGAACATGTTATTAATTAATATAAAAACTAATCTGAAGTTTCTCCTGATAACACGAGTTATTGTGAACGGTTTTTGACATACCTATACTACCAACTCTGCTAATAGGGAAGGAGTTTTTCATCTTTTAGGGGACAAATATCTGAGTGGAATGCAGATGGTTTTATGTATGTTGATCACTAACAACATGAAAAGGCCTTAATAAAAACATGTAGAGAACTAAGTAATACCTGGACGAGCCTGAAGCAGGAGAATGGATTGATTTTGGCTGTTACCATCTTCAGAAACGCAGCATTTCTTGCTTTCCTGAACAGGGTGGATTTTCCTCTTCAGCAGCTTCTTCACCATCTGCAAAAAAAAAAAAAAAATGAACTTGTTACAGTATGAACCATTGAAGCTACCAATTTCGAGATGATAAGAAATCGAGGCACGGTTACTCACGTGGCGTAGTTTCTTTACTGTACGTGACGAATCCTGGTCCTCCCCCTCCCCACCATGGTGCTTGAGCTTCTTGGTAAAAGGAAAGCCATGCTTCACAATATCACCAGGTTTCTCCTGCTTCTTTTTACCTGAATCTGGCTCTTTGATTGTTGCTGTAGCAGTAGCACAATCAGCCTTCATTTTCAGGTCCTGACCAGACTCAGCCAGGAACAGTTCTGCCAGGGTTATCCTTTCTCCTCTTGGCTTCATTTCAGGATCGTCAAGGGCCACGACACAATCATCGATCTCACCCATCACCACCACTTCAAGTTTCTCAGCTTCTGAGTCTGAATTCCACCCGCCATCGACATGATGTGGGAATGTTGTATGGATCAAAGGGTTCACCTCATCTTCATTATTAACGTCATCCTCATCATCATCTTCTTCTTCTTCTTCATCAGGTTTCCTGATTCCTTCACCTTCACCTTTCAGAACAAAGTACTCATTCTGGCTGTTGGATTGTTTCAGCAGGTCGAATCCCAATGTGCCAATCGTCAGCATGCTATCTTTCCAACCATCAAGAACCTCAGCAAGAGCAGCTTGCCTCAGCACTATTTGCTTGTCAGCATCGTCTCTGATGGATTCAGCTTTCTTAAGATTTCCATCTATGTCATTAAAGTTCGCATTACTCTGTCAGAGAGATGTACATAACAATACAAACAAAACAACATGAGAAGAGTGCAGAATTGAGAAGCTTTTTAGTAATCAAACCTCTGGAGGAGTCACTTGGACGGATCTTTCTCTGCACCCAATTGAAGATCTGATCCCCAGACAGAAACGATAAAGAAAAGGTAAGTATCATACTAAGAACAAGTGCAGAGTTGAGAAGCAGAATAGTTGGGAAACGTTCACAATGTAAGTCACTAACCTTCATGTTCAGAGCAAATTCAAACCAGTTGGTCGGATAAATGACAAAACACAGGTTGGTTTAAGTAGAGGAAAATATGACTTGGGAGAAGAGTCAAGAGAGCACAAAAGTTAACGCCTGAGATGATGACACGTGTCCAGAGAAGCGGTGATAAGAAGGTAGAAATGATTCATTCGAAGGATCTAATAGTAATTGACAAAAACAATAATATCGAAATTAGCGGCTAAGCTCCAAAACTTTAGTAAGGATTCTAATAGCAATAATGAACTACCTAAACAGAAAATCTTGATAGGCAATAATTAACTTCATAAACTGTAATCCTAAATAGGTATATTTGTATAAAGTGGGGGGGTAGAAATCATAAAGCTTAGCTTTTAGTGCATGGCGCGTATGAAAAGCTACAAATGATTTATGAATCCAAATTTTGCAAAGTCCTATTGATGACTGAATCAGCGGCCAAACTCCTGACTCGTAAATAGTGAAAGATATTTAGTATTCTGATACTGATAATAAACTTTCTAAACATCAAATCTTAGTAGGTAATAATAAACTTCCTAAACAGAAAATCCAAATAGGTTTAGTCGTATCAATTTGGGTCCCTATAATAAAGCTTAGCTTTTAGTGCATGTCATGTATTATATAAAAACACAGACGTAATGGTCTTTCATTGCATGAATTATTAATCTAACTTATGCAAAGAATACAGAGATTAGCTACTAACCTGTAAGCGGAAACTATAACATGGCATATAGTGATGGTCCTTACCAGCTGTTATTTGTTATTTTCCATCGTCCTTGGTAAGAACATCCAGAATCCTGAAACATGCAGGATTACCCAGAAGCTTAATCCATGTTAATAAGAAGACAGAAACATCCAAAATTCTTACACTACTAGTTGTGAGTAAGCTGAAATTGGGAGAACCTCAGTGTCTCGAGCCTTCATTCCACTGCCCACGACAGAAATTCGAATGCGAGACAGTACAATCTGTTTCTTCTATGCAAGTGTTTTGCAGTTGTATGATTGTAATAGGACTTCATAGACTGACTTCTTAGTTTTCCCTGGAGACAGTGATCATCAAAACAAGGCATGAAATTTGGGAATCTTCTGCCATCAACAACTAACAAGAGAAAATACTGTTCCTGACCAACAGTGAAATGACTACAAGCGTGAATTCACCCTTTATTTTATGCAGGTACCTAAATACAGTCATGAAGTTGTCTTTTTGCTGTGCTTTTCCTGATGCTTATCAGCTAAAGACATCGAGTTCAACAGATAATTATAATGAAGTTTTAAGGGTATCCGTGTATGCATGCCTCTACCAGGTACCTGGGGAAGTAGCATCATTATGTAATTATTCATGGCCTTCAAGTGAAAGAAAAAAACCGCCTCTGCATTTCCTATGAACATAACTAAAAGAATTTGTTCTTTGAAAACAATAACACATTACTCCTTTACTGGAGACATCATAAAGCTAGCAATCCACAGGCAGCTAGAAGTCTATATTTAGGTTAGGCAATCTTCTTTGGTCTGTAAAGCTATAGATATACTCTTAGTTTGAAGAACGGGGATTCAAGTCCACAATGCCAAAACTACAAAGAATTTCACCAGGTTTTTGTCCCACTTAAGCATTTCAGTTAATCCTAATTAAAAGACATTAGTTTCTTACCGGGGTTCTCAATAGTGTCAAAACATTCTACAATCATATCCCAAGGAAACATGGTAGGATTCATCTTAGCTGGTAAAGGTGATGAAAAAAAATAAAGGAAAATTAGGAGCACAGTCACTGAAAACAATTGGATTGATGTTGTATCTAATTTTAACTCTTAGCAAGTTGTCCAGTTTATGAAATGAGATATTTGAATAAAGACAGACTCACCCCCAATCAACATCCAAGCTGAGCATGTCTTGTTTCCTTGCTGCTGCCTGGAAAAGCTAACGAGACCACCAACACTTCTTCCCTGAGCAGGTTGCCTTGGATACTCCTCAAAGCTACGTCATACCGTCATTTCCAACTAAAGTGAGAACGTAGGGTCCTGGTGTTAGTCTCTGGTATCTCCTGATTTAATCACATTCAAACTTTTCAGCGGCAAATGAAAGGTAATCAGAAACAAACAAAGAACATTTTTCTCCTTAAATGCAAATATTCATATCAAGTGATAACAAAGAAAGATACTTGATCTCCAGTTTTTACAAGTCCTCCCGAGGTTTACCTTATTGAATACTTTCTCCAGAAATACGAAAATACATGCATTTGGCCTTCCCAACCTTCTAACCTCACCTGATTCATTGGAGTTGCCAAAGTGGAAGTTGGCCTGGCCCTACTGCTACAGCACATTGGCCTACAGTATCCATCTTGTGGATCCCGTTCTACCCACCTGCACAAAGAACAACAAGCTATACCCCGTTAGATTCATTGCATCAAATTCATGAACAGTTTCAATGTATTCTTTCCAGTCAAAAGGAGCAAAGATTAGGGAATTATTGTTTAGCTGGAAGCACTTATGACTCCTTTCTTTCTATTACGGGTCACGGCGTAGACTACAAGTGTTGAACCAGAGCCATACATCTCGACGTAACATTTCTATCAACCATCTGATGCACATGCAAGGTCCTTGAGTTTTTCCTCTCGGACTGGCCATAAGATACCATACATATTACCTACTGCAAGCTTTATAACAGCATCAAAGGCCCACCCTAATAATTCTGCGACCTTTTCTATGTGTAGGCCGACTGCACTGAATCAAAGGAGGACAGTAAAGCGGCTTTTTTCTTTCTTTATTTCTTATCCTGTTTTTAGTGCACAAGTATTGAAACACAAATTGCACTAGGAGCCAAGAAGACTGAAGAAAGAAATCGATCAATTTTCTTCTGGGATTTATAACCAGTTATCCAATCCCTTTTAGCTATTATCAACAGACAAACTTCAGCAACATATACCCCATACCCCATGGCTATGATCCTGAGCAACTGTAATTCACTAATTCTCCTAATAGTCGAGACTAATTCGGTCCAATTTAAAACCACACCATAGCTGCACAAAGCATAGTTGAAGAACTAGCATACAAAAAAGATTGCAATCAATCAAGCAAGGTGACGCAACTATCAAAACGCACTCTCTAAGTCGAAATCCATACAAGAGAAAAGCTATCAGCTCAAACTCAAATAAACCCTAGCAATGTTAACGGATCAACTAGTCTGATTGTGACACACACCGACTCCATCTCATCACAAATTGATGTGTTAATTCATCGGGAACTCGTTTCCCCAGACTGAATTCTAAGATTTCAAGCAATCGCGATGCACAGAGTTCGTCCTGTACCACGGAAACTCAAAAGACGATGCAGAGAGAGACTAGTTGTGCGGTAAAATGTACCTTCGTGACTGCAAAAGCTCGCCTCCAGTCCTGCAGCAGGAGAAGTAAAATGGAGAGAAACGAAAATTCAAATGCGGGAACAGATAGAATAGAAACCAAATCGAATCGAGTGTTACCGCCATGGATGGCACTTGGGACAGGGACAGTCTGGGTGGGAAGAAATTTGAGACGCCATTGATTTTATTTTCGCGCCATTCCAAAATCGAAACATGTGCTAAAGGCCCAAAAGGATATGGTTAGCCTTTCTAGTTTTGGGCTTCTAACTATGGGCCCACACAGGACGAAAAGGATATGGCTTTCATTTCTATTTTGGGCTTCTTAATATGCGCCCATGAATACATCCGATTCAAATCCGCTGTTTGATTTCGCTTCGTAACCGAAATTGATTAAAACTTGTAATCGTGACCGAAATTGATTAAAACTTGTAATCGTGATTGAATTTGATCGACTTGAGTAGTTTTTTGTTACTTTATTTTGTGATGGGTCCACTGAGATGATTAATCAAACACGGGTTAGGCGGTTTGCTCGGTTAAGCGAGAACCGAAGAGTCTCCCTAAAGCCACGAAGAATCTCTGAGTTTGAGTAACCAAGAACGGGTTCGCCCGGTCTTCATACATTATGGAAAAAAAATTGCTTATGGGCTTGAATGAATGATGGATTGAAAATACTGGCCCAGCAGAACTCATGGGCTTCGGTATTGAGCATTGAAAGTAATTGGGCCATGAGCCCATCATTTTTTTTTTTTTATGAATAATTAGAAGATTTTATTCACCAAAGCACCATAATAGGGGAAACATCCTAAAATGGGGAAACTCAGTACATGAGGAACACAGTACAAACTGAACCCATCAAAGGGACTACCAACTAGCCAAGAGGCTAAATCAAAGAACATACCAAAACTAGTCTACCAACTAACCCTTCCCCAAGCTATTAATCTTTATATCAACCTCAAGTTTAATCACATCTACTAACTCTTGAACTGTTCTTTTTCCTTCTCCTGCATTCCGCCTACAGCGCTCATACCAAATATTTGCATAAATTGCCCTCCAAATCAGGCGGCTTTTTCTTGTTTGCAGCAGAATGCTAGCTTTGGCAACTTCATCCTCCCAGCTACTACTTCTCCATTTCCACTCCTTACACTTACTGCTGACTCCTTTCACATAAGCACAATCATGAAAATTATGATTTAAGTCATCTATTCCATCTTGGCAAAACAAGCAGCCTATGTCAGTAGACAACCCCCAATGAGCCATATTTTCCCTGCAAACAAGCCTTTTCTTAATTGCCATCCATACTATAAACGCATGTTTAGGAATAGCAGGTGACTCCCAAACCAAACGATCCCATATGACTTTTTGGGATTTCTCTCTTATGCTTTCCCAGACTTTGCTCACTGAGTACTTCATCATTAAACTTCCATCCCAATAAACCAGAGCAATCTGTATCTGAATATGTGGCTAGATTTGCACTCTGACCTTCAGCAATCGTCTCCACACCCAAGAGTGATAAGGCTGACTCTTACAGCTCCAAATCGACCCTTGCTTCACCCTGTATTTCAGTACCCATGCCACCCATAAGGAACCAGCTTGAATCAGCACATTCCATATATGTCTGGCAATACATGCAGCATTCCAAGTAGCAAGATCCTTCACCCCTAGACCTCCTTCAGCTTTTGGCTTTGCCAAGTCTTTCCAGGCTACCTTTGCACGCTTCCTACCATCCACACCCACTTTCCATAAAAACTCATTGCATTTCTTCTCAACCTGTTTGATAATAGTTTTTGGCAGAAGAAAAACTGCCATCCAAAACTGGCTAAGAGCAGTTAGAACCGTGTTAACCAGCAGCAGCCTTCCTGCATATAGCTCAGGGTTCTGACCTTCCATCCACTGATCTTCTTTGTTATCCGTTCCACAAGAATTTCACACTCTTTTGCACTTAATTTTCCAGAGATGAGAGGCACTCCAAGATACCTTACTGGTAGCCTACCCTCCTTAAACCCTACAGAGCTTGCAATATCCTTCCTAACCTCATCAGGCACTGTAGCAGAGTAGAAGATTTCAGACTTTTCAGGGTTTATACTAAGCCCTGTGATATCATAGAATCTACCTAAAACCATCTGAATCTCCTTAGCCCCGGTCCTCGTCCCATTTGTAAATATCAGGAGGTCATCAGCAAAACAGAGTTGTATAATGTCAAGAGCCTTACACTTTGGATGGTAGGGAACAAGGCCATCCACAGCTGCCCTATGTAATAAACAGTGCAGGACCTCCATAGTGATCACAAACAGAGCTGGTGAAAGGGGATCTCCCTGTCTCAGGCCCTTCTTACTACTGAAATAACCTACCGATCCTCCATTAAAGCCTATACTTACATCACACTACCAAGGCAACCTTTAATCCATTTAACAAATAGTTCTGGAAAACCCATGGCAGCTAAAACTCTTATCAGGAAACCAATATGAACATGAGCCCATCATCAATTACACTATAAATTTGTGTAAAACATAGTCATTCTAAATCTCATCTACCTAGCTAGCCTTTTGATTTAATAGTTAATCATTTAGTTACCTTATTTTGTACTTTGAATTTCCCTCTTATTAGAATAAAAATTGTTACTTATCGAGAATACTTTACGGTAGTGAATTTCAGTCATTTCTGACTTATGAACTATGAAAAGTACTGATAGTATGCGATAGTCAATGAAACATCATTGTAAGAAGTTTATCACTAAACAAGAGTAGAGTATAATCTTGCTAGTTGTCTAAAAAAATAGATTTCACCGCCCTTATGTTGTTGGTCTCAATTTGTAAAGTTATTCGTTATTGGTATGTAGTCATTGTTCATGTGTTACTGTTGTCCACAAAATAATATACCCCTGAAATATATATACCAAATAACACACTAAACCAACTCAGTTCATGCCTTCTTTCCTTTGTAGCTCCTAGAACGATTAATGATATATGGTCTCTTTGGCTAAAAAGTTCTAACGGCAGAAATAAGCAGAATGATAGCACATATCCGACGTGACGAAAAAAATTATCAGCGCCGAAACCATTTCGATATTAAACATCCTACAATTACCATGAATCATCATCATGGAGAGGTTGTGAATAAGAGAGAGAGCTATTCAAAAGAAGGTATGGGGGACCGGTGCAATTATTGGTGAACAAAAAGTTAGGTGGCTAAATTGGCACGTTTTCCCTTCTTTGGGTGGAATTTGGTAGTTGTGATTTTCTTTTATGACGTCATTTTAAATTCATAAAAAAACATTTGTAAACAATACCACTTTGCCCCCTCTACTTTTCCGACTTAACAGATAAACCCATATACTATACATCCCTCTTTTTACCCCTTCCTATTTCAACCACTTTGTTGTTTTCCGTTTCAACTTTCGTCTTTATAATGTTAATTGGTGCGCATTCATTACACCATGTTAGCTTCAATAACCATTTATTAGCTTATTACACATTTTTTTCGAAAGGGGCTACTTCTTATATTAATGAGCCAAATCAAAACACATCGAGTTTACAAATTGCATACTCCAGTTAGGAGGTGCCTCACCAAGAAACGGTGACACTAGAAGACGTGATCTATGAGCTAGCTCATAAGCGAGCACATTCCTTTCTCTCCTAACCCAGACGACCTTATTAAGCATTTTTAATTCAGAATATAAGTATATATAATTAGATAAGATGAAATTGACGAAAAAACGTGTGATTTTTAAAATTATTTGTATTTCACCATACTACCTCCCCAATTTACCTCCCTAACCAACTATTTATCTGCTACCTTCGATATCTCTATCTGTCAGTGTGTGAATGTGTCCAGATTTGATAATAAGAAGAACAGAAGGACCCAAACGGAAAAGTGGTTGAAACAGAAGGTGTAAAAAGAACAATTTATAATATGCGGATCTATTTGTTAAGTTTACAAAGTAGGAGGTAGCAAAGTGATATTTCCCCTATTACTTTCTATTTTAGGGATTGAAAATTAAATGTTTTTCTCGGCCTTCACAAATTCTCTAGAAATGGCCGACCTCTGAGCTCCGACCCTATCAACAAACACACTCATTCTCTCTCTGTCTCTCTTTTCCGATCTCTCTTCTGTAAGCCACACGCCCCCACTTCAATTCTGCTTCTTCACTCACTCTTCACTGATTAACACTCTGTTCTTAATGCTCCTCTGTTCTTGAGTTGCTCTGTTCTTACTTGCTCTGTTTTTCGGTGTTCGATTTCAGGAATTGTGTGTTCAAATGGAATCTAGTAAAGAACCCAGAATCCATGAGTTCGATGATGTGGTAAAGCACAAAAATCCAGGCGATTGCTGGCTTATCATCCATGGCAAGGTCTGTCGACTCTGTTTCTCATCTTCGAAAAGATAGATCTTTTATTACTTTCTAATCAAATTAAACACTTTTATCTTTTTCGAATCATTAAAATCTGGAAAAAAGTTCGAATCTTTCGGGTCGGTTTTCGAGATTCCTTGACTCGAAATGAAATATGAATGGAAATTACGAAATAATCAATGAATATGAATCACGAGTTTAACCATGATGAATGTTGAAACCCAGCAACCTCTCCTTCAGTCATCGGTCTCTCAGTAGGAATTACCCATCTACTGGCTGTTACCGGAACGCCATCAGTCCCTCGGTAGGCATTACCCATCCACGAACTTTGGCTGGATCATAAGAAAGGTGGTTGTCAACCGGGCTCTAATACCACTGTTTGATGTTATTGGGTCTTCTCACCCCAAGAGTTATCTTATAGGGTGAGACTTTCCCTCACACTTATACAGTGCACTTTGTCTTTTCCACTTTCCTACGTGGGATAACTCAACATGAACACACATGAAAAATATGTCAAATCCAAACCACTCTCTGTTTCACGACTCATCACCCCCAAAACTACATACCTATGCAGGTGTACAATGTGTCGGAATTCCTCGATGAACACCCGGGAGGTATCGAGGTACTCCTCGCGGCTACAGAGAAAGACGCGACCGACGATTTCGAAGACGTGGGGCACGGGAAACAGGCTAGGGAGTTGATGAACAAGTACTACATCGGAGAAATCGACCCCGAGACCGTCCCGACGAGCAAGAAGTACAACACGCCGGTCCTCCTTGCTAAGAAGTCGCAACAGAACTCGTTCTTGATCAAGTTGCTTCAGCTCCTCTTGCCGTTGATCGTCTTGGGTGTTGCTTTCAGTGCTCGGAGTGCTCTCAAGAAGGACTAGTGAAGTGATCATCAAGTTCAAGCATTGTGGTTTTAGTTGGTTCAATTTGATGTTGTTGGTGTTTAGATGTGTTGGGGGTTTTGTTGTGTGATTGAACATTGTGCACTATGTGAGATCCTACCAATAAAGAATACTTTGTCTATGTTTTTGTGTTTTCTAGTCACGGTCGTTTTAGTTCATGCTATAGTTCTTTGTTGTGGGTCTGGGACTTGATTGTTGAGTACGTGATGTGTGTTACTGTTTGTGTTTTCTAGTCACGATTTTTTTAGTTCATGTTACAGTTCTTTATTGTAGGTCTGGAACTTGATTGTTGACTACGTAATGCGTGTTACTGTTTGTGTTTTCTAGTCATGGTCGTTTTAGTTGATGCTACAGTTTTTCATTGTGGTTCTGGAACTTGATTGTTGACTACGTAATGTGTGTTGCTGTAATTTTAAGTCATGGTTATCGTAACTATGACAACAGATTTATTTTGTTGTTTCAACGTTACTAAATTTGGAATTTGTAGTAGTAGAATAATTAGTGTATACAATTTGAAGTTTGTCAAGCAAAAAATCACTCACAACACTAATTCTTACGTATACCCCACAGTTTTCCGATATCTAGATCACCTATAAGCTACAAATGTGTGGAAAGAAATTTCAATATGTCAATATTAGTGTTTTCAAAATCATATCGGTTTGGAAGATTTGATCAGTTCAATAGTGAACTATTCTTTAAAAAAATCAGTACAATTTTTACGTAGTTAGTCACATTTCAACTAAAGTTCATGAAGATTAAGTGATTTGTCCATGTCAAACTATTTAGTACATAAACAGAAAAATGAGATCGTGAACAACAAAGTCGTTGTAGTATAGTGGTAAGTATTCCCGCCTGTCACGCGGGTGACCCGGGTTCGATCCCCGGCAACGGCGATTTTATATTTTTGCCGGCAATCTTATGTATTGGGCTCCATGGCCCAAAACGTAGTAAGCCTATATGTTTCTCTGCTTGGGCTTGAAGTCCATTTACTATAAGCCCATTATTTCAGGAGATTCAAGATTTTATTCACTCTTTTGACCAAAAAAAAAAATTTATTCACTCACTTAAATTTTGTTTATTCTTTTTAATATAATCAATTATATCTTAATACATTCTTGATAAAAACTGATGATTTTCTTCCTAACTATGTAAAAGATAAAATGATTATGGTTAATTATTCGATTTAATAGTTGTTATGGACTTATTTTTGTCTAGATAAGTGGTTATCTGATAAGTAATTCGACTTTGAACTATTCATTGGTTAGAAATCGATATAAAGAAGGCATCTAACATAAAATAAGGAGAGGAAAAGGGGCTTCAACGACGGCTAAACAAGAGACAAAAGTTGGATAATCATAAAAGTATCGGGGTCAAACACAAATTTAAATACTACAAGTGAATGCACATCCTTCTGTATTGTCGAGATCAAACTTTTCCTTTGTACAGACACTCCCCATGGCAGCACAATCTACCCACTTATCAGCTAGTGATTGGAGACTTGACTTGCACCAGTATTTTTACAAAAATCCGATAAAAAATTGTCATATGTCTTCTTAAGTTCCTAGACTCTCGAGTCATGCGGTACAATAAGAATCTACGAGTCATTTGTGTGTTAAGAAACTAAAATCCTAGTTTCAGCAAAGAATGACTACAAGGTACAAAATTTTGATGGTAAATCCTAGGCTCTTAAGTCCCGAATCGAACTTGATTAAATGACCCATAAAAAAACCCTTACTATACCCACGAACCGATGAAACTTATCCTCGATTAACCAATAACCAAACTCGATTCAACTCAATTCCAAACCATGACATCATAATTAAAATAGTCACTAATCATAATCATACATACTTATATCTTGTTAAACATAAGTTAAGACTTGCGGTCGATAGCCGACGTGTCCCATTAGGTTATCACCTACTTAATTAATTATAAAAAAAGGAAAAATAGCACTTTGACCCCTCTACTTTGTCAACTTAACAAATAGCCACCTATACTTTGATTACTTCATCATGTGGGTCCTTCCATTTCAACATTCGTCTTCGTAACATTAACTTTGGACACATCCACATGCCACATAGCGAGATATCGGAGGTAGGAGACGAAGAGTTGGCCAGAGAGGTAAACTTGGGAGGTATCATGAAGAGTACGGTGAAATACTTGCGAAAGGGTTTTAAAATCACACATTTTGTTCGTCAATTTTATCCTATTTACTTACATATATTTATATCCCAACTAGAAAAAAAACGCTTAGCAAGCTAATACATGACTACTGGAGCTAACATAGTGTACCGAATGCGCATCAATTAATGTTACAAAGACGAAAGTTGAACGAAAGGACCCAAACGACAAAGTGGTCAAAATAGCAGGGGTAAAAAGAACGATTTATAGTATAGTCGGCTATCTGTTAAGTTGGCAAAGTAAAGGGATCAAAATGTTATTTTCCATGGTTAAACTTTGCATCAAAGACAAAGATGATTAGAATAATGATTATGTCTCCCTAAGTGTGAAAACAAACATTCAAAAAACGAAAATAGCACATCAGCGCATCCCAAAATGGCTCAGCCGTATATGCACTTACCGTTTGATGCAAACAAATGGACGGTTAGCATACATAGAAAAAATGAGCGGCGGCCGACGGAGGCATGGCTCTTAAATTGAGCGGCCATGCACTTGGGTCGGCAAACAAGTTGACAACATATATGTCACTCTTCTCTTGACTCGGTCTGATTCGGTGAAATTCTGATCATGCTTTATGGACATTGCAAATGCTCTTACACAAGAACACTTGGTTCACTGTCTCGTGTTAGTTGTCTCGTATCGTTACCTTGACTCGAATAAGTTGACTTTATCTAGATCCACTACGGTTTGAATTTGACCCTCTAGCCAAGCTCAATACCTTGAGCATACGTCTCATCAGCGGCCTCCTACCAATCAGTTTAGCTCAAGAAAAATTGTTTTACCACAATTTGGGGCTCACCCTAGCCGAGCTCAATGTCGTGAGTCTCTCCCAAGTTAGATTTCTTCAGACAAGCCCAGACCCAAGGGGTAAGATACTCAAAGCTCAGAGTCGAACCATCAAGGTTTCAAAGGACTCAAGACATGCATAGGGTTAATGGGCGTCAGAAGCTCACCCAGTCCTTGATCCTTTAACGGTCTAGATTGCTTGCTAGTTGGATCATCACCCATCAATTGACATGTGGCAGTCCGGCTCGAATTCTGAGTTGCTATAAACAGTCTATGACCACATCATTGATGAGACAAAACATCATCATTAGACCCCACTAAAACACCCCATGATGTATACTCTGTAGCTTATACGCCTTAGCCCCCCAAATGTCTTCGGGCAAGATCTCTATACTTCTATGTCTCCCGCATAAAATACCCATTCACTTACCCCCTTTGATCATTACTCTTCCTTACTACTACTTCTTATACTTTGTACAAGATACCACACGAGACTAAACTAGAACAAATTAATCATCCACTCACCTCAACTCGATCCTCTAAGCCGAATAATCTTTATTAGGTAAACTCTTATTCTAAAAGATATTTTATAATAAAAATCATTGTGAGTCCATACCGACTTAATAATGAAACAAAAACACTTAAAGGGATTAAGGCACTTGTTGTTGTTGGATTGTAACGTCACCCCTCCATTTGGAGTCAAACACAAGAAGAGTGTATGTGATTTTATCTCCATTTGCAGCCACTACTAATAAATAATAATACTTAATAAATAAAACAAAAAGACACAAAATTATATATTATTTTTTTTTAAGTAAATAAGATAAAAGATATCTACTTCCATTTGCATGAGAATTACTCCACCTTTCTACTCGTATTTAATTAATTCCAATTGGATGATTTTATCTTTTTTTTTTTTTGAAATTAAGAACAAGACAGTCAACCACACAAATTCACTCCAGATTTCTCTGATAATATCAGGAGGATCTCACAGTTAACTCGAATTGTTTGGAGAGGGTTCTGAATTAATGGATCTTATAGTGGTTACTAACACAACCCTCATACAAAAAAAGGCCATGAAAGGGAAGAAGCCCATGAAAGGGGATTGGAGTTTGCATTAGGTTCACCAAACCTTAAACAAGATAAACTGTTTTATTCGGTCATCAAAGTCATGAATCGTTGCATCCCAATAACTCGAGTTGTTGGGAGAGAGTTCTGAATGGATCTTATATTATTTACTAACAATTTGTACAACCCGACCCGAAAGTTTTAAACATCTAACGGTTCAATGCTATCAACTCGAGAAATTTTATAATAACGATTTATTTAGGAGACCAGCATGCTGGCCTAACGACATGTTCAAAGCTTTTAAAACCTAACCACACTGTTATCGAATACTATAAAATCAATACTAAATCCTCTCCCAGCAACTCATCAAAATCAGGATGCAATGGTTCGTGACACCAAAACCTTTAATGACCGAGCGAGAAAGTCTTCGTTTCAAATTTCGATAGAGCCCCAATCTATTGCACAAGTCTAACTAAATATGATTAAGATTCAATGATTGATCACACCATATATTTCAGCCTAACAAATAAGTGTGGCCATGAAGATATTGATCCGATCAGTCAAAAACAATTTTATAAAAGACACGTCTGTGTCCTTTTTATCTTTTTATCTTTTATGGATGGCCAAAAGGCAAAAGTGGAAAGAAAGGTGACTTAGTTGCTAGTGGAAGTCTAGAACTAGAAGTATCCAAATTAATTAAATATCGTATATCTTAAGCGTGTTCATAGCGTGTGACACTGTTACTAGTATTGTGATTAGGTTAGGCTAAGCTATCTAGTTAATTATTAAAATTAAGAATTTTAATATTAATAATAATCCATGAATGTGAAGGTAGGTTTACACGTCACGCATTCTATGTCTTCAATACAACCAACATGCAAAACTATGGTTTCGTATATCGTAATTATTACCTGAAAAAAGGTTAAATTCTAATTTTATTTACCGAAAAGGGCAAAATGGCGATTTTCATGTTGAATGTACAAAATTTGTATGTCCTTTTTCTATTTACTAAGAGGTTAATTCTTTACTAACATTCAATTGTTAGTGTCTCTAGCATAATTATAAAATATGTAATATTATCATAAATATAAAGTCTATATTTTTAATAGCAACTGTGTGCAAAATTTCTCTCTTTTTTTACTAGCTATAATACATGAGTTTTTATTTTTTACTATATAAAATTGAAGAATTCGCTCCTATCTACAATAATCTAGTTACAACATGTGGCGGATCAGGATGGATAACACTGGCATTTATATGTACATGGTCATCTACAAATCATGCTATCTATTAACTACGAAAATATCTAAAAGTTTATCTAGATTAACCCAGATGTGGCCGATGCCTGGAACCACCAGATCTCCCCTGTTAACATTAATACGGTAGTTAATCTCCTATTAATTGGCAACCTGACTACTTTTAAGTATTTTTTATCTTATCTCACATTACAATGAATAGGTTATATAAATAAATTATTGGCATAAATGAGATTATTTAATTAATAATCTGCTTATTTATTTTTAAAATAATGGGTATAAATTCATCACTGTAATTGCGGGATTTGTAGAAAATATATATATATATATATTTTTTTGGTGAAAAACGGGCAAAGCCCCTAGATTAAGAAGAAACTACTCTTGGTAAGGCGACCCCAATGAGATCATACCTTAGCCAACGAGCCAAAATAGGATCCGGTTGAGAAAGGACATGTAACCCAAAATTACAAGAGTGGCCTAAATTGGCCAAATAATCCGCCCCACAGTTAGCTTCCCGATAGACATGAACAATAGAAACCTCCCAGCTCCTCGCCTTTAGCTCAAGAAAATCAGAAACTAAGGCAGCATGTTGATTGTCCGTAGCTGCTCTTTGCAGAATGGAGATAGCCGTGCTCGAGTCCGACTGAACGCCATCCTCCTAACACCCAAAGACCACACCAGTTTCATGCCCTGAACAATTGCAGTAAGCTCGGCCCTGGTGATCGAGCAATCTCCAATGTTAGCTGTAAAAGCTTGAATGAAACGGCCCCCATCGTCCCGGATCAGTCCACCAATGGCAGTCGACCCCGAGTGAGAATACCTCGAGCCATCAGTATTAAGAATGAAACAACCCTCATCTCCCGGCCGCCACGCAATCAACTGAGTCTGCCGGGCTTTCCCCGGCGCTTCTCGGCCCAGTTGATTGGTCTTCCAGCTCGAGAGTACAAGGTTGATCCAAAACTTACATTGCTCCGATACCTCAAGGACAGTGTGCTCAACCTCCTCGAAGATGAGTTTATTGCGGGCACGCCACATAATCCATGTAATGACACCAAAATGTATATTGAAGTCTTTGTCCCCAAGCATCGCCCTCCACCAAGAGTCAAAGTCCGCATGAATCGTCCTGGCCGAGATCGCCTGTGGGAGGGCAGTTCTCCAAACCTGCATAGCAAAATTGCACTCGTAGATCACATGCGAAATTGATTCAATATTAGCTGAACAACGGTGACATAGAACCTGATTAGTAAGTTGTCGGCGCTCCCTTTCCTCGTTAGTTAACAACTTTTTATGCGACGCCAGCCAAAGGAAATGCTTGATCTTATTCGGGCCCTTCCAATTCCATATATGCCGCCAGATAGCATCATTGGGAGTATCTGCATTATCAGTAATCATCAAGTAGGCTATTCGAACCGAAAACCGGCCCTTAGGCTCCAGACCCCAAACCACCGTGTCCTGACCCCTTCTACTCACTGGGGGAGACATTCCAACCACCTGCATAACAATGTTAAGAGGCAACACAGCATGGAGGAAATCAAGATTCCACACACCAGGTTCAGAACAGGCTTGAGACACAAGAAGAGAGCTCTCGACCCTCGTGATATCCAGCGCATGATCCGCAAGAATAATTCCACTGTCCATCCAACGATCCGTCCAAAACCGCGTACTACAACCATCCCTGATACTCCACTGCATGCCATTGGTCACAAGGGGCCAAACCTTCAGGATACCCCTCCAAACCCTAGAGAAACCCCTCTTACGAGCAAACGTATAACCATTATCTGACTGCTTTAAATATTTAGAGATAAGCACCTTGGCCCACAGCTCAGTCAGGCGAGACACCAGCCCCCAAACAATCTTCATCAAGAAAGCCTTATTCAGATCGCGAGCACTGCGAAGCCCCAGACCTCCCAGATTCTTAGGTTTGCAGACCGTTTCCCAGTTAATGTTATGAATTTTCCTCCCTCCCGCAACCGAACCCCAAATGAAATCTCTAACTTTTTTATCAATCGCCTCACAGACATAGACAGGGAGAAAAGCAGTTTGCATGACATACGATGAGATTGCATTAAGCACGGAAGAGGCAAGGGTAACTCTACCTGCCAAAGAGAGATTATTCGCCTTCCACCCGGCTAATTTCTTATCCATTCTCTCCAGGATGAACTCATAAGTGGAACGCTTCACTCTTCCATGCAGGACTGGGACTCCAAGGTAGCGGCCAAGGTCCTGAGTAGCAGCGATACCCAAACTTTCAGACACACGCCTGGAGACTTCCCTATCCATTCTCGCAGAGAAGAAAATCCTAGATTTCTCTTTGTTAATAGACTGGCCAGAAGCTTCACAGAAATGATCCAAAATCTTTGTAATAATCCTGGCTTGCTCAATACTCGTTTCACCCATAAAAACCAGGTCATCCGCAAAGAAAATATGAGAGAGGGGTTCACCTCTTCTGACAAGCCGGATAGGCCTCCAATAACCCTCCATAACCGCCGAATTAATCATGTTGCCAAGCCTCTCCATGCAGAGAGTAAAAAGATAAGGGGACAAAGGGAAACCTTGTCTAAGACCCCGAGACGGTTGGAACGACTCCGAGCAGGACCCATTCCACAGCACCTGGAAAGACGTAGTCGAGATGCAACTCATAATAACATTCACAAGAGTCGCCGAGAAGCAAGCTTGAACCAGAGTGTCTCTCACAAAGCTCCACTCAATTTTATCATAAGCCTTAGACAAGTCAACTTTAATAACCATCGACGGCTTCCCCCCTTTAGCAGAGGCCAGAGTATGAACCACCTCTTGAATAATGAGGATATTATCTGTAATATGTCTTCCCGGGACAAAGCTCGTTTGGGAAGGATGGGTTAGGCTACCCATTAGACCCTTCAACCGATTAGCAATGCACTTAGTAATTGTCTTGTAGGCCACATTACACAAGCTGATCGGCCTGAAATCACTCATTGTCGTGGGGCTAGGGCACTTCGGAATCAGAGTGATAAGAGTTTCATTAACCTCAGCAATTTTGGCCGGATCCTGAAAGCAACTGATCACATACTTCAAGAAATCCTGACCAACTGTATCCCAGCAACTTTGGTAGAAAATAGGACAGAAACCATCCTTACCCGGGGCTTTGAGAGCCCCCATACTTTTCACCGCCTTATAGATGTCCGCCACAGAGTAATTTCTGCTAATAGCCACCCGGTCCTCCTGAGAAATGTGCGCTGAAAATCCATCAAGGATGGGGAGCTGGTCGCCCCGGAAGTATAGAAGTGCTTGAAATGCTCAATCACCAAAGACATAAGCTCCGGCTGGCTAGTGATCCAGATACCCTCAAGATTTTTAAGACGAGAAATTATGTTGAATGCTCGTCTGCGCAGAGTGGTCAAATGGAAGTAGCTGGTGTTTCTGTCACCTTCAGAAATCCACTTAGACCTAGACTTCTGAATCTAGAGAGCATCCTCTTGCCAGAGAACAGTCTCAAGCTTTGATCTAATAGCTCTTTCTTTCGCAAGATTAGAAGGAGAAGGATTGCAGCTCGAACGGGCTTCAGCACTTTTCAGATCATCAGTAAGGCGCCTCTTCCTGCGAAAAATGTTACCAAACACAAATTTATTCCAGTGACGAAGATCGGCAGTGAGACTGTTAAGAGCAGAGGGAAGCTGTGTCCCCCCACACCATTTACGTTTAAGCACAAACTTGAAACTAGGGTGAGTAAGCCACGCAGATAAGAAGCGAAAAGGTTTATTATGGGGCGAATACACCTGATTTTTTGAGCGCAGCAGGATCGGTCTGTGATCTGATTTCAGCTTGTGAAGATGGATAGTACTCGATTCTGGGACAGAATCTAGCCAGTGATCGTTAACCAAAACTCTGTCGAGCCTGACGAACACATTGTTCCTAGCCCACGTGAATTTCGGCCCCTGGAAGGGCAGATCCCATAAGCCACAGATATCAACCGTGTCAATAAAAGACTTGTTCCGCGCCCTAATGAACCCAGAGCCGCCTCTTTTATCATTAGCCGAGAGGATTGAATTGAAATCCCCTATGACTGCCCACGGACAGGACATAGAGCCAGCGAGAGATTTCAAGACATCCCAGAGCAGCACTCTTTCAGTAGCCTTTGGGCTCGCATAAACAGCCGTCAAGAAGAAGGAAAACCCTTCTCTCGAATTGCCTTTAGCATGAATGAACTGATTCCCGAATTGAACAATGTCGAAGGACACCAAATTGGAATTCCAAGCAAGCCAGACCCCGCCTTTAAAGCCAACCGCATCGACCGGAAGTTGGAGTCGAAACCCAGCTTCTCGATCACTTTGGCAGCTTTAGCTCCACTAATCTTCGGTTCAACTATAACTGCAGCAGACAGACGGAGAGACTCAGTATAAGCTTTGAAGCTTGTTAAGAAAGATCTATGACTCGCACCACAGCAATTCCAACAAAAAATGTCGTCAATCATTAAGAAACAAAGAGAAAAGAAAGAACTCCCTGAAAACAGCGACTGCACAAAGCAGAGACAATCAAAGAACTTCCATGGCCATCAGCCCTTCTTTGCTTTCAGACAGAGCCGACCCATCCTTCGACTTGCTGGTTCTCACTCCAGCCGAGGCTTTAGCTTTCACTTTAGGGACTTTGATGATCTTGGAAGTCAGAGGAGGTTTCTTCAGCGACCCCTGCAATGAAGACACATTGGGGATTTGGTTTTCCCCATCAATAATCGTATCTTGACCAGACTTCGGATTAGGCGGACCAAAATGAAGACCCGGGCCAGAAGAAGGGGAAGACCCATTCCCAAAAACAGTTTCGCCCAAGCCCATACGATTCGGCACCGATTCAGAAAGCGGGCCTTGAGAGGCAGAAGCTTGGCCCAACTCAACATTAATTGGGGCGCCCTTGATACCTCCAACGGTAACTAGCTCTCCCCATCCTTAGGAATGGAAATTTCCTTATCAGCACCCTCAAAATCCTCCTCCAACGGTTTCTCATTGATGTTGATTAAGGGCTGATCAGAATTCCTTGGGATATGATTCTCCAAGCCCGCCTGACTTTCCATATTACCAAGAACCGAGAATGAGTTTCCTTTTTTAGCTTCCCTCACCGGCCGGTCACCTGAAGGACCAACTTCCCCACGATTATTCGGCTTCCGGCGAGACTTCTTCACTTGCATCCACAGGCCAAAGTCTTCCTCCACTTCCGGTCGGGCATCCGCTCCCACCACTTCTTGAAAAATCGGGTTGGCAAAAGAGGTGGTTTGATTAACGATAGAATCAGCTTCCGGCAACTGTTTGCAATCCCCATCTTTATGTCCGTAGCAACCACAATTGAAGCAGATTGTATGCAGTCCTTCATACTCAATGCGACGAACTCTTCTCCTCAGCCTATACTTAGACAGCAGAGGCTTGGATAGATCGACTTCAACACAAATCCTGGCAAAATTACCCCTGCTACCTTCCAAGGTTGTATTGTCAATACGCACTGTTCGACCGATACGGTCCCCAATGATCTGAAGAATGCTTCTGTCGAAATATTCAAACGGTATACCCGGCAATCGTACCCACACCCGAAGCGTGGATAAAACGGTATCCTCAGGCCGAAAATGTGGTCGCCACTCCTGGATGACCACGTAGTGATCATTCACCATCCATGGGCCGCCAAACAAAGCACGTTCATAATCTGCCACCGATTCAAAATTGACCACATAAAAACCAAACCCCACATCCGACACCTGAATACCTCCCTTTTTCGCCCATAGCTGCGGAAGCTTACGGCTCATGAAGACAAAGGGAAGCAACGATCAAGTGTGTTAACGATGATTGCGTGACAAAACCTGCGTCTCACACGAATCTTTTCCGAATCCGGGATGCGGATCGTTGGACATCTAGGGTCATCGTCTGCGTCCTCAACATCTGATTCATCTGACAGGACAATGTCTTCCTCCCTGTTAACGGAATTCCAGAAACCCGTGACCTTATCACGAAAAGACATCCCTTCCGAAGCCGGGCTTGAAGGATTGGGATCCACTGACATCTCCGTACTCTCATCCATCCCTTTACGGGCTCGCTTGGCCACTTTGACCGGAGAGGGGCTAGTACCAACGCCGGGAACCCCGACGGTGGCTCCATAAGAGAACAAAGACGACGGCGAGGAAACGACAGAGAGAAAGCTTTTTTTTTAGTATAACTCACATCTAGAAAATATTTTTTTTAAAATATTAGTACGTGCATGTGATTGCATCATTGAATCTGCTTTAATTTTCTCTTAGAAGACTATGAAGAACAGCTTTAGCATGTTGATTAATGATGATAAAATGCACTTTAAATTATACATTTTTAAATGTTAAAAAAATTATCAATTTGGTCCTCCATATTTTATTCACCTGAACTTTCTGCGCACACCTATAAATTAAATAACATGACTTGAATATTTGTGTTGAATTAATATTTTTGTTAAAATTAAATATGTAGGGTTCAAATGTCTTTTTAGTCTTTAGTAAGGCCACTCTTAGCAATTTAATAAATCTCTTTAGACGAATAATTCATGAAAGAGTTTAAAGTTTTCATAATTTCTTGCAACGGAGTGGGCACGCAGAGACTTCAATAAGCCATTATACACAAATCAGTGATTACAAGAATTCGAAACAGTAACTTTGTAATGAACCATTACATCTCAATAACTCGAGTTGTTAGGAGAGGGTTCTGAATGGATCTTATAGTTCTCACTAACAAACTTATTGTTGGTCAAAGACGATAATATATACTACACAACAAATATTTCTAATACTATGTTATGAATTGGGTCAAATACTTAAAACGTCCTGAAACTATAGGGCGGATTACAAACTTGTCCTAAAACTTTAATTCGTTACAGAGTGGTCCTATTACTATGAAACGAGTTACAAAGTAGTCCTAATGACGTCATCAATGTACTTTTCCAGTCATTTTTCCACGTCACTATTGACATGTCATCGAAAATATAATTTAAGATTCAACAATATGATTCAAAATCTAAATCTAAACTCATCTACCTTAAACTTTGGTTCAAAACTAAATCTAGTGAGTTAGATTGATATAATTTTAGATTTGAATAAATTTAAGATGAATTTTAAAATATATTTTCGATGACATGTCGATGATGATGTGACAAAATGGCTGGAAAAGTAAACTAATGACGTCATTAAGACTACTCTGTAACTTATTTCATAGTAATAGGACCACTCTGTAATTAAAGTTTTAGGACGAGTTCATAACTTGCCTATAATTTCGGAACTTGAGCCGGGAGAAATACATACGTATTAACGCCGTGGCCCGTACGTGTGGCTAGGCTTGGCAATGGGTACCCACGGGCCCGGATACCATATATCCACCACCCACCCGTTTATTAAATGGGTATTACCCGTACCCGCCCGCCAAGACTAAATGGGTATAAAATCCATACCATCCCCGCCCCGGTACCCATTGGGTGAACCCCAAATCTCTATGCACCTAGATTGCAAAGAGATTTTTTAGATGTAGCTACGTTTTTATAGCATTATGGTTTCGAGAGGGAACGACAGACTGCTCGATCGATGAGTTGAAGTGAAAAACTTAATGAGTGAAGGAGAAATTGGGTTTAGTCCGTTAAACATAGATGATATATTATGGCTAATACAACGTTGTTTCATACTGGGTACCCACTGGGTTGGGTATGGGGCGGATACCTTGAAACCCGTCCCCACCCGTTACCCGCTCTAACTGGGTACCGAGTTTGCCCATACCCGTCAACTTTACCCAGTCAACGGGTAATCCCCACCCAATTTGGCCGGATTTTGGGTGGGTACCCGATTTCCAGGTACCATTGCCAAGCCTACGTGTGGCTTTGGTTTCTTCCATCCAAATGTCTCTAATAAACCTATAAGAACAAATATATATCCAATAATTATCTACAAACAAACGACACTTTAAATAATTAAGACCATAAAAAAAAAACGAAACATCAAAACCTTTGCAACGTGTGGCTTTGGAAGACCCTCAAATCACACGCACAAGAACAAGACAACTTATAACAACAACAACAGTAATAATGATGATGTGGAAGAATGTCTCGTTTGGATACTTGTAGGAAAACGTTAGATGCAAAATCAGAAATGTAACAAAAATATGTAGATCGATGTTGAGAGCTCAAGTGTAGCTACTTGTTGGATTATCCCACGTTGGAGAGTGGAAGGGGCAGAGTGCACTATATAAGTATGAGGGGAAAGGCCCACGTCATGGGCTATCTTTTGGGGTGAGAAGGTCCAATATAACACCCTATAGTGGTATCAGAGCCCGGTTGACAACAACCTACTATGCGATCTAGTCAAAACCGGTAGATGGGTAATGCCTACCGAGAGACTGAGGGGGTTCCGGTCACAGACAGTATATGAGTAATGCCTACTGAGAGACCGATGTGTGAAAGGAAGGTTGTTGGGTTAGCACTATATAACTGTGAGGGAAAGCCTCGCCCCATGAGCTAGCTTTTGGGGTGAGAATGCCCAATAGCACCGAACTCTCCTATACTTAGTTCACGCTAGTTGGAATCCGAATCTTTCTCGTCAAAGCTTGCCAAAACTCTTGATCAAAGAACGAAGACTTTTGGTTAGGGTTATGGCGGGTAGGATTATGGTGGCTTAGGATTAATTGTAATCTCCAACAGTGTATTTATAGGAATATGGTAAAAAAGTAGAAACTCTAATCCCTTTCTAACCTAATGAGTCGTCAGCCTATTAGCCATAATCCATGAAACATGATGGATTAGGTCTATCAATTCGTCACTGTATGTGTGTGATCTTATAGGGTCCGGTTCGATTAACCGTGACCGAAACCACTAATTAATATTGGTATCTAGCAAGACATATTAATTCCTAACCTACTTAAATTAATTTTCATTATTTCTATCCAAAATTTAACTAGTTTCCATGCGAACTTGGACCCGACTAACATGAATTCTTCACTACCAATTTTCGTTTTCAAACATTTTGCCTCATGGATAAGAAGAAATTGATGGGATTGGGATAAGACATGATAATCATTTAGTGTTGAAGAATTATGAGCTGGTGTCTGTAGTCAACCCTTACTTTTAACCGGTCAACGAACTTGACTTACCCTCACAACCAAAAGTTTGACTTTGAAATTTTGATTATACTCTTATTCTTTGATTTTAACTTGGATTACGAAATTTAGTTTCAATTAGCTACATAATCAACAATGTTACGATATGTATTGAATCACGGATCGTTTGGTATAGGAAAATTTTTCTCCCACCAAAGGTTCGTTCATGAAATTATGCTAATGCAGTTCATATAAAAACATATTTTATATTGGGGTTATATTAATCGATTTGTCGAAAAAAAATGAACTCCATATATGGTCGAAATAATGTTAACGTCTTAAAGCCAAAAGTTGAAACAGAATGACTCAAATGGAAAAATGGTCGAAATAAATAGGAAAAATACTATTTTTCCTTTATTTTAATACTAGATTATCATCGGCTCATTGACAGATTTTTGTGTGTTAATTTTTTAGTGAATTTTTTATTTAATTTTATTTAGATTACTTAGATGTGTCGTTGAATTTTTTACCCTTTTTATTTTTACTTTTTAATATATAATCATTTTTTATAGAAATTAGTATCTATCCTAATTATAATTTATTAAGATAAAAAATAAATATAAATAATTTAATTAGTATGTTGGTAAAAAATTATAAATTTGTTATAAATTGTTGGGATATGATAAACAAAAGAATTATAGTTATGCTTTCTTACTGTTGGCTGTTCACCTTTCGATGCTTGTCAATGAGAAAATAATTAAAAATTAATTTTTATCCAAAATAATCTCAATCTTAGAATGAAATAGGAGCTCTAAAATTAAAAAATTAAAAAACTGACGTGTGGACTAAAAAAAGAAATTTTTGCATTAATGTATATAGATTTGTAATTATGTGATCCGTACACAATTAGTAATTAATTTATTAATAATCAAACTAATCACGAATTCGTGCTCCATTATTAAGGTAAGAGCCTCAATAAAGGCGCTTTATATTTTATAATCATGTATTTAATTAATAATGATTCATCTTGCTCTCTTAATTTCTTTTTAAACATGGGAATCAAATTGAATTTCTAACTACATTTGCTAATCATCAATCATTTCAACATAGCATATTCTTCTACAAGAAATGAAACAACTAATTTCTTTTATTGCATAAAATATTAGAATAATGTACTTGACATATAAGTAAAAATTATCTAAAATATTAAATCATATCCCAACAACTCTGGTTATTGGAATGTAACCATTCTTGAAAATGTATTAAAATATTTAATGATCAAATGGTTAGGATTTTGAATCCCGGTTACCTCCAATTGGTTGCACAAGACTTACCGAAGTTGTTCAACTGCATACTGTATTGGCAGATTCAGTAATCCGAATTATTGGGAGAAAGTTAAAATTGGTTTTTATAATTTTCAATAATACCCTCCAAATGGACGAGGTTTGTGCAGATTCAGTAAGTCATGTGCAAGAATGGAGCTACTGAGATTCAAAAAAAGAGACATCTCTATCTTTAAAGGCTCTGATATCATGTCATGAACCATTGCATCCCAATAACTTGATAAAGAGTTCAAATTGGGTTTTATAATTTTCATTAACACTCTCCCAAATGGACGAGGTTTGCGCAGATTCAGTAAGTCATGTGCACGAAATGGGGGCTAACAGAATTCAAAACAGAGACATCTCAATAACTCAAGTTGTTGAAAGAAGGTTCCGATTAGTTTTTATAATATCCATTTAACACCAACAACTCAAGTTAATGAAATGCAACACTTCTTGACATACAATTGCAATGTTCAATTTTGTTTCACAAATTTTCTATTTTCTCCCCAAAAAATGTAATAAATTTTTAATTATTTCTTTTCCAACGTGTGAATTAAATAAAATATGATAAGATAACCCATGAAAAAATGAAAAAAAGGAAATAAATAATATATAGCCCATATCACAAAAGATGAAAAAAATTAGGAGAGTAATAATTAATAAATATTAGAAAAAAAAGGAATTAAAATTAAACAGAAAATTCCAGCTGGCAGTCCCCCGCGCTTTAACCTTTAGCGCAGTCCATACGACGGACGAACAACAAACACAAAATTAAATAAATAAATACGAATTTCCGGATTTATTTAGTCTTCAAAAAAATTTCCCAAGCTGCAGTATCCACAGTTTAATTTCAATTTCAAAAAATCCTGAACCGGAGAAGAAGAAGTCTCTCTTCTTGACCAAAGTCTCGCCGGCCATCTCTTAATTTCCTCCGCCATCGCCGTCGCCGTCGCCGTCGCCGCATGACATCGCTCTCCTCCTGTTGAAGCATGGACTCATCCGCCTCCTCCTCCTTCCGCCGCCGTCTCCGATTGCTGTCGATTCGAATACTGTAGTAACCGTGTTCGTCTTCTCCGGTTAGGTTTTTGAATTTTTTTGCTTCCTCTTGATGAAGATTCTTCTATACTTGTTGTTTCTCGCGGTATCAGCTGTTGCTCTGTTTTATCTGCTTCGCGTGGCTCTGTTCAAGAGCGGACTGATTCACCTAACGAAGAAATGGTGGAGAGTGGTGGAGGATCGGCTCCATGTGTATCAGTACTTCAAGGTTCCGGAATTCAGCGACGGTTTGCAGGAGAACGAGCTTTACCGGAGAGTTTTTCTGTACTTGAATTCTCTGGAATCCATGGAGGATTCCGATTTCACGAATCTGTTTACTGGAAAATCGTCAGGGGATATCGTCCTCCGTCTCGATCCTAACCAGGTGATTGATGATTATTTTCTCGGAGCGAGGGTTTCGTGGATTAACGGCGATAGGAGTTTGGTGTTGAAGCTTAGGAAAGCGGATAAGCGGCGGATTCTCCGGCCGTATCTCCAGCATATCCACACCGTCTCCGACGAGCTGGAGGAGAGGAAAAAGGATTTGAAGCTGTACATGAACGTAATCGGAACGAATTCGAGGCGATGGAGGTCGGTTCCGTTCACTCATCCGTCGACGTTCGATACGATTGCGATGGAATCGGATCTGAAAGTGAAGCTGAAGTCAGATCTGGAATCGTTCCTCAGAGCCAAACAGTATTACCACCGCCTCGGACGCGTTTGGAAGCGGAGCTACCTGTTGTACGGTCCGTCAGGGACGGGGAAATCAAGCTTCGTCGCCTCCATGGCCAATTTCCTGAGCTACGACGTCTACGAGATCGACCTCTCCAGAGTCCGTGACGATTCGGATCTGAGGACGCTCCTGCTGCAGACGACGAGCAGGTCAGTGATCGTAATCGAGGATCTCGATCGATTTCTGACGGAGAAATCAAAATCATCAACCGCTGTGACCATGGCCGGTATGCTGAATTTCATGGACGGAGTTCTCAACTCCTGCACAGCAGAGGAGAGGATAATGGTGTTCACGATGAACAGCAAAGACCTAATCGACCCGACGATTCTCCGGCCGGGTCGGATCGACGTCCACATCCATTTCCCTCTCTGCGATTTCTCCTCGTTCAAGACTCTGGCGAGCAGCTACTTAGGGTTAAAGGATCACAAGCTATTCCCTCAGGTGGAAGAGATATTCCAATCAGGAGCTAGCTTAAGCCCGGCGGAAATCGGGGAACTCATGATCGCGAATCGGAGTTCTCCGAGCAGAGCTCTGAAACTGGTCATCACCGCCCTCCAAACAGAAGGCGATCGGAGGGGTTCGTTGAATATCGGGATTAGACGGGTCGGGTTCGGGTACAACGGGTCGGGTCAGGACGAACAGAGCGAAGAACATTCAGGAATCTTTAGCAGAGAAGGGGCAGCGAATCCGATTAAGGACATAAAGAAACTGTATGGGCTGTTGAAGATGAAAAGCAGCCGGAAGTCGGAGTCGTTTGAAGTCTCGCCGATGCGGACGGAAGGGTGAACTAGTGAATACAGATTCGCCCGGCGGCGACCGGAGCAGGTGATCGGAGACTGGAAAAAGTGGCAAAGAATTTGCCAGATGTTCATAGGTAATATAATGTTTATCTCTTTAATTAGCATACAGGATTATTACAGAAGACTAGATTAGGAAGGGAAACAAACAGGATTAGAATTTTGAATTTGTTTGGTGAATGCATTTGGGGATTTAGGGTATTAATTCTGATCCCAATTTTAGAATATGATTCCTCCATTATCATCGTTTAGAATTCTCTCTGTTTTATGTGGGCATATTCTCAAGATTGTCAATTTGCCCTTTTTTGAAACATGACGATGACGAATTTACCTTAAAAATGGATGATAACGAAATATTTTTTCATGAGAAAATGTTTTGGCCGATTCAATAACGGTTGGTTGATGTGAGAGACGCATTTCCTATTCAGAGTCGGGTCAATAAGTAGGATTAATCTAGAGAAACGGTTGGTTGATGTGAGAAACACCCGTCTTATCTAATGTGTTTGAAAGTCGTAGCAGGGTACCTTGCAAGGAGTATCAAGGAGGCAGTAGTAAGCATCTTATAGGGGTAGGCGTACGTATTTAGCGAGTGTGGACAGAAAAGTACTGGGGTGCACCTCGTATGCGTGTATCATAGAGCCTTAAGCGTGCCTACGATAAGACATATTAAGCTTAAGACTTCCGTCGTCGAGTGATAGGTCATGTCCCATTAATGTTGAAGTCAAGTATGTATTTATAAGTTCTCAAGATTCGGGCCGGGTCACCACGTGTCATTAGTGGATTTGTGACACTGTGGCAATCCTTCCGTCCAATTACGAAAGACTGGGGTCCTGAATCTCTAACCTTAGGCGCACGACTCGTGCATGGGCTATTGGGGTGTGATTGGACCTTAGTTGTTGGTCTTGGGCTGTTAGCCTAGCCGAAACGATTCGACCGGCTCCTGGGCTGCAACCCATCACAAAAGAGACATTATAAACCCGAACTCAATCAAGATATGAAAATATCTTACAACAACTGGAACAATAAGTCGGTAGGTTGTATTCTCATCTTATAAATCACGTCACCGCACATTTCGAGCCTAATGTATTTACCCAAAATTCGAGAACATCATATGGTTCGCTCACTATTCCACAAACATGGTAATCGAATCGAATCAAACCGAACCGGGTTACATCCCAACTAGGGACAAACATTCATCTCCTTTCCCAATTCCCAAACAGATATTTTGTGGGTCTAGTATGCTGATACACTCTGGTCTTATATCTGGGCAGAAGAATCACCAAAACGACAACGAAGCTGGTTTTCGTGCGTCGTTTCATTTGTCTCATCATTCATCATTGACGATGATTAGAGGAGTGGGTTCTTCCAGTTATGAAAAGTTAGTTTGTCCGTTAGTGCATTTAACGGCGTTAGTTCATGAGTGGGGACTGTTACTTTCCTTTACAGATTTCTGGTGTCTGATTGTCAATCTTTTGCAGAGATTCTTCGGCCACAGGTTTGGCTGTGTCGCATTATGGAAAGCCTTAGTACGTGTTTAGAGTGGATTGTAGTGAAATGTGATTCACAAGGCAAAGTCTTTGTACGTGTTTAGAGTGGATTCGATGATGTGGCAATAAATGACGTGGAAACTGCTAGTAAACATCATACGATCTGTTCAGAACCCTCTCTCAACAGCTCGAGTTATTGGGATGCAACGGTTCATGACAGAAACAATTGTTGAGTTGGTTTGATGATATCAATACTTAACAAAAACTTGGATGGATACTTGATGAAATCACCGTATTGTTATAAACCCAATAATGCCCGGTATGTATGTTACAACCAAACTAGATATTTAATCCGATAGTTCACTGACTAACTCTCCAAGTTCTCTAATGTGGTGTTTCGAGGTCACGTGTTTCGTAAAATGGTGGGGGAATAGTCAAAACGGATTTAAGAATTCTCGATTCTTGTTCTTGAACTTTCACTCAAGGTAAACAGGTACAATAATGACTAATTTGAAAAGTTTGATATCTTGGAAGCTGAAAATTTTAGATTTTTTTTTTTATGACTCGGTAGTCCGATTCCCGAGTTTCAATTCCCGTTCTCGAATTAGAATTCTTGCTTCAGGTTTGGGAATGAGACTTGAATTTCGAAATTCGGAAACATGCTCCCGTTCCCACCCTCGTTTTCATCCCTGTATGATGCACAGCTTCTTCTGTCGGGTTGGATCGGCGAGACTAACGACTGAGCATATTTCGTGTAACCTTGTATATAAGTTTGTGTTCGTTTATAATTATAAGTACATAAAACAATTCAATGTTGGGTCGGGTCAGGCCGTAAGAGATATTCAACTCACCTCAATTCCATCGCAAGTTAACTATTATCCGTTCCAAAACAAGTCGACTTAAGAAAATCGAATCCAAATTATTGTTCCTATATATGGTGCAATAATTGGAGGTAGGATGCATAGAGTAAAGCCAAAACCAGGTGAGGGATAAAACAATCCAAGTATAGAATAGTATCAAATAATGATTTTGAATTAGTTGAATGATTAATTGATCACTTTTTTCATACTTCAAGTACAATGTATATAGTTAGGACAACCTTCAAATTCAACTGCCAAATTACCTAACAAGTACCTAATTCTCTCTTTACTGCTCACCAGTCACAAACAGCCACCAATTGGTATAAAATACAAGCAAACAAGAAAAATTCAACACTTTTATGGTTTGTAGCATGATAATCATAGATTTGCACAATTTCATCCTTCAGTTGATAAATTTGTGTGAGTGTACACGAAATCGAGATGTCGATGAAGTTGTTACTCGTTGCAAAATTGTGTATGATGGGTTTAGAAATGTCGGGACTCAATGGATTGTATTAAGGTCTGGTCTTGTTAGGTTGATGGGGCGACAGAGGTGAACCTGATATCAGACTGGATATATGGAAGTGGTTAGCTATCTGCTAGAATGGCTGAGATAGGGAAACCTGTTTACTATAGGTTTGGCGCGGGTATAATAGCGTTAGTGTGTTTCAGTGTAAATAGGAGAGTTGGAACCCCGTTGAAGATTCATTAAGTACATCTCAACCATATTTTGTCTATACTTCTCTCTACTCTCCAATTTCTCTCTAAGATCAAACCGTCCTCTATATGCTACATTCTTGTTGAGCTCCAACTCGGCTTTGAACTCTCACTGTTTAGTGTTCATGTTCGTTCCGGGTACTAACAGTGGCCCTTTCAAAATCTTTGATGTTTGTCTTATTACTTATTTTTTACAGTGAATCTATGTTCCATGACCACCTAACAGACTGATTGGTGTTCAACAATATCGTTTGTTCTCAATGAATACAACAAAAGCGAATAATAACACACACAAAAATATCTAAAACCCTAAATTAAAAATGTACCAACTTGGCAAGTATGATGATGATGTCACATATGAAAGATACCCCTCACCAAACAAATAGGCCAAAGATTAATCATTAATCATTTGTCTTAATCATGCAATTTGTATTCAATTAATGGAGTTGGACTTTACTTGTTAGTCTATTTATTAATTAGACATGTCTACCAAATAATCGTCTAAGAAGAACCTTCTGCCAGTACCACATTGAAAAGAAAACCAGCTCAGTTATTACATACAAGTTTGAAATGAGCAGCAAGATTACGCTGTTGCCATTTTCATCGGCTATAAGTTCAGTACACTAGTCACTATATTAAATTATCAAGTTTCTGTTCGAGTACGAGTACCCACTACACGTACTAACTGGGAGACAATATTAAATTATCAAGTTTAACGTGTTAACATGATGTACCATTCGAATAATACGTACCACGTGGACCAAATGTATTTTTCGTTCAAGTACAAGTATCCACTAATCGTTCGAATTTGAGACTGGTTTGAGCAATCTCGATACCTATTTCTACCCCTAAATTTTTGTTCTCATACAAATGGTTAATGGTTTATCCATTTTGCTAACAACCTCTAATCACTATTAAAGCACAAAGGCCCACGTATCCATATGGCCCATGGGTTATAAACAAATTAGGCCCATTACAATAAGGATTAGATATTAGGCCCAAAACGATCTTTCATATTTGATATTTCACATATTATTATTAATCCCTTTCTGGAAAGGAAAAAAGAAAAATCCTTCTTCTTCCTTCAGATTCATATAAGAACCCTAATTTTTTCATTTGACGCTGAGATTCTCTTCACAGTAAGTTTCAATCACAGGGAAACCAAATCGGCGGCAAACTTTCAATTGCTTGACGAATCCAACCGCTGCTGCGGCCATGGTTACAGCTCAGGACGATGACATCAAGAAGCTGGAGTATCTGTCCCTCGTCTCCAAAGTCTGCACCGAGCTCGAAACTCATATCGGAGTCGGGGACAAAGTCGTGGCGGAGTTCATCACCGAGTTGGGCCGGAACTGCGACTCCGTCGACGAATTCGATTCCAAGTTGAAGCAGAACGAAGTCGAGATGCCGGATTACTTCGTGCGGACGCTTCTTACGATTATTCACGCCATTCTCCCGCCGAAGCCCAAGGCTGATGATGGCGGCGGTGGAGGTAAGTTCAAATCTCTTTCGATTGCTGACGGTAAGGAAAGAGTGAGGCAGATTGAGCAGGAGATTGAGATGGAGGCGAAGGGTAAGGGTAAAGATGATAGTAGAGATGGAGATAGGGATGGGAGGGATAGAGAGAAAGGCAGGGATCGAGATAGAGATAGAGAGAGGGATAGAGATCGAGGAGGTCGTAATCGTGATCGTGAACATGAACGAGATAGGCGTAGAGATAGAGACTATGATAATGGTTATGATGATGATGATAATGGGAGGCGTGGAGGGAGAGAACGTGATGATTACAGAGGTAGGGGAAGGCATAGAGACGGTCATCGTGATCATGATCGTGATCGTGATAGACATAGGAGGGATGAGGATGACCGCCATGATAATGGTTATGATAGGGAAGATGATGGTGGAAGCGAGAAGGTTGGGAGAAGCGCTGCCACTATCTCTCAGGAGCCTGAGTTGTATCATGTGTATAAAGGGAGGGTGTCCAGGGTTATGGATTCGGGTTGTTTCGTGCAATTGAATGATTTGAAGGGGAAGGAAGGTCTAGTTCATGTATCTCAGATTGCAACCAGGAAGATCGGTAATGCGAAAGATGTAATCAAACGGGACCAGGAAGTTTTTGTGAAGGTGATTTCTGTGTCGGGGCAGAAGTTGTCTCTTTCGATGAGAGATGTGGACCAGCATACAGGGAGGGATCTGCTTCCGTTGAAGAAGAGCTCTGATGATGATTCTCATAGGACCAATCCTTCAGGTGCGAGGGATGGGCCAAGAGCGCGCACAGGCTTGTCAGGGATCAGGATTGTGGAAGAAGATGATGCTGTTCCATCTCGTCGGCCACTGAAGAGGATGAGTTCGCCTGAAATATGGGAAGCTAAGCAGTTGATTGCTTCAGGGGTTTTGAGTGTCAAAGAGTTCCCTATGTATGATGAAGAAGCAGATGGCTTGCTCTATGAAGAGGAAGGAGCTGAGGAAGAGCTTGAAATTGAGTTGAATGAGGATGAACCGGCATTTTTGCAGGGGCAAACTAAGTCTTCTGTTGATATGTCACCAGTGAAGATCTTTAAGAATCCAGAAGGGTCACTGAGTCGTGCAGCTGCTCTTCAGTCTGCCCTCATCAAGGAGAGGAGGGAGGTAAGGGAACAGCAACAAAGAACAATGCTTGATTCCATCCCAAAGGATCTGAATCGTCCTTGGGAAGACCCAATGCCTGAGAGTGGTGAGAGGCATCTGGCGCAGGAACTTAGGGGTGTTGGTTTGTCAGCATACGACATGCCTGAATGGAAGAAGGATGCTTATGGGAAGGCGTTGACGTTTGGGCAGAGGTCAAAACTATCACTTCAGGAGCAGCGACAGAGCTTGCCCATTTACAAATTGAAGAAAGAGTTAGTTCAGGCTGTCCATGATAATCAGGTTCTGGTTGTTATTGGTGAGACAGGTTCCGGAAAGACTACTCAGGTAACACAGTATCTTGCTGAGGCTGGTTATACTACAAGGGGTAAGATTGGTTGTACTCAGCCACGTAGGGTTGCTGCCATGTCTGTGGCTAAGCGTGTTGCTGAAGAGTTTGGTTGTCGATTAGGAGAAGACGTTGGATATGCCATTCGTTTCGAAGATTGTACTGGGCCTGATACAGTTATCAAGTATATGACTGACGGTATGCTTCTTAGGGAAATTTTGATTGATGAGAATCTCTCACAATATTCAGTGATTATGCTTGATGAAGCTCATGAGAGAACTATTCACACTGATGTTCTTTTTGGACTTCTTAAGAAGTTGGTGAAGAGAAGACCTGATCTTCGTTTGATTGTCACGTCTGCTACACTGGATGCCGAGAAATTCTCTGGTTACTTCTTCAGCTGTAACATATTCACCATTCCCGGTAGGACGTTCCCTGTGGAGATTCTATACACTAAGCAGCCTGAGAGTGATTACTTAGATGCTGCTCTGATCACTGTCTTACAGATCCACTTGACGGAGCCTGAAGGTGACATACTAGTGTTCTTAACGGGTCAGGAAGAGATTGATTTTGCGTGCCAGTGTTTATTTGACAGGATGAAGGCACTAGGAAAAAATGTTCCAGAATTGATTATATTACCAGTTTACAGTGCTCTTCCTAGTGAAATGCAGTCGAGGATTTTTGACCCGGCTCCTCCGGGGAAGAGAAAGGTGGTTGTGGCAACCAATATTGCAGAGGCATCATTGACAATTGACGGGATATTCTACGTTATCGATCCTGGGTTTGCCAAGCAGAATGTGTACAATCCGAAGCAAGGTCTAGATTCTTTGGTCATCACTCCCATCTCACAGGCATCAGCTAAGCAAAGAGCTGGACGAGCTGGGCGTACTGGTCCCGGAAAATGTTACCGTCTTTACACGGAAAGTGCCTACCGGAATGAGATGTCCCCTACCTCCGTTCCAGAAATCCAAAGAATCAATCTTGGGATGGTAACGCTTACAATGAAGGCCATGGGGATTAACGATCTCTTATCTTTCGATTTCATGGACCCTCCATCACCACAAGCCCTTATCTCTGCCATGGAGCAGCTCTACAGTCTCGGGGCTTTGGACGAGGAGGGGCTACTTACCAAGCTTGGGAGGAAAATGGCTGAGTTCCCTCTGGACCCGCCATTGTCGAAGATGTTGCTCGCTAGTGTAGACCTCGGATGCAGTGATGAAATTTTGACCATCATTGCCATGATCCAAACTGGGAACATATTCTACAGGCCTAGAGAGAAACAAGCACAAGCTGATCAGAAGAGGGCGAAGTTTTTCCAGCCGGAGGGAGACCACTTGACGTTGCTCGCTGTTTACGAGGCCTGGAAAGCTAAGAACTTCTCCGGTCCTTGGTGCTTCGACAACTTCGTTCAGTCCAGATCTTTGCGGAGGGCACAAGATGTCAGAAAGCAGCTTCTCACCATCATGGACAAGTATGATCTCTAACTTCAAGTTAATTCTCTGTGCTGTTACTTGTTTTTTGGCATATTGAACACTTCTTTATTTATACCTGTTCATGTTATATAATATGCTTTTGAACCCAAATCACTAACCCTAGTTACAGAATGTTCAAAATGAGCTGGTCGGGATAGGGACGGGTTAGGTTGTCTGAGTTGCAGATTCATTAGGGTTCCATGTCAATCGAGTCATAGGTTACTTTGCAGGTTGTTGACCGTTTAGTCGATAAGGATCACGGGTCACATTAGATTGTTATGTTCAGTAGCCTTGTCCGGAAAATCGATCTTGGATTCGGACTGGTTAGTTGTTTAGTTGCGGATTCATTAGGGCTACATGTCAATCGATTTATACGTCACTCGGGTTGCAGGTTATTGACCTTTTGGTCGATCTGGATTACGGGTCACATTAGATCGTTGTGTTCAGTAGCCTCGTCTGGAATCGATCTTTGTGTGATGTTCAATGTTGCCCGTCTTTTTCTCTCTGGAGTCTGATGTTTAATTCGATTCTAACCCGAATCTTTTCCGGTTTTCCAGATACAAGCTAGACGTCGTGAGCGCCGGAAAGAACTTCACAAAGATAAGGAAAGCCATCACTGCCGGTTTCTTCTTCCACGCTGCCCGAAAGGATCCACAGGAAGGTTACAGAACATTGGTCGAGAACCAGCCGGTCTACATCCATCCGAGCAGCGCCCTTTTCCAGAGACAACCGGATTGGGTGATCTATCACGAACTGGTGATGACCACAAAGGAGTACATGCGCGAAGTCACGGTAGTCGACCCGAAATGGCTCGTCGAGCTTGCTCCTAGGTACTTCAAAGTCACGGATCCCACGAAAATGAGCAAGCGCAAACGGCAGGAGCGTATTGAGCCTCTTTATGATCGGTACCATGAACCAAACTCGTGGAGGTTGAGTAAACGGCGAGCTTAGTGTGTGTTTGTTTGCTTCTTCGGGCCTTTTTCGGCCGAGTTTGTACTATGAAGAATTCGAGCCACTTTTTCGTATGGTGTACTGTACATACAGTGGTGAGTTTGCACGGAAAACAGACTTTCTGCAGATTCGTTGTTTGTATGTAGAAGAAGAATATGTTGAATGTTGGATTTTGGGAAAAGATCCAAAACCCTAACTTAATAGAATCATTCTTCCCCACAAATTCTTTCCCGATCGGGTTCGGCTACCGTCGTCGATACTGCCATCGTTGTTCCAGATCATCGACCTCTTGCGATAGTTTCGAGTTAGATACGAGCTAATACGCGATTTGTTGAGTGCTAGTCCGCGACACAAATACACGATTTCTTATCTCATACGATCAAATTTGAGTTTTTTTCGAGTACTAGTGCTTGATTTCTACTTGTTTTTTCGAATCTCTCATGCACTAATGCGAGATATTGGTTCTAAATTCGTTATCTCCATCTATCAAGTAAGGGTCCACAGAGTACTAGAATGAATTTTTCCGATTACTAGTGGGTTTTGAGTTCTATTCACTAGTTTTCAAGTACTAGTACATGTTAATGAGTGACGACACGGTACTAGTACGTGCCTCTTTGGTGAGGTGGGCGTCTGTTATCCTATAGCGACATCGATTAACGAGACATCAACTAAAGAATTTTTTAGTTTCGAGGACAAAAATTCGTAATGATATACTGTCTATGACACATTGTTGAACTATGTTCAAAATCGGACAATGGTGATAGCGGGATGGCGTTACGCTAGTTGGGTGGCACGGCTTTGTCCCCGAAACTCGACATGTGTTAGAGAAGATTCCTTGACAAGTTAAAACAAACCCAAAATATACATCAAGATATGTACAAATCCAAAAGTATGGAATAACACTTTCAACACATACTCAAACTTGTGCACACTCTCAATATATATAGAAGTAAACATCAAACCCATAAACCCCAACAATCAACAAGAAGCACAAGATGACGTATTCTTCATCTCACTAATCTCCATATCGGGCCCGCTAATCACCTCGATCTTATCCCCGTGCATCGCCTTCCTCTTCGGTTTCGGGAGATTACAGGGCGCCAATGATTTTTTCGAGACATTGGCATGTATCTTCTCCAACACTTGGAAGAAGGCCTTGTCCACATTGTCCCCGCTCATAGCAGAAGCCTCAGAGAAGAAGAGGCCCTGGTCCTCTGCGAACTCTATTGCATCCTCCGTGGGGACCGCTCGATGGTCCCCTGCCAGATCGGCCTTGTTGCCGATCAGCATTATGACGATCGAGCTGTCTGCGTGGGCTCGGAGCTCCTCTACCCACCTCGCTACGTGGTCGAAAGTTGGCCTCTTTGTGATGTCGTATACTAGCATTGCTCCTAGTGCTCCTCTGTAGTATGCGCTCGTAACTGCCCTGTATCTGCAACCAAGTTTTGAGAGACAATCAGAAACTTTGAGTTTCTCAAAATAATGATATCCAACTCTGTAAAACAATGTATTCTACGTACAATACATGTATTCGTTTTGTATTCTCTGCAAGATAATTTGGTTGAAGACTTTGATGAATTGAAGTGAGATAGAATATCTAGCAGTAAATGGGTTCAGAAATAAATAAATGAATAAATATCGCATTGAATTATGATGAAGATCTGATTTTCTTGTTGAGGAGATCAATTAAATAAAATTTCAGTATACTGATTGATAATAAAAAATTGAATTTTCTTGGTTCTGTCAATCTTAATAACTTAAGAAATTGCAACTTTGATAATGTCGTATCTATGAAATTGATAAAACAAATCAATAAAATAATAATCGATAATGAGTATTAATAATAGAGGTTGTTAATTAAGAAAATGTATGTTTAGAGATAGATAATGTATGTTTATTAGATAGTTAATGCATGTTTAATTAGATACCCTCACCAACTCCATTATTCAAAGATAGATAAGAACAACTCTTGTCTCGAATCAATTAACACAATAGTCCCTCAAAATGGCGTCGGTGTTGACGGGATAATCTGTTGAACGGGTATTACTCGTATGTTAATAGTTATTTATATGGCTATTCATGTGTGATATGTCATTCATGCCCACAAACAACACATGAATAGCATATGAACAATGACTAACACACGAATAACACTACTCCATCCGTAGGCGAACAAATTACCTCATCAACATCAAAGCCAGACTCGTCGTCACCCTAATTTTTAGACCATTGATCAAGTTACGTAACTCGAATCAACCGCTCTCTAAACTAATTAGATATTTATAAGAAAAAATAGGGCATCAAATGGAGAGGTTATACCTAATTGGTTGATTCTTCCTCAAAATGCTCCAATTATTTGGATAGGAAATGATTAATCAAGTCCTCCCAAGTGTCAATTTCAAGCAATTTATTTCTTTGTTCTTATTTGTTTTTTTTTTTTCATTTATTATATCCCTAGTATTTTTTGTCCCCTTGTTCATACATTTCAATAAAGAAGAAAAACAATTGGACTCACAGAACAGATCCAACTGTTACTAAATTAGTAAATTGTGATTAAACCATCATTAATTAAGTTATAATCACACGAAAATCATTATTCAATTACTAGTTCACTTCAATTAAGCACTCATCGATTCAATCTCAGCTGAAACGAACCGAAATCAATCATCACTAACCGGTTCGATTCCCGATAAGATAGCAGCAGCAAACACACAGCCAAACAGACTAATCAATGGTGACCTAAGCAGTTTCACGGGAGCTCAATTATCGGAAACAAACAGAGAAGAAATTAATTACAGAGAGATACGAACCTTTCCTGGCCGGCGGTGTCCCAGATCTGAGCCTTGATGACTTTCCCTTTGATGCTAACCGTTCTGGTCTGGAACTCGACGCCAATTGTGGCCTTGGAGTCTAAGCAGAACTCGTTCTTCGTGAATCGGGAGAGGAGCTGAGTTTTCCCGACGGCTGAGTCACCGATCACCACGACTTTGAAGACGTAGTCTATCCTGTCGGGCGCCACCTCGCCTCCGGTGCTCCTCCCCGCATCTACTCCGTTCATCTCCTGATTCATGATTCCGGTCTCTGGATTCGGCGGCAGAGTAGGAAGAAGGAAGAAGAGAGAAAGGGGCGAAGAAAGTATCTCTGTCTCTCTGTGTTGTATTTTGCCTTTTTATCAGAGCTGCTTTTTGACAATTTTTCTTCGTCTCTGCGATTCTGCTGTATATGTTTCAAATAAATTCAAAATTTTCAATGGTTTGCAATTTGGTTTTTGGTTGAAGCTTCGTTGGCAAACCGGTTTTTAGGGCTGGAAATTGGTTATAACCACTAATCATACTGAAATTTAAAGTTTGTGGTTAACCACTAAATAAAATTTAAAACTGAGTAGTTAATCGTAATTTAACCGTACGGAGAATGGTTTTTTTTTGTAGTTAAAGCTAGGTTGGCAAGCCGGTTTTTAGGGTTTGAAATTTGTTAGTGATTAGTTATAACAATTTTTTTTTTTTTTACTTAGGTCGTTTTACGGAAAATCCAGATATCTTTGTTTGTTTATTGTCTAATGGAGCTGGGTTTTTATATTTTAGATACTCATAATTTTTTATTGTCTCGAGAATGTGTATTATGAAAATATCTACTTTTATCAGAAATTCTGACTTCCCCAAATAGAATAATGGGTCTCACTGTCTTCTACTACTATTTTCTTTACCATATATACATACCAAACAAGGTAATTTAAACATCCTCCAACACATGATCATATCTGTACCCTCTATTTTACTGATATCGAAGAATGGAATCACCCTGCTCCGACCACCGCTTCTCTCGCGCACAGGCTCAACCTTCACCTCTCACCTATTATTTCCCCACCTCCTAGTATTTAGTCTTTGACCATACATTATGATGGATCATTTTTACATGATTCCCAACAGGGTGGCTTACGGAGTGGTTATTTCTAACTCCGCCGGGCAAATCATTGATGGGAAAGCCTTTCTCTCGAGCAAAATTTAGCATCAACTTTTCACGTTTTTTTTGGCTTTTTAACAGGGGCGGATCCAGGATTGAATCATGCACTGAGCCGAAATTGAAGAAAAAAATTTCAAGTCGTGACAACAAATTTGAATAACATAAAAAGTCTTCAAATTTATACCTACAACTTCAATTTTACACTTCTAATTATGAATGGGCGTTGACGAAAAATAGGACAAGAGATGGAAAGAAAGCATGAATGAATGAAATTTTAATTGATGCAGATTAAATACTATAAGAAGGCTAGAGTTTTAATTACAATAGTTGAAAAGTAAAATAATTAAAAAATAATAAATCAAAGAAAAAGGAAAAAAGATTATATGAAAGTTCATTGGGGAAGAAAAAGGATTAAAATGAAGCCATTTTTAAGGATTAAAATTATAATTACGTTTGGTTTATGATTAAACTAAATTTTTTTTAAAGTTTTAGACTTTTAGCTTTAAAGTTAGAGAAAAATAAATAAAATAAAAAAATATTGTAATAACAATGTTAGAACCTAGAACCTCTTGAATTAATCTAACAGTCTAACCATTATACCATATGCAGTTCTTGACTTTGTAAGGGCCATGGCCCCTCTACTAGTGAACATAGCTCCGTCCCTGAATATATACTCGATTTTCAAGGACAAGATCGAAAATTAACAAAAAAAAAAAGAGTGTACACCGCTTAAAGTCTAGACTCAGCTACATTAATTAGCTAGCTATCTACACATTATATGTGACACATCAATATTGAACATCAATTACTTATATATGCTAAAATTTCATCAAGTGTTAGATAGGTACCACTCATGAATAACATGTGTAGCATAAATTGATGTCAAATAATGTACCATATATGTTCAATAAGTACAAATCCTTATTAAGTATGTACCATTTTGGAAGCCATAAGTGTTTCCATCAATTTGAACTCTTACCAAATCAGTATTATAAACTTTGATTAAGTGTTGATGTTGTTTTAGTTTGGTTAAAGCATGGTTAAGTTGGGTTTAAGTGTTTAACTATAATTAGTCATGGTCACCCACTCAAATTAACCACTATATTATAGTTGGTGAACTCTTTTGAACGAGGTATTTTTTTTTCACAATTTGTTGATGTGGGGTACAAGTACTTGAGTTCAGTGGCGAAGCCAGGATCCTAGTAAACCCTGGGCCCGATACATAAAATACATCAGTCGAATATATTTTTGTACGAAAAAATACATATATTTTAGCTATTTGAGTCGATGGGACCCTGGGCCCGGGCTAGGGGTAGACTCCCCCTGGCTTCGCCACTGCTTGAGTTGTTATCTCAACAATCTTCCTATAAGAATCACACATCGATGTGTTCATTGTTGGACTATGAACACAATGTCTGATATTCACCCGATAGGAAGACATTCAACACAACGAACCACCACAAAATATTCTTTCCTAGAAACTTAACGGTCTCTCACACGTCTACCTTCTGTGATCTATCTCCATATTCTTCAACTATACTTGGACACCACTAAAACTCGAACACTAGTATGATGTTGTCCATTTTTTTTTTATGAATAATGATGTTGTCCATTTTGATTCAAACCCTTGTGAAATTTTCGTTTGGGTTACTTTCTAAAAGATCAAGCTCTACGATTCATCTCCGTACCCTCCAACCAAACAAATTCTTATACCACTTGTTAGGATCGCACCACTACTACATTTTAACAATAATGACATGATATCGTACATTTTAGATCAAATTTAAATTGCAACTCAAAGATAATGGTACCTTATTAAAATTAAGTAAGGAAGAGGATTTTATGATTGGTGAGGCTAATAAATAATAATGTTTAGTTTATATGTATATTATTATTAGAGAAATAAAACTCAATTACTAAAAAAGAATGTTCCCACAATTAGCGTTATCTAAGGCTTTAATCACAAAGCTCAATGGGATAATGATGACCCAAACGGCTATGCTTTGAAAGCTTTATTTTTTTTGGTAGAAAGATCAACATCAACTAAACAACGACGGACCAACGATGAATCGAGTTTCGGGCCTCAAAACAAGATCGTAATTAGCTCAATACAGAATTCTACTCTCCGTGTTATCAACCATGTGAACACCAAGGGCCAACTCATGACCTTTGTTAGCAAGAAAATCAACTAAAAAATTAGCTTCCCTGTAGACAAACTTCAGCGAGAGTGCGAGACACTCCAAGCTTTCCGAGTGATGTTCTTAAATCTTCCAACTATGGTAGCTTGCCGGTGATTGCTAGGAGCACCCTCTGACGGGAGCTTTTATTACACAAGCGAAGTTTGTTTGCACCCCCACGTTTCGAATGTTAGCATCCCACGCCCTTTCCAAACCAATAACTACTCATTTTTCATACTTGCTCTAATTCCCAATCCCCCTTATACCAAATGATCCCTTACAAGGAGCATTTTTGTTTGACGCCTAACTATGTAATCTGATGTGTGATTGCCTTCATGATATGTATGAATCAACTCGATTTTTCGCTCTGACTCTTATCAAACCTCACCTATTTTATTTTGAGAATTTAGTGATAAAATAAAACCATTTGTTAATTGTGTGATATAAGATTTTTGAGAAAATTCACTTGGTCAAGCTCTTAAATGTGGTAATAGTACAATAAATATGACAAATTTACAACTCAAATTCCCCATCTAAATTTATTGGCCGACTAACCGTACCACATCGTAGTAATACATACCACACATAATTTAAGGGAAAAAATAAAATGAATTTTTAAGGGAAAATAACACTTTGTCCCCTCTACTTTGCTAACTTAACAAATAGACCCTTGTATTATAGATCGCTCTTTTTACCCTCTCATACTTCAGTCTTTTTTTTTACGAAAAAAACAATCGTGGTCGGCAGGATTCGAACCTGCGCGGGCAAGCCCACATGATTTCTAGTCATGCCCGATAACCACTCTGGCACAACCACTTCATCTACTACTTCAGTCACTTTGTCTTTTCAGTCCTTTCTTCTTTCTGACTTTCGTCTTCTTAACGCTTAATTAATGTGCATCCAACATACCACATCAGCTTCAATAACCATGCATTAGGATACTAAGTATTTTTAATTGAAAATATGAGTATATATAATTACATCGGATAAAATTGATGGATGAAACTTGCGGTTTTAAAACTCTTCATATATCACCACATTTTCATCGATACCTCCCCAATTTGCAACTCTTCGACTCCTACCACCGATATCTCTCTCTGTCGGTGTGCAGATGTGTCTAGATTTAACATTAAGAAGATGATAGTTGTAACGGAAGGACCCAAAAGACAAAGTGGCTAAAGTAAGAGGGCTAAAAAGAGCGTATTATACTGTAGGGGGGCTATTTGTTAAGTTGGAAAAGTATAGGGGGCAAAATGCTATTTCCCAATTTTTTTTATATATACTACTTTTATGTTATCGAGTATCGACAGGCTAATCCATGCTCGTGAATTGATGGCCAAAAGCAAGAGCACACATGTTTCATAAAAAGAGGGAGCAAATTGAAAATTAAAAATTAAAAATACATCATAATGTGTATTGCACATTTTTTGGGGGACATGTACTACTATTTTAAATTGAGGAGGAATGTACCATTGCTATAAAGTTATGTGTCATTTAGGGTATTTAATTTTGTGGATGGGGTGGGTACCTAGATGACTTACATATTATACACGTTGTTTCGTTTGATGAGTCGATTGATTCGGCTGTTTTATCTACTAGCTGACAGTCTGTTGTGCGCATGTAATTCTGAGGTAGTGTCGTGAACATTTTTATGAAAAGAACGAGTGAACGATTTAGTTTTGAAATTCAGCCAGATGTCATCTGTCTGGTTGGTCAAGATGTTTTGTGTGATTTGAGCCTTCATTTTCACACAAATTCGAGAGTGTGTTCATTGGTGTTCAACTCTTATTTTCATGCAAACACGTAGAATGCGAGTTTGGATGTCTTATCATGGAGGCGACTGCTTGATAGTCTATCGGCGCAATGCAGTGTCACACACATCCAAAGAATGACCTAGTCTATGACTTAACTATGTGCGCAATCTTTAGGTAACCATTTTTTAAAGATAGTTTAGAATTTCAGTTCCTAACAACAACTCACGTGTGGATCCAATCAAAGACGGTAAGGTGACATATTGGGCATTATTGAAGTGATAAAGTGATCATATATGAATATGTAAATGACTCTAAGATCATATAATTTTCTCCAAATAATTATAATTATTGAAATGCAATGACTAGTATGATAATTATGTTATAGTTTAATTAATTTTTGTATATATGTAGGACATGTGTATCTAAATGTGATGTTTTCTAGCAGAGAAATGAACATATATTTGCCTGATTATTTTATTGACCCTCCAACTTTCTTCTTTGTGGCCCACTGATGCTTAGACTTTTGTTTTTACACAATTTACTCCTCTTTCCCCCCACCGACATGCTTTTGCCGCTTTACACATTTAAATTTAATCAGGTGGTTTCTTTGGGTCGTATAAAACGGTATTACGGTCGTTTGGTTGATTAAGTTGGGTTTGCAAATTAGGTTTTAATTTTTGGCTTATTGAAAATTTTAGTGCAACTACCGGGAATTCTTTATACCCACTGTCATCAACCAAACGAGCCCTGCATTCATTTCCTCAAGTGGATTCAAGATTCGAGTTGATACGTGACAATTGAAAATTTAATGATATGTTGAGTTATCCCGCATTAAAAAGTGGAAGAGGCTCTATGCACTTTAAAAGTGCGAGGAAAAGACATACTTCGTGAGCTAAATTTTAGGGCGAGTAGACTCAATAACACCCAACAGTAATATAAGAACTAGATTGACGATGACCAACCGAGAAAATTGATGAAATTTTTTACCAAAGTTAGTAGACTACTGAGAGATCGACATGTGAAAAAGAGGGTATCCAGTCATCCACATAAAAAATTACAAATGTGTAAGAGAACTTACCTTGATCAATCATGATTCGAATACTTTCTCGTTACGTCATTTCTACTTATATATTTTTCGTTTGTTTATCTAGTAACCGATCTATTACATTTGTGTTTTGAATCTAGTAGATAAACCGTTTATACAATATTTTAGGATTTCGATTTTGGATACCAAGCCCGACCCTTATGGGCTTTTATAAGTGGGCCGAAAAAAGGCCCAATATGATCTTAACAAAGCTCAAAACAGACCCATGATTTCGGCGCCTTCAAACCAGCAGCCTTTCGCCGGAGACAGACATCACCATTTCTCCTCCGGCGCCATGTTTATTCAATCTCGCCGCCGCCTAACCAACCCAACCACCACCGCCGCTCTCGTCCGTTCAATCAGACGAGCTTCCTCATTTTCCGCTATCAACGTCGACGAAGAATTCCTCAAATCCTACAAGGTAACCCCTCCGATCAAACCCTGGCCGCACCAGCTCTACCCTAAGCGTCTCGTAACCATGATCACTCGCCAGCAGAACCTCGACCTAGCTCTCCAGATCTTCAATTACGCAGGAAAGTACCATCCAGGCTTCTCCCACAACTACGACACATACGAATCCATCATCCAGAAGCTCTCCAGAGCTCGCGCATTCGAAGCCATGGAATCCCTCCTCACTGAGCTCCGCCGCAACTCCGACCAGATTAAGTGCGGCGAGAATCTCTTCATCAACGTGATTCGCAACTACGGACTTGCAGGGAAGCCGAAGCTCTCCCTCCAGGCGTTCATCCGAATCGAGGATTTCAAAGTGCAGCGTTCTGTGAGGTCGTTGAACACTCTGCTCAACGCGTTCGTCCAGAACAAGAGGTACGATCTTGTCCACTCGATGTTTAAAGATTGCAAGGATAAGTACGGAGTGATTCCCAATGTGTTTACTGCCAACATCTTGATCAACGCTCTGTGTAAGATGAATGACATGGAAGCTGCACTTAAGGTGTTCGATGAAATGCCTGTGATGAGGATGATCCCGAATGTGGTTACTTACACCACGATTCTCGGCGGGTATGCTTCGAGAGGCGATATGGAGAAGGCTAAGAAGGTGTTGAACGATCTTTTGGATAAAGGTTGGCTTCCTGATGCTACTACGTATACCATTTTAATGGATGGGTATTGCAAGCAAGGAAAACTTGCTGATGCTATCAAGGTTATGGATGATATGGAAGTCGAACCGAATGATGTTACTTATGGGGTTATGATCGAGGCGTTTTGTCGAGATAAGAGGGCTGGCGAAGCGTATAACCTCTTCGACGATATGCTTCAGAAGAACTACGTACCGAGCTCTGGCCTTTGCTGCAAAGTTATCGATGTTCTATGCGAAGAAGGGAAAGTGGATGATGCTTGTGGGCTATGGAGAAGGATGCTGAAGAAGAATTGCTTACCAGACAATGCTATACTGAGTACACTTATACACTGGCTCTGTAAAGTTGGGAAACCACGGGAGGCGAGGAAGCTATTTGACGAGTTCGAGATGGGTTCAAGCCCGAGTCTTTTGACATACAATACTCTTATCGCGGGTATGTGTGGTAGCGGTGAGCTGGGCGAGGCCGGGAAGCTGTGGGATGACATGTTGGAGAAAGGACACAAGCCTAATGCTTTCACTTATAGCTTGTTGATTAGTGGGTTCTGTGAAGCTGGGAATGTGAAAGAAGGGGTTAAGATTCTTCTGGAGATGTTGGATGGTGGATGCCGGCCCGAGAGTTCTACTTACAGGTTGTTGATCGATCGGTTGAGGGAAACGGGGATGGAAGGAGTTGTGTCGAATGTGGTTTCATTGCGATTAAACGAGGTGGTGTTGATGGTGATTGTTGGGATCTTTTCTTGAAGGAACCTGTCTGCTGTAGAGTGCAGGAAGACTGTTCATGAGTCAATGCTGCTAAAAGATCAAATGCTCGGTTTTTCTGGTAACTGGATCGCAATGGTGATGATGGATCGTCGTGAAGCAACTGAGACAGGTCGAGACTCGAGAATGCATTTTTCGATGGGATTAGACATGGAGTGTTTCCTGATGTCATCACTTACAACACGCTCATCGGAGATTACTGTCGTCTCGTCAGCTTCGAGGCTGCTTACTGTATTCTGGGCAGAATGGAGAAATCCAGGATTGAACCAAATCTGATATCTTACTATTCTGCGTTGACCGGGCTACCCGATCACTACCCTCGAGCCGGCCCAGGTTGATTATATTGCATTCGGACGACCCGGAAGCCTAGTTGACTGCTCGGCCCGACCCGATTTCCACCCCTTCCAAACATTCCCATAAAGGCATAAACAATGTTGGAACCCAATTCTACCCTGTAATCACCTTCACGGACCTTTCGCACTTTCCATCATAGGTCACCTCCACTTGCTCACCCCGATTCGACACCAAGCACCCCACAAGCTCGTTCTCCTTTCTTTTTTTTGGTGAAAATGCAAGGCCATCCTTACGAGGTATTATAAATCAAACGCGAAGTACAGGAACCAACAAGGTCAAACCTCAGCCAGTACTGAAGGGAAACAACTGGAAAATCAAACACGTGAATGCCTAGGTCAAGCGAGTGACCTAGATTAGCTAAATGATCCGCTGCATAATTTGCTTCGCGGTAAATATGATGAATAGAGACAAGCCAGTCTCGAGAGGAGAGATCCCAGAACTGCTCAATGAGATTGGCATACTGGTTGTTACCATCACAAGGCTTGGACAGCAGAGCAACCGCAGCTTTCGAGTCCGTCTGAATCTTCAACCTTCTAATACCTTTGGTCCAAGCCAGCTTCATTCCCTCAACAATTGCCCTTAATTCTGACCTCATAATTGAACAAACACCAAGGTTGGCCGAGAAGGTAGTAACAAAACCACCATTATCGTTGCGAATGACCCCACTTGCTGCAGCTCTAGCCGGATTCTTGTAGAGAGAGCCATCAGAGTTCAGAGAAAACCATCCTTCCTCCGCCGGCCGCCACTCAATCAAATGAGCCTGCCGAGCTAAACTTGGCGCTTCTCGACTCACTTGAAGGGCCTTCCAGCTCGACGAATAAAGGTGGATCGAGGGATTCTTTGGCAATGGCTCCGAGGAAGGGATTGTCTGGGAGTCAGAGCAATCGAGGCGTCAGGGGTGGTGGCGAAATTGTCGTTTTAAGATCTGTTGCTGTTATGGATATGGATTTGTCTGGTATCCGATGGATTTTGATTCTCTTTTGCTTGTTCATTATCATCTGTCCTAATGCCAATTTCGAAAATGGCTTCAAAAGGTCATGTCATTCTTATAATTCGGCAAACAATGTGTACAGAGTCGTTAATAAGTTTAAAGTTCATAATGACTTATGCTCGGCAATGGGTACCCACGGGTCCGGATACCACATATCTATTACCTACCGTTTATTAAACGGGTACAAAATCCAAACCAACCCCGCCCAGCTCAGTCATAGGTATCTTAAATTCTTATTCTAATACTATGCCTGTGAAATGTACATAACGATTATATGGTTTTCAGCTATGATTTGATGATGTTTTTTACACAGATACAAACAATGAGGGTGAAGAAGCTGTGCAACTCGAACGAGATCGTCACAGTCAACAATATGTTTCCAGGTCCTGTCGTCTACGGCGAAGAAGGCGACAGGTTTGATCGTTAAAAGTCATAAACATGTCTCCCTACAATGCCACCACCATCCACTGGTTAGGTTTCAACTTTAGCTTAAAGTTAGCCTAACAGCAGCAGTACATTATCCTGCAAAAAAGCACACTAGTCGTATCCACTAGATCATCAAATGAGATGCATATATGCATCTTAAGTTCCATTTGTATGTTCTCTATAAACTGGATCATCCTATGAGAAGCATCTAAATGCCTTAAAAACACCTCAATTAAAGCCCTAATTGAACACTTGGTTAGCATTTTGTTCTCTATACACTAGATCATCATGTGAGAACAGAAACAGCTCAATTCATCATCAGTCTCCCAGCATCAACAACAACAACCAAATATACTAAACGAAATCGCAGTTCAATTGAATATCATAACACAATCAGCTGACCAGAATCTTCTTCGTCCACAGGTTGATTACTTGAATTTGAAGAGCAGTGAGCGATTAATGTTTACCTCTGGCGAAGTTGTTGTTGGAATTCAGAAGAGGGTCAACCCATAGGCAACTCAAGCAAGATGAACTTTGTATCGACAACTTAGTAATGAGCATTAGGAAGAAAAAAGCATTATTCAGTTTGATTTCCCAGGAAATTAAGGAAGCCCTCCTACTGGAAATTTGTTTCGTATTATCCTATAAATGTTTAGATTTACTTTAAAAATCTTCTAGCAGGAACAAAAACCAGAAGAATTCCTTTCCAGAGTTCAGCTTGTCATTCCTGCATGTTAAAATAGAAAATGATTTACCTCAGCCTTGGAACTTCTTCCATCATTCGATTGTTATCAAGCATGCTAGATCAAGTAGAGGTTTACCTCATCTTTAGAATTTCTTGTTTAAATTCCTTTAGAATTTCATCTACTTCGTCGTTTCTCTTTTTTTCCACCATTTTTTCGTGTTCCTCTTTCGCCATATTTTTCATTCCTATGGAAGCTGCCAGTTGCTTGTCAGACCATTCTTCATCAATTTCTTTGTACTCGTCGGAAGCGGAACTGGAGAACGGGACAGCAACGTCCTCGTCAGAAGCGGAGCTGAAGAACGGGACAGGGAAACATCCTCCTCTAAAGAAGATGTGTATGATTGGAAGCCTCCTTGCTGCTGGAACGAGAGCCATTCAGAGATTCAAGAGGGTCTCGCTGGAGAAGTTTGGGAGGAAAATTTCGGCTAAGAAACTCAAGTGGGGATAGAATGACCAACGCTAAAATTTTAACCCTATAATTTTAGGGTAACATATTTTTACAATCACCTAAGTTTGTATGTTGTGTCAACTTGGTCACTTAATTTTGAACTTGGTCGAATTGGTTACTTATGTTTTAATTTTGTTACAGCATGGTCACTTTGTCCAATTTTGTGAATTATGAATTAACATTGGAAGAAACATCTAAAATCCGGCATCTACTATTATGAGGACCCCTTATTAAGTGTCCTTATATCAGGACACCTATTTCTACCATTAGATGATGATCCAGATTTAACGGTGGGAAACAAAGTAAAGGTAAAATTGAAAGTAGGAACCGGTGTATATAGTAAATAAGAGTTTCACCAAAAACCCTAATATTTTCTACAGCCCAAAAAAACGGCCGCACATTGTTCCTCCATGCCGGCGTTTCTCGATCACAACGAACCAACGTAGCCACCGTCACTCGATGGAACCAGCCACGCCGCCGTCTCCAGCCTCGCGTACCTTGCTCCAAGCCCGCCGCCATCTCCAGCCCGCTCTCCTCGCCCTAAGGCCATCGCACAACCAAAAACCGCGGTCACCATGGAGGAATGGAACGAGATTAGGCATCTTTTGCCGAAAATCGCCATCTGAGTTGCTTGTGCGGTAGGAAGGTGGCTTACAGTCGGGGGTCTTATTCTCAGATCGAGCTTCGCAGATGGCTCTCGTTGTGACAGATTGATGTTGATCCAGGCTGAGGTTCTGAGTTTCGGTTCTTGTACAAGAGATTTGTTTTTGGGCTCTGTTTGTTCCTCTGCCTTGCTTTTTGGCTAAGGTTTTTGTCGGGTTGTTTTTTTGGGTTCTAGGCTTAGATAACTATGCTCCCATGCTGCTGGGGAGAGAGCTTTAGTCGTCCTTTCCTTGCTTCATTAGATGCTTTGTTTGGGTTGTTCAAATTGACACTCACCAATGTACAAATTCCTTTTTGCAATGATATATTCACTCATTCATCAAAAACAAATAACGGGGAACCACCGCGCAGAGGAGAAACGTAGAGATGTGCAGTCTTGTTGGTCGAGGCTACGAGTTGGTATCCAGATGATTGTTGCCTTTTCTTCTTCTTCTTCTCGATTTTATTCCGATTTTCTATTCATAACATGTTAATATGTATGAATCATGTTGTTCCAGTTTACGATGTGGAACAAGGTGGGTGTTGTTGAATTCCTAAATTTGTTTTAGTTTTAGATTGAAGTTTTAGTTCCTGTTTCAATGTCGATCCAAAGTAATGAATGGGAACCGCATAACCCAATTCCAGTGAGATGACTTTGCATCTCTAATTTGGTATTGGAACTTTGAAATTGGTTTGTTTAATGTGGTTATAATTGCTATATTGAAACTTTGTGTTCCATTTTGTTGCCGAAAGGCTTACGCAACGTTTATCTGCGTCACAAAAAACCAACTTTGTTGTAGTGATGTCGAGCAGCCATTGCTGTTTCCCGTATAATAGTTGTCAAACCAGCCAGACTGTTTCTTGTATAATAGCGTCTCTATGCCTATTCATACTTGTTTGACTGGTCCGAATATTTGTGGTCTCCCAATGTGGTATAATAATGTAGGCTAGGCTTCACACTGTGGGCAGAAACTTGAACTCTTAATGACAATTTAGATTTTCTCTTTCGATTATTGCGCTTGTTTTTTGGTTTGAGTTCAAATATAAAACGAATATAATAGATTATATGTCATGTCTATGTTGCACTTTGAACGAAATCATCACAAAATCAAACCAAGTGACCACACTGTAACAAAGTTAAAACATAAGTTACCAATTAGACTTAGTTCAAAGTTAAGTGACCGAATTGATACAATATGCAAGCTTAGGTGAGTGCAAAAAGTATTTAACCCTATATAATTTTCGAATTAACATTGGAAGAAACATCTGAAACCCTAGCCGTCGTTCCCAAATCCAACTCTCTTTCAGACTTTCACTCCCGAATCTGAAACCCACAATCGAACGTCTCCCCGTCGCATCCGACCGGTCATCTCCTCTTCCTCTCCGACGGTAAACTCCTATGCCCCTTAAGTCCTTAACTTATAATACTCGGAATCCCATCTTACTGCATACTCTGGATTCGAATGATTGTGTTTTGTTTCGATCTAGTTTTAGTTGTTGATTATAGCCCCTGGTTACAATAGACTGGAATTTTGAGTTGACTACATCTCAAACTATCTGTGGCTCAGTGTTCCTGTGTTCATCTTGTAGCTCATTCTGATTCTCATGAATCCAATGCCATCCATATTCGTACCAGTAGTTCAAATTTCGTCAGTTTACGATCATCCTTGTGAGATTTAGCTCTTTCTCCGGTTACATGATTCCATATTTAAGCACTGTTAATGCAGATATTGTGATAGTATGTACTGTTCTTGCTGCTGATTGAATCGAGGGCATGCAATAGCAATAGTGTATGTATATGCTGCAGTTTCCTCAGTTAGTTATTCACTTTTTGTAGCTTGGTTATGAAAAGCTTAGTATTTGTTTATATTGTCAAGGCTGTGGCTGTCCATATTCAAATTGAACACTTGGTAGACAATTTAAGCTTTGATTTTTACCATCTTTGGTTGAATATATGCCAACAGACATACATACATCTTGTTCTTGTAGATTGATTATGTTAATAAAATACAAACCCTTGCTGCTAAGTTGAACTGGAGATTGAATCTGATGTAAATGTTATTGCAGATTGAGACCATACTCGCCTCTCCGTCCATCTGGATATGCGACTGTCAAATCCCACCTTTCAATTGAATATGTGCATAAGATTTCTATGTGACATGAAGCAATTGAGACATGCCGAAAAGGTATTTGTCGATGTAACTAGACGGAGAGTGTCTCCTGATGTTGTCACTTACAACACGCTCATCGATGCTTATTGTCGTCAAGTGAACTTTGAGGTTGCTTACTGTATTCTCTGCAGAATGGAGAAATCTGGGATTGAACCGAATCCGGTAACTTACGATTGTTTGATCCGGGATGCTACTAGTCGTCGTATGTTTGATAAGGCCATCCACCTGTTTTGTGAAATGCGTCGTCAAAGAAACATTTTTCCTGCTGTTGATACCCTTGACACTTTGATGCACTGTTTCTATGAGCAGGGAAAACTTGAGCATGCTGCCAAATTGATGGTGATTATTATGGAATTGAAACCTACCACTCTTACATTTAATATTTTGTTCAGGGGTCTCTGCAAGCATGGGTATGCTGCCATGGCGCTTAACTTTTTTTACTCTGCGAAGCATCGTGTGTTTGAACCGGATGTGCTTACTTATAATATTCTTCTAAATGGGTTGTGTAAAGCTGAGAAATTTGGAGCAACTAAACGGTTGATTCAGGAATTCAAGGCTTCTGGTCTCGTTCCCGATGCTATATTTTATAATACGGTGATGAGGTGTTTGTTCAAGTGTAATAAATACAACAAAAGTATTTTAGATTGAATACTCTACTTTCTATTTCTATGTTTCTATGTTTGTAAATTTGATTTTTTTTTACTATTATTATTCATGAAGATATCATGTTTTTATCTCATCTTATCTTTCACTTACATAAAGTAAGTATGATTTCATTTATGACTACCTCTGCTTATAGCAAAGTCAAATGTGAATGTTGAGAAGCTTTTACACTTTAACTACAACCTGAATTAGCAAAACAGAACATTAGTGTGCCTCAGGGTAGGATCCTTGATGCCTTTGCTTGCAACTTAGGTCGTCGTTGTTCTGCCGCGACGTGGAGTTGCATATGGGCAAATCTTGATCATCAACATGAGGGTCTGGTATTGCGTTTCAAAAGCCTTATTGACAGGAATTGGAGTGTGCGAATCACCCACATTTGGCGGATTTCCTAGCAAACTCGGGCCATAATTTGAATTTTGGAACGCATAACAATGGATCTTGGGGATACGGAGCTGCAACACCTAACTCAATGTTGATCGACAATAGAAACAAACTTACCCAAGAAAATCACTACTGTTGATCGACAATAGAAACAAGCATGACCGAAAACAGCACTTCAACACACCTAAAACAAGAGACATTGTTGTACATTTGTTCATAGTAGGCAACTGAGTTCCCAACTTATCAATGTTTCGACGACGAAAAAAGATAGTAATCAAACTAGTTCACAGTACAGCATATCGAACAATCGAAGACAATCACTATATCACAACCTCGAATTGATCCAATCTACTCCCATTTTCATGGAGCAGCAAAGCAACAACACATCATGCTCTTCGCGTGATAAACAAGGTGCCCACCTTATGCTCGTATATCTGGCATGTAACACATGAGTGGCAAGTTTTCCACAAACTTTCCATGTGGGATTTAGTGCTGAAAGACTAAAATCGTTATCCACCAATGCAGAAACTGACCAAAATATCAGCAAGCCTTTTGAATCTAAGGAGGCGGCTAGTTCAACTTCATAAATGCGAGGATGAATCACCAACTGTAGTATTCTCCCAGAATGACCTATGGTAGAAAAGCTACTAGCTGAACATGATATAATATCATTCATCTTTAGATTGTCAGAAGATCCATTTTCTGTTGCATTTTGTGGTTGAGAATGTAGCATTGACCAAACAATGGCATCACAGGGTTCACAATGAATCAAAGAGCATACATTTGGAGGAGCATGAAAGTGGTGTTTCGAGTAAACTACATTACGGAGAAGTATCCAGTCCTTAAAATTTGCAGAATCATCCATGCAATCATGTCTAGCTTCAAGATCCTGCAAGTCCTGTCTCCTCCAGAACTTAACATGAGGAGACCTTGAGGGTGAAATATCATCAAGACCATGAACAGCCCAAAAAGCAACTGATTTTCCTGGCCCAAACCCAATTAACCATTCACATGCGCCTACCTTATCATTCCCATCCCCATCATCAAAAAACTGATTAGCACCCTGCTGATTTCTGCAGAAACCATCAACCTCTGTTGCCCAGCTTAAAAAGATATCTACACCTAGTCTTCCATTCAAGGTCTTGTTAATCTCAATAACAGCAGCTACGCTAAAAGTTCTACACTGACTTTCCTGACCACTATCAGCCTCATTGAACTCCCTAGCCATTCTATCTCCAGCCTCGGCCCACAGCCTTACAGTTCCATCCAGGCAGCTAGTAAGTAGAACATGCCGCATCAAGTGCTTTGCACCGGTATCTGTTTGCCTGCATGCTAATGGCCTCCACTGAATCAGTGAAACATGTTGGGGATGAACCAACTCAATTGTTGCATACTCAGATGTCCCAGTTGAATAACATACAGTCACAGATTTGTTTGCGCTGTCTTCTCCATCAGAACAAAGTTCGCCGGGATACGCTGCAGCAGCGAAAAGCCCATCAATAGACCAAGTGGCAGAAACCAGGTTTTGAGGCAGATTTCTTTTAAACTTCCAAGCTATTTCCCAATACCTGTTCTTCCTTCTCCATAGTGTCAGGACAGTCCCACCAACAACAATCCCATCACCTGAGCCCGTCCAGGAGATCGCCTCCACCTTCGTGGATTGTACCAGTACTGCATTCTGGCTCCAACAAAAAGAACCTGAATATGAGAAAAAAGAAGAAGAAAAACTGCATTTTAAGACTACTCCAAAACTCAATACCAAAATCACCAGCCAACTATATGACCCACCAAATGATTGCACACCAAGAGCTATTAACTCTCTTCTTCATTCAGTTCGTTAACTAAAACTGCACAAAGTTGCAGTCCAGCTAATGAGAATGGAAAGCAAAAGCAATCCAGAGACAGGAACTTAAATTTCTGGCTGAATTATCCAAATCGTGGGAGATCAAGAAGATTGAATGCAAACTAAGCACAACTCTATAAACACATTTTTGCAACTGAATCAAAGAACAACATCAGCTGGCTGAGTTAATTCACATTTCAAACTAGTAAATCATGACAGAACAGGATCAAAGAATGCATTCTAGGGACAACTAACTCTATTATTCGTTCAGTTTGTTCATTAATCAAACACCTGCGAACCAATTAACTAAGGAGAATGATAAGGCAAGAGCAAACCATAGAAGGAAACTCAAACTTTCTCCCAAAATTAACATTCCTCTCGAACTAGCAAAATTGAGATAAAACTAGAAGCACGAATTCACACTAAGCACAATGTACTCTCTCTTCTTTCACACTGTTCTTCTGCCTAAACACAGTTGCAATCGAAATTGCGAAAGCTCTAATTCCTCAGCAAGATCAATTTACCTTTGGAACCAGCGGAATTGTGAGAGAACAAGAAAACAGAATTATCCGCCCCAGCCGCGACTTCTCCAATAGACGGCGTGACAGGAGACCAAGAAACGGAAGCAACGGGTGACGAAGGCGAACCGGAGAGCTCGAAAACCTGCGGAGAACAGGACCGATGAGGACTTGCTGGGGGGAAGAAGGAAAGTGAGAGATGACCAGAAGAGAGGAAGCTCCGTAGGCGAGCCATGAGTGGCCGGAGAAGTCAGGGAGCCAGTCGATGGCGGAGACGGATCGGTTGGGAGCGGGAGCGACGGTGTCGGATCGGAGCAGACGGAGTGGGAGGTGATCGATGGGATCGATTATGTCGACCGCTTGCTTCTGCGGCGGCTGCTGCTGCAGAAGCTCTGGTTGAGGAGAATATGAGTAGTTCGTTTCCGCCATGTGAGGAGCTTGGCGGCTTTGTCAATGGAGGATACAGCGAGGATCAATGGAAATGGACATTTACGCGATTTCTGCTACCGCTGCGACTCTCTGCTAGCAGATCATTTTGGGTAGTTAAAAAAAAAAAAAAAATCCTCTGTATAAATTTCAGAAAAAGAGAGGAAAAAAATGCGCATCAGGGAATCGAACCCTGGTCAGTACCGCGGGAGGGTACTATGATACCACTACACCAGATGCGCTCTGGTGATTTCTGTTAAGAAAATAGGTAAGGTTATAATATTAACTGAATGAAAAATTAAATAAAATAGTTGCGCATCCAGGGAATCGAACCCTGGTCAGTACCGTGGGAGGGTACTATGATACCACTACACCAGATGCGCTTTGATGTTTTGTAGATATGAAAACTAACTATGTAATTTAACTTGATGAAAATAACAAAAAGTAGCCATCTAGGTAATCTAAGCTGTGGTTAGTTTCGTGGGAAGATACTATGATACCAGTCGTTTCTGATAAGAACATTAATGTAGATGTTCAACTATAACCGAAACTCGAATCCTCACTTTGTGCAGGACATTGCACCTTTTCATCGTCTCTAGTGAGATTTTTCGCAGGACATTACACCTATAGAATATTTTCTCTGCGAAGTGTTAGTTTGTTCTCTGTGGTGAGATGCGAGTCGTACTTATAGTATGCTTTAAGTGGTTGGTGGTTGCCTCCTATTGGTTGTCAGTATGAAGGTAACGTGCATCGTGGATTTGAGGGAAACCATCTTGATTAAGCCATGTATGCCATAAGGTTTGAGCGATTAGGACTCCGACTACACAAGTTTTTATGTGGACCTCATGTGCCCTTGGTCTAAGTGGCGACCCACAACATTCTTGAGTACCCCAAGGTGATCCAGAAAGGCTCTTACTGGGCCTGGGCGAGTTGCCAGCTAGACCCATAAGTTGGAATGTCTGGGACATTCCATGAACATTTACCGTGTTGGACGAGTAGTTTACCCGTACTCGCTTAGTCACCAACAGACCCATATAAAACTTAAAAGGTCTATTTCATTCCCATCCTCCCTCGTTCTCTCCTTTCATCATTCCACCCCTCACCTTCCGTACCTCTCCATTTCTTCCTTTTCTTTAATAAAATTTACGATCTATAGATTTTCAAAAAAGTTGTCACGGCAGAAAAAAAATAAAAAATAAAATCAAGTGCACATTTATGCATCATTAGTCTTCTAATCCGTAATTCACATATGGGATCCACAAAGAACGAATGTTAGTTGCATGCGTTTTGGACAAATATCGACCGATCTAGCACCCTAAAATTCATGTCACTCGTTCAGAAGACTTGTGATGAATAAAAGAAAAAAATATAGGATCTAACATGGTAACAATATTATTTGGAGGACTAAATGGTGCTTAAATGTTCAAATAGTTAGTTAGGCTGTATCATTCGTACTTGGCTTTAAAATAAGGCCTCAAAGGTCAGCTCTTTATTTTTATTTTTATTTTGGTGGGAAGGCGACAAACGCCAAGCAATTAATTAATCACTCTGGGTTCAGAAATACCCATACAGTCATAGCGGATAAAGTAAGCAAGATTACAATCAGAAATATCGACCTCGTGAGCTCCGCGAGTCATAATATGACCAAGGCTAGCCAGATAATCCGCCGCATGATTAGCTTCCCGATAGACATGTTTCAGCTCTTTATAACTAAACCTATCGTCACCTTTAGATTTTCAGATTGTTTCCAACTTTGTTGCCTTCTTATCTAGGGTTAAGAATATCCAAATCATCTCACTGGATCATCCTCTTGGATGAAGATTTGACTCGAAAATGAGATTTTTCGTGTTATAAGATGGATAAGTCATTGTTATTAGCTCTTTGGGTAATCACGAGTTAACTCTGGTCCAACTTTAGGGCACGAGTTTCCCATTGCCCATTGGATGCTTCTTTAGTTCAAAAAGAGCTCTCTATACGTATCTCAGTTGACTCAATCTAGAAGCCCAACTAGGAGTCTAAAACAATCAAGTTCATCTCATTAGCCTCAATGAAATTGACCGAGATCATTCTTACTTGAATTGCTTGCATTCCACAACGGGTGTGTTTGGTGTGTTCAGTCTGAGTTTCTTTTTGTTATATGAATGGATGAATGAATTATATTAACAGAAACAAAAGCCTCAAACTATACAAAGAGCCCGAGAAACTAAAAAACCCAAAGGCAAACACGAAACAGAGTGTTCAATCTAGTTTCTGCAAATAGATATTGAAGATGATGTGGAGCTAGTCCAGTCACATGTTACGATAACCCACGTGACTCGTGTTCCATGTGAGGCGCTAGTTTGTGAGATCCTATGGTTGCTCAAGCAACCTCCAAGTTCCAAATTATCAAAGATTGCTCCCCTTACCGTTAACATACATGTCACACTTGACTCTTAGATATCTCTCGGGAATCATCTCATATTGTTATGAGTGTCTCCTACCGAAACTTTATGCCAAAAAAATTTTAAATGGCAAATGACAGAATCGACTTAACAGGAAAAATAGCATCCAAACTCGTACATTCAGTCCTCGTGATCTCAACTAGTTAACAACTTTTCCGACTCGGGATAAATCAAATCCATCCCATGCTGCACTTTTCTGCTGTCTTTGAACGAATATCATGTAACTGGAAGCATTGGTCTGCAGGCATGATAATTGATTGAGAGCATGACGTGAATGCAAAGGAAAGATGGTGCTATGGATGGTTAGGGTTTAATGTTTGTTTAATCAGGATGTCGGCAACTCATGCATAAAATAAATACAAAATAAATAAATTAAAGATATAAACCATGCAGAAAAAAGAAATGATTTCTGAGATTAGGAAGAAACAAAGAACAGCTGGTTTAGGGTGCTGACGTGGCTACTGGTTGCTTCCATTAGTACGTGGGCATGTTTAGGCGAACTGCTCCTTAACCAAATTCAATTTTCATAAGAAATAAATAAATCCCATCCAATTAAAAGGGAATTTGTTAGTAATTTTTTTTGTTAATTATTAGAGATCGATTGTGGATTCAAACCTGTGATCTTCTCTTTAAATGTACTGGTTACTTTACTCACGAAACTTTCGAGCCAAAATGAAATCGGTGCTGAAGGGGTGATCTGTTCGAGTGTTATTTGTATCTTAATTGTTATTCATACCTACGAATAACACATGAATAACATACAAAAATTCATATGTTATCGTGGACAACAGTAACACATGAATAGCACAGAAATAACACCAGCAAAGGGATCATCCAGTCAGCACCGAAGCTGGACTCCATCGAAGTACCGATGAAATCCGACACATTAGTGCTGATATGATCGCACACTGAAATATTGTCATCATCTATGTAGCCCTAGTAGTAGTCAAAGCTAAGTTCACAGCTAGGAAACCCAAGAACACAGTCAGCCCTAGTAGTAGTGAAAGCTAAGTTCACAGCTAGGAAACCCAAGAACACAGCCAGCCACAGTCCATGGAAGAATATCAATTCTGCCAAATGTAATGATTGCTTCCCTACCTTTGGAATCCAATTGTTTCTAACCCTAGCACTTAAGCATCCAATCAGCAAGAATCAATCTTGTTTAAATAAAGATAATGATCAGATGAATCAACATTAGGGGGTGAAACTGAAATGCTAAACCTAATGAAGAACAGAGAGTATAAAAAAGGAACAGCAGATGATGATTTCAGATTTTGGAGGAAGGGGGAACAGGGAAGCGTGCATAAGGGTTGCTTATTATTTTGTAGGACAGAGACATGTCTTACAAAAGCATAACACAGCAAAAAAAAAAAACTGCATCTTTTTACTTACATTTTGATTGCTCAAATACAGTAAAAGGTTGCTTTTGTACCATCCTTCCTATCCCCAAAAGTGTGTACATTGGTTCTTTTCTAACTCCTAAGGTTAGGTAGGTTAGGTTTTTGGCAGTGTTGTTAGAATCTAACCGGACCGGACTGGACCGATCAGATGGTAAAAGCTTTCAGCATTCAACCCATCTGTCTGTCCGGTTTTATCCGTTAAAAAGGTGTCATCCAAAAAACCGGCTGGTCGATGTGACAAACTATTAAAACCTCTAAAACCATTTAAGCAGGTTTAGCGGTTCATTGACTCGAACATGAGTGAAACAACGATTAGTTGTATGACAATGAATATGAACCATGAGTTGAATAGTTATTAATGAATCTGGAGTTCCTTCTAACCATGCATACCATTCGGCAATGAGTTTTTTTTTTTTATATGCATCTTGTAAAAACCAATGCTGTCAGAACCAAATCGAACGGAGCTGGACGAGCTAGAGGATCAAGGTCCAAAGGTTCAATCAGAAAAATGGGGACGAAATATAAATAAGGTCATCTGAATATCAAAAACAAAGAGTTCATATGGTTTCATGAGACCAGATTCGTATAGTTTCATGATGTCGGATTCGAGGACAGCAGCCAAGGCGACCTCCCTATTATTGAATGTTATATAAACCAATTATGGACCACTCCCAACAACTCGAGCTATTGGGATGTAACAGTTCTCCACATGGTATTAGAGATTTTATGACCAAAAAATATCTCTCGACAACTCAGGTTATCGGGACGTTAGGGTTCATGTTCTATTCAGGAGGTTGTCAAGGCTTTGGTTAAGGACATGGGTTAGTCAGGCAAATATGATCCCAAAAGCAAATATGAATGGAACAATAGAGAATGACTTACAGAAAGTAGCTGATATTCGGGGCTTGGACAATGAAGCTGGCTGAGAAACAGATTTTGATCTTCTTTCTTTCTGGCCATATTTTTATCCCGCAGTCAAATGCAATGATTAATCCACAGGAAGATTATTCCAAGACAACCAATAAAGAGCTGCAAAAGAAGCACTCTTTCAGAGTACAACCTTGCAAAAAAATATATTAACAGAGAGGACATAAAAAAAGGGGTAAAATCATGGCATTGAATAATCATTTCTCCTAACAGCTTATTATCACGTACGTACCCATGCCGGTTGAATCATGAAAGCTGATGACAAAACAAAACCTAATACCAATACTACTCTACACAAATACAGTCATTGTCTGCTGACAATTGATCCTTCTTCCTCCCCATTCCAAATTTTTTAAACTATCTTTACCAAACCAAGTTAAAGATATTCAAGGTTGAACTTTGCAGCTTCTTTCAGACCTTTTCTATTTAAGTGTCTAACAATCAAGTTGAACCTTTCAAACCTCATCCCACTCTTCTCTCTGCAATTGTTTATTCTTCCTATTCTCCTCAACATGTTGTCTAAACTAGCTGTTTGTGTCCTTCTATGGCTAGGAATCATCTCCCCTGCTTATTCTGCTACTAGACAATGGCCTCGAGGGTCGACAACACGATTCTACGACTTCAAGGTATCTTCAATCTTATTCTAATACTATGTCTGTCAAATATACATTACGATTTATGGTTTTCGCCTATGATTTCATGATGTTTTTTCACAGATACAAACAATGAGGGTGAAAAAGCTGTGCAACTCGAACAAGATCGTCACAGTCAACAACATGTTCCCAGGTCCTGTCGTCTACGCCGAAGAAGGCGACAGGTTGATCGTCAAAGTCATAAACATGTCACCCTACAATGCCACCATCCACTGGTTAGGTTTCAACTTTAGCTCAAAGTCAGCCTAAAAGTTGTAGAAAGTTTCTGAGTTTAGTCTGTTTTGTTTTTCCTAAAGGCATGGCGTAAGGCAGATACTATCTTGCTGGTCCGACGGGCCTTCCTACATAACTCAGTGTCCGATAACTCCCGGACAGAGTTTCACCTATGAGTTTACAATGGTGAAGCAAAAGGGAACCTTCTTTTGGCATGCACATGTGTCATGGCTTAGGGCAACTGTTTATGGTGCCCTTATAGTGTATCCAAAAGCAGGGGTACCCTATCCTTTTCCTTTCCCATACGAAGAGCACATCATAATCTTAGGTAAAAAGTTTGTTCCTAGCTAACTTCCCTCCTATATTCTATGGCTATTGAATGTTCTTAAGTTTTGCAATTAAACTTCTGCCAGGGAGTACTGGAACCAGGATATAGTGCAACTAGAACGTCAAGTCATAGCAAGTGGAGGAGGTGCTCCGCCGGCTGATGCGTATACTATTAATGGTCACCCTGGCTCTAACTACAATTGCTCTGCTAATGGTAATAGTTCCTACAATGTTATGAATGTTTAGAGCTACTAAAGATGACATTAGTAAAGATTCTGTCATCCAAATAGTCTTGCTAGTGTTATGTTACGCCGGATTCTCTCGTATTCTACTGTCTATAAGTGCAGGTAGAAACAGAGTTATCTGCTATTTCGGTAAAAAACACTTAACCCCTCGTTTGGATTAGGGAATTGTAATTCAAAGGATGGGAACTAAACTTGAAAAATTGAAGCTCATTTCTCATCCTCGTCCCAATTCTTTAATCCAAACGAGGAGTACAAGACGAGAAAGTTTCGATCAAATTGTTGACTAGACAGAGCAATATGAAGTTTTAGAGAGGAAACAGACTATATAAATAAAGTGCAAAGCTACAACAGTTGACTTTTGTAGAAACAGAGTGAATCAGCAAACTACTGGTTCTGGACTTTTATGTTATCAATAGAAAATTATAATAATATTGTATCCTATATAAACTGTCTGTCCTATTTAATTATTTCCAGCAGCTTCAGATACAATTTCTTTAAAATCTTACTATGCAGCCCTTGCATCATTTTGTGGTTATCTAATGACCAAGTTCTGTGAATTTTACTTCAGATGTATATAAGCTAGAAGTCGTCCCAGGGAAGGGAAGACATACTTGCTGAGGCTGATAAACGCAGGCAGGCTTAAACACATAGAACTTCTTTGCTATTGCTAATCACAAACTAACAATAGTAGAAGCAGATGCAGAATACACTAAACCTTTCACCACTGACCGTGTGATGTTAGGACCAGGTCAGACTCTGATTGTCCTAGTCAAGGCCGATCAGCCAATAGGAAGATATTCCATGGCTGTTGGACCTTACATCTCGGCCAGGAATCTCCCATTTCAGAACATAACATCAGTTGCTTACTTCCAGTACTTGGGAGCAACACCCAACAGGTTATCACTTCCAGTACTACAAGGGGATTGAAGATTATTTCACTCCTGACTTTCCAGGGGCACCGCTTAGATTCTACGACTTTGTGAACGGAGCACCTAACAGTCCACCTAATGACACCAACTCGATGAATGAGACTAAAACCAAGGTGATTGAGTATGGAACCAGGGTCCAAATCATCTTGCAGGACACTGGGACAATTTCAACTGAGAATCATCCTATTCATCTTCATGGCTATAGCTTCTATGTTGTGGGATATGGAAGTGGGAACTACAATCCTCAAACGGCTAACCTCAATTTGTTCGACCCACCATACATGAACACAATAGGAGTTCCGGTAGGCGGCTGGGCTGCTATCCGATTCAAGGCTGACAATCCAGGTAAGGATGGTGCTAGAACTCAGTGAATATGTTTTGTCTTGCTTTCTGTTGGTACTTACATAGTATAAACTTTTTGTGATTAATGCAGGGGTTTGGTTCATTCATGTGCATCAATCATGGGGATTAGCTACAGCTCTAATAGTTAAGAATGGGGTTGGCCACTTAGAGACACTTACACATCCTCCTGCAGATCTCCCTCGCTGCTAGACCCCTTTGGATTTTCAAAACCAAGTGCCTAATAAATTATGTTGCCAGTGATTCTCTCATGATTCCAAGGATTCTTTTGAGTCAAAGTGTGCTATATGAATGATTCACTTTCTTTCTTATTTCTATCGTAGAATTTGTGCGGTGCAGCAACTAGATGGTTGTGTTAAAAAAATGCAACTTCCTTGCCCACTTTGTTGCATATATACAAGTTCTTTTGGCTCACAGATCTTATAGCCTACTTGTTAAGTTTTGGAATGTAACACTTCAATAGATGGTTGTGTTAAAAAAAAAATGTATCATTAGTCTTCTTATCCGTGATTCACATATGGGATCCACAAAGAACGAATCATAGTCGCATGCATTTTGGACAAATATCGACCGATCTAGTACCCTAAAATTCATGTAACTCATTCAGAATACTCGTGATGAATAAAAAAAATATAGGGTCTAACATGGTAATATTGTTATGTTGGAGGACTAAATTGTGCATAACTGTTCCAATTGTTAGTTAGGCTGTATCATTCGCACCTGGCTTTAAAATAAGGCCTCAAAGGTATCTTAAATTCTTATTCTAATACTATGCCTGTGAAATGTACATAACGATTATATGGTTTTCAGCTATGATTTGATGATGTTTTTTACACAGATACAAACAATGAGGGTGAAGAAGCTGTGCAACTCGAACGAGATCGTCACAGTCAACAATATGTTTCCAGGTCCTGTCGTCTACGGCGAAGAAGGCGACAGGTTTGATCGTTAAAAGTCATAAACATGTCTCCCTACAATGCCACCACCATTCACTGGTTAGGTTTCAACTTTAGCTTAAAGTTAGCCTAACAGCAGTAGAAAGTTTCTGAGTTTAGTCTAAAGGCATGGTGTAAGGCAAATACTATCTTGCTGGTCCGACGGGCCTTCCTACATAACTCAGTGTCACCCCGGACAGAGTTTCACCTATGAGTTTACAATGGTGAAGCAAAAGGGAACCTTCTTTTGGCTTAGGGGAACTGTTTATGGTGCCCTTACAGTGTATCCAAAAGCAGGGGTACCCTATCCTTTTCCTTTCCCATATGAAGAACACATCATAATCCTAGGTAAAAAGATTCATTCCTAGCTAACTTCCCTCTTTTTTTCTTCAGTTAGCCATGAAAATACACACATATGCTGATGTGCATTATCAGCCAAGTTTACAGAAGGTCTGAATATTATCTAAACAAACGCAGAAAACTTCAAAACTAGGAAATGGAAGCAATTAATAGTATGATGGAAGAAATCAAACTAATAACCGTTACTCACCACACAAGAATATAACTGGTAAATGGAAGAAATCAAACTAATAACCATTACTCACGACACAAGAATACACACAACAATCAAACTGCTGTATGCATAGCGAGTCAGTGCTAATGCTCAACTCACTCATGAACATCATAAGGTGTACTTTGATCATACCATTCCATCAAACAAAGGATATCAGCAAAGAGAAATGTTCAAATTAAGTTCAACCATTACATTATCCTGAAACAAAAGCACACTAGTCGTATCATATAGGAAAACAAGAAACCAGGTTCAACCATTACATTATCCTGCAAAAAAGCACACTAGTCGTATCCACTAGATCATCATATGAGATGCATATATACATCTTAAGTTCCGCAGAAAGTCCCATTTGTATGTTCTCTATAAACTGGATCATCCTATGAGAAGCATCTAAATGCCTTAAAGCAGCTCAATGAAGGTGAGGTGACAATCAGTTAAAGCCCTAATTCAACACAAAAACCAGAAGAATAGAATCATCCAAAAAACCTGAAGAATAGAAACATGAATTCCTTTCCAGAATGAGCAGTTCCAGCAGCAGTTCAGCTTTTTTTCCTGCGTGTTAAAAATAGAAAATGGTTTTAGGATAGGTTAATTATCTAAGTCTAAGATCAAGTAGCTAGGGTTTTACCTGAGCTTCAGCCTTTGAATTTCTTCTGCAAGTTCTTCTATAACCTGATCGATAGCGTCTTTGACAAACACTTTTCCGACGAAGGGTCCCTTTTTCCCCAGCCTTTGAACTTCTTCTTCTAATTCGTTTATCGCATCATCAATATCCTGCTGGTTAAGCGTTAGAAATTCTTCTTTGAGTCTCTTTAGAATATGAATTTCAACTTCTTCGTCAAAATTTTTGGCACCGGCATTTCTTCGTCCGCCATTTCTTCTTCTTCGTCCGCCATTTCTTCTTCGTCTTCGTCCGCCATTTCTTCTTTGTATTTCTCTTCAAAGTAGCTGGAGACGTACTCATTGTCTTCCTGAGCAAAGTAGCTGGAGCAGTACTCATTGTATTCCTGAGAAGCATGGTTGGAGACCGGTCCGGTTGGAGATGACCTCGTCGGAGGAGGAGCTGGAGATGACCTCGTCGGAGGAGGAGCTGGAGATGACCTCGTCGAGGAGGAGCTGGAAAACAGGCTAGGTAAGAGGTGGAAAACAGGCTGTATGATTGGCCGCCTCGCCATCGCCATCGCCATTCGCTTTGTAGGAGTGGGGAAAAAAATGAATTCCGTTGAGAGAGAATTTTTTTGGCCACCTAAAACCCAGCAAAGGAACCCAATTACTTCTCAGTCAGACTAAGCATCAAATATCTAATGTGAAATTGAAGAGGGAAGGGCTGCAGATCCTGGTTTGGGCCAAGATTTGGACCTACCCATACCCTATTTGGGCCTGACTGCTACTTCAGGCTTAAGTCCACCCTACAACAGTGGAGTGGGCCCACCAGGTGAAGATATGCACGTGTGGATCTACTTCCAGAACCGGAGACTCCTCCGGACGACTACGAATCGGCTTTAGAATTCGATGATGAAGACGATCTGAATATAATATTAGAAGGCTCCGGTGGGTTGGGGGATGAGGGCGATGTAGTTCATCATGAGGTGGACGATGCCAGTCTAAAGTGGCCCGCCAAGTCGACGTAATGATCCATTTTTATTTTAGAACTGGAGAGGGCTCAGAGGCTTCAATACAGTTTCTGACTTAGAAAGACTATGTAGTTTGTACAAGCTTTCATTTTTATTTCTGTCATAAATGCGTGTAATCGCTGTGGAGCTATCCACCATATTAAATAAATGTGATTTTTTACATCGCTTTAATGTCATTGGAATGCATTTGCATGAAAGAGGTTTTATCTCTCTATTTGCTATTGCAGGCCAATCGTTTTAATGCCCCCAATTATTAGAGTTAATTGTTGAGGACTCCTCAAAGTAAATGGTTTATTGTCCTCTAGGCCGTTGTTGTTAGCCTTTCTTAGCACCCTTCACCAGCGCACCCATGACTAACTTCTGGCTGGGTGGTCAGGGACTCTTTGGGAGGTCTCCTCTTCGCAACAGGTATTTCTTATCATGATCTAACCAATTTTTTTAATTTGGAGTTTTTGGCTATCAGGGATGCCTGTGCGCTTTGTCTTTCGATGAGTTGGGAGCGGTGGACTTCGACGACAATGCAACTCAAGTACAACTTTCATTCTTTTAAAGGTCAGTTTTTTTGTCGGGATGGCGGTGCCCTAGTGGTGGATATATGGAATTTCCTAGTCAAGCTGCCCCTAGTCAGACTTCAGACTGTTCCGAGACAGTCAAACAACACAACTCATTGTGTGGCTCACCTTGGTCTTAGATGCCTCCCAAGCCGAGGAGTGGTAAACCTACGGCTTGGACAGGTACTTATTGTTTTCTGATGTATGGTTACCTCCTTTTCTCCTGCGGAAGTTATCTCTGGAAAACAAAAACAAAATTAATGGTGAAGAAAACCGAAGAAATCAAGAATACAACGGTAAAGGATAAGACAAAGCAAAAGGAGCGCACGGGGAAAAGGTCCTCCACAATGGTTGTGGTAATTTAATGAAATTTTCATGTCATCTCAAGGTACAATCTACTAAATTCTGTAATGGTAGTGGTAACTTGTTGCTTTGTCTCACTACAACAAAACGGAGGATTTGTGGCGGTTTTTTTTAGCAACAGTGGCGGTTATAACCTCCACTGTTGTAAACATAGTGGCGGTTGTACAACCGCCACTGTTGCAAGCAAAAACCGCCAGAAATCCGTCCGTCACAAATGAACTTTATTGGCGGTCAGCAACCGCCACTAATAATCAACATTGGCGGTTACACATTGGAGGTTATAACCGCCAATGTTGATGTCCAAAAAAACAAAAAAAAGGACACGTGATCATCGGCGATCACGTTTCCGTCGGCGGCGACAGCTGCGTCGGGTTAGCCAAAGACGACGACGGTCGTTACATCTTCACACTGGGTTTGAGAGCACGGCGCGGGTGGTTTGGAGAGCAGCGGCGGGGGGTGGGTTTTGGAGAGCAGCGGCGGGGGTGGGTGGGTTTGGAGAGCAGCGGCGGGGGTGGGTGGGTTTGGAGAGCAGCGGCGGGGGGTGGGTGGGTTTGGAGAGCAGCGGCGGGGGTGGGTGGGTTTGGAGAGCAGCGGCGGGGGGGGTGGGTGTTGGAGAGCAGCGGCGGGGGTGGGTGGGGTGGGGCGACATGGCGGCGAGAGGTGGAGAGCGGGCGGCAGCGAAGATGGATCGACGACGACGACGAGATGGAGTGGCGGCAACGAAGACGGATCGCTGGGCGGCAGCGGAGGTCGATCTAGCGACGTCGCGACTCCATGGAAGCTACATGACGGCGCGGCTTCGGCGATGATTGATGGAGAGGGAAATGGGGGCACTCAATGGCAGCGGCGACATGGAGGTAAGAAATGGGAGAGAGGGGGGTTTCACGCGGATTAGGGTTTGCATATTGGCGGTTTAAACCGCCAATATAGGAGAGAGGGGGGTTTCACGCGGATTAGGGTTTGCATATTGGCGGTTTAAACCGCCAATATAGTAAAATTAACATATTGGCGGTTTAAACCGCCAATATGTAACCGCCACTATCAATAAACAATATTGGCGGTTCTGCAACCGCCAGTAGTGAATCCGCTGCAAATCTTAATATTTGTTGTAGTGTCTTATCTGATCAAGGTACAGCTGCTCATGGTTCTAGAAGAAATCAAGAATACAACGGAGAAGAAAACCGAAGAGAAAGACATCTTACTCCAGAATAAACTAATCTTGATGACTTAATGAAACTCTCGACTAAATCATAGCTTTCGTCTGCTCAATCATGGCTTCGAACGCTCCAAAATCGCTCTCCAATCGTGTCTCTCCCGTCAAAAGTCAAATGAATGGTGAATGAAGACAGTCTGCTCCAAGATAGGGATTAAAACCTTGGTTTTCCTCTGAAATCAGGAAAAAGTGTGCCCTGACCGCACTTAAAAATGCGCCGGTGCACTTTTATAAGTTTCAGGCGCACATACATTTTGAGCTGGGCAATGAATTCCAGCTTCTTCGATGATTCTCGCTCTCTCCGAACTTCGAATTGATCCCCGTTTGAAGCGTCGAGCTCGTAAAAAGGTCATCCACAATGTGGCAACCTGAAATCTCATAAAAAACAACTTGAAACAACATAAAACGACCCTAAAGAGGATCAAAGGCAATAAACATGCACGAAAGTTTTTAGAAACTATCACAAATAAGTGTTAAACGAGGCGAATATCGCTCAAATGTGGTGAGATAAACGCGGGAAATCTAGCGTCATCAAACACTCGTGAATTCAAATCCTGACTACTCCACTGGTAAAACAACTACCTTTCAAGAATGTGTATCTTTGAAATGACTTCCTAAATCCTAACTGAGGTAGCTCGCGGTTGATTCTCAGATTTTCCAGGAATCAGAGAACAATGACTTCCCTACGCGAGTTTCGAGCTTCAACATTCCTTCATACAACTTGTTTTAACTGATGAGTTACGATCGATCATGAAGTTATCCATGTTACAGACTTGCAGTGATGAAGTCGGGATTTATCGACTGTGGACGAGTACTGATAGGGTTTTTGACCCCCAAACAGTTGATCATCTGATCCGCCCAGTTGGACCGGTGGATCAATACTGTGGTTCTTTGGAGGCTTAGGCAATGTATCCGTCCTCGGAGTGTCTCGGCGGATGGTACCTTGCAGGGCGGACGTGCAAGGGTTAATATATGTAGGGTGGTAAGTATGTAGATAATGTAGGGAGAATGGGTTACAGAGAAGTACCGGGCGAGTGCCCTTTGGTGTGGGCGGAACCGATAGCCTTTAGCGTACAGCGCGGAAGCTTGTAGTATCAGGCGTATGGTCCCGGGTTTTGTCGTGTCCTCTTCTGAATGGGGGACCCTGTTATTTATAGGTCCCATTGGTATGGCAGGGTCCACGTGTCTTGCTCTGAGTGGGCCGCAAGGAGTCACCGTCAACAGTAATGGGCGGTGGTCTCCTGTAGATGTGTCAGGTGACCCTTTAGTTAAGGCGGTCAGAGGACCGCCCCGGGAGTGAAGATCCGCCCTGGCCAGGTGGGAGGGCGGATTTACCTTAGGGGCCCATCAATTGCCCCCAGTATGGCCTTGAGGCCGCGAGAGGCTCGAGGCGATACTATGGAGCTGTTTGAACGCCCTGGAGTGAAGATCCGCCCTGGTCAGGTGGGAGGGCGATTTACCTTAGGGGCCATCATCATCAAACTTGAAGAATTGGTCCATTTGGAATGAAAGTACAAACTGACCAACTTTTGCAAACCCTAATTAGTACCAAAAGGGAAACCTTTTGACATTTTCTTTGGTGGAAAGGGTCTTTGTTCTAGTCTTTTCTTCACTTCAGTTTGACTTGCTAATTGGGTCAAATACTTAAATTTTTAAAACTTCTCGAAACCACAGAGCGAGTTATAAACTCGTTCTAAAATTTTAATTCGTTATAGAGTGGTCATATTGCTATGAAACGGGTTACAAAGTAGTCATAATGACGCCATCAATGTACTTTTTCAGCCATTCTCGCCATGTCATCAAAAAACATAATTCAAAATTCAACAATATGATTCAAATCTAAATCTACAATTTGGCTAATGGGCTGAAGGCTTAATATCTCAGCTCAAGCTGAAACAATCTAAACCAATGAAAAAATGCCAAGTGGCATAGGGACCACCAATATATTAAAAACAAAATAATTAAGGACTGAAATTTTAAAAAAGGGCTGCCCGCGTGTCCAATCAATGCGTCCGGGTAGCTGCCCCAATCTGAATTTCCTTTTATTTTTTTTAATTTTCTGACTTATTTTCTCTCTCATTTTCCCCTACATTTGATTATTTGCCAATAACTCTTTATATGAAGGTTAAAACTAGATTTGTTCTTCATTAAAGTTGTTTATTATATTTTTTCGAGTCTAATGAAATCAATTTTGATACATTTTGTTGATTTTTTTAAGGTAAAATTCAAACCTTTACGTAAGTGTTATGTCAGTCGTATGACATATCAAAACTTGTAACAGTTGCATAACATGTATATAGTAGCAATATAACAGTCATATGACACTGTTATAACATAATCAAAGACATATCAGTATCATAACACTGATGTATTAGTGTCATAACAGTTGACGGTCTCTTTTCTCCATATTCTCTCTCCTCCTATTTACTCCATTTCTCTCTCATCTGCCCAAATCTCTCAGTTTGAGCTGAGATTTTAGGGTCTCAGCCCATTAGCCACACCGCTAAATCTAAACTCATCTACCTTATAAAATTTGGTTCAAAACTAAATCTAGTGAGTTAGATTGATATAATTTTAGATTTGAATCAATTTACGATAAATTTTAACTTATATTTTCGATGACATGTCAATGGTGATGTGGCAAAATAGCTGGAAAAGTACACCGATGACGTCATTAGGACTACTATGTAACTTGTTTCATAGTAATATGACCACTCTATAACGAATTAAAATTTTAAGACGATTTTGTAACCCACCCTATAGTTCCGGCATGTTTTAAGTATTTGAACCTTGCTATTCATACACTAATTATTAATATTCATACACTAATTATTAAGTATTTAAATCAATTATAAATTAGTCAGTGACGTTTGTATGTCGTCGATTGGTCCTCTCTCTTTTCCCCTTTTATTATAAAAAAATTAAATTAAATTTAAAAAAATAGTTATCTATTGCTTATTGGCTTATTGCCTCTTCTGCTTCGGCTGCTGGATCCTCAAACCATTTTTCCAGCAAAAATCTCCGCATTTTCCCGGGAAACTTCCGGCTGCCGGAAGCCGCCGGAAACAAAACAAAAAAGCTTCTCAATGAACTTTCCGACTCCTCTTCCTCCCACCGTCGCACTACTGTCTGCTGAATTCACTCCACTTGTAAATTTTCTAATACTTACCTATTATTCAATCATCTTCAGCAGCACAATACTTTGACTCTTCTCTGATTTTCCTTTCTCTCAATTCCATTCTTAAAATTTCTTCGTAGCTCTTGATTCCGTCTCTTAGCTGACGCGTAACTTCAGTTGACCAGTTCTCTCTGTGTTTGCTCGTTGTCTGACTCGGTTGTACGGATTAGACCCTTACACCGAGTTTGGACTCAGTTTTCTTCGCGAGAATATGAGCATTTTTAGGTCATAGAGTTTGGAATCAGTGGGGATAGGTTGTTGAGTTTTCTGCTTGGGATGATTTCAAGTTATTGCTTTCAGTTGATTGTCGAATTTCTCAGTAGAATGTTGGATGTCGTTTGGATCTTCATTGAATGGAAATCTTTTGTACAGGTGAGTTGCTATTAAACTTGATTCAGGGCAAGGGTTTTCAGACGGTTGTTTTGGAGCAACCATGGGAGAGTAGAGAGTTTTACTTGCTAGTTATTTGAATTTCCTTTTTGGAGTTGGATGATGGCATTGGACGCCATTACTACTGCTTCCTTCCCAGGTTCAGAAATTCTTTCCCATGTTGTTGATGGGATGGCTGAGATCATTTTTACTGCTAAAGGTACTATCGGGAAAACGGGAGGCTTTAGGGAGCTTGCTGCGTACCTGGAAAGGATTGTTCCCATCTTAAAAGAGTTGAATACGAAGAACGTAGTGGGGAATTCTGAGAGTTTGACTAGTGCCATTGAGATTCTGAACAGGGAAATGAAGGCTGCGAAGCTCCTGACTGCGGATTGCACGTCGAAGAGCAAGGTTTATCTGCTTATACACTGTAGAACTATTACCAAGCATTTGCAGCAGATAACAAGAGAGATTAGTAGAGCTATAAGTCTTATTCCTATGGCTTCTATGGATCTTTCGTCTGGTGTTATTGAGGACGTTATGGATCTCTGTGATCAAATGCAAAGAGCTGAGTACAAGGCAGCTGTAGCAGAAGAAGAGATATTGGAGAAGATTGAGTCTGGTATACAGGAGAGGAAAGTTGATCGTTCTTATGCCAACAGCTTAGTTGCTCAGATAGCGCAGGCTGTAGGAATATCGAATGAGCAGTCTGCATTGAAGAGAGAACTTGAGGAATTCAAGGATGAGGTTGAAAATACCAGACTGAGGAAGGATCAGGCTGAAGCTATACAGATGGATCAGATAATTGCTTTGCTTGAAAGGGCAGATGCTGCCTCTTCTCCACGAGAGAAAGAGAGGAAATACTTCACCAAGAGGAAGTCCCTGGGTAGTCAAACATTAGAACTCTCCCCGTCATTCTACTGTCCAATTACTCGGGATGTTATGCTCGACCCTGTGGAAACTTCTTCGGGACAGACGTTTGAGAGAAGTGCCATTGAGAAGTGGATGGCTGAGGGAAACAATAAGTGTCCTTTGACTCTGGTCTCTCTAGACACGTCGATTCTCCGTCCAAACAAAACTCTGAAGCAATCAATAGAAGAATGGAAAGATAGAAACACGATGATTACAATTGCGACAATGAAATCGAGACTTGAGTCTGAAGAAGAGGAAGAAGTTCTGGACTGCCTACAGCAGTTAAAAGATCTCTGCAAACAAAATGATCAGCATCGCGAATGGATGATACTTGAGAAGTACATTCCTGTCCTTATTCAACTACTTGGTTCAAGAAATCGTGATGTGAGGAATAACACACTCACCATCCTCTGCTATCTCGCAAAAGACAGTGATGATGCCAAGGTATTTCTAGTCTTTATTCAAGCTTTTCCATACCTTCTTCCAGTTTAATCATGCTTCTTTATTGTTTATCTCATAGTGAGATCCGCCTGTACTTTTAGTTTCTACCAGTAGCATAAACAGGCCACAGAATGATGGTCACCATAATGTTTGCTGAAGTTGCAACCTGTGTTTTAGGAAAGAGTTGGAAATGTTAATGATGCAATTGATTTGATTGGTCGATCTCTTGGACGTCGTACTGGGGAAAGAAAGTTGGCAGTAGCCTTACTCTTGGAACTGTCAAAATGCAATAAAGTGAGGGAGTCCATTGGTAAGGTACAAGGTTGTATACTCCTACTGGTGACCATGTCAAGAAGTGATGACAGTGAAGCTGCCACAGATGCAAAACAGTTACTAGACAACCTCTCGTTCTCGGATCATAACATCATACAAATGGCGAAAGCAAACTGTTTTAGACATTTTCTGCAACGACTATCTACTGGTAATGTATTCGCAGTCAACAACTTACATTTATATCTTGTGTAAGATCTTGCAGTCTACTGGCAACGTAGCTAGACATTTTAAGATCGTACTTCTGTATCTTTCTATCGTGTGATTAATCGCAATTTACAGGGAACAGAGTGCCTTACTTAGATACCTCTAGATTGTACATTGTCTTCCTTTAAAGTCGTGAAATTCCATTAACCATGGAAGGCAGTCTCATGTTTATAGACATTTTTCATGCAGGGCCAGACGAGGCGAAAGTCATGATGGCATCAACTTTGGCAGAAACAGAGTTAACTGATCACAACAAGGCAATTTTGTTTAATGGAGATGTACTCAGTCCCCTTCTTCACTTGGCCACAAGTGACGATTTCCAGATGAAAACAGTGGCCGTAAGAGCTCTTCAGAACCTCTCGAGCTTACCGGGAAATGCCCTGCAGATGATTAAACAAGGAGTAGTAAGGCCATTACTCGACATTCTCTTCCGCCACAGTTCACCATCCTCGAGTTTGCGGGAACAGGTCGCAATCACTATCATGCACCTAGCAAGATCTACAGTGTCTCAGGAACCCAGCCAAGCACCAGTTTCGATGCTGGAAACTGATGAAGACACTTTCATGCTTTTCTCTCTGGTCAACCTGACAGCGGGTGGTGTGCAAGAAAGGATTCTCCAAACCTTCCAAGCCTTGTGCCAGTCACCCTCGGCATCGTTTATCAAATCTAAGTTGATTGAGGTAAGCAAAATGGTTTAGTGTGTTTATGTAATTCAATTCGTACTAGTTAGTATGCAATTTTTTGTTGATTTCTGGTAAGCAAAGTGTCAAGAACCGTTACATCTCAATAACTCGAGTTGTTGGGAGAGGGTTCTTATATTGTTTAGTGACACAAAGCAAACTTTCTCGATTGTTTCATTCGATCTTTGTTGATTTCTTCTTGCCATATGAACACCAAATTCGTTTATTTGTATACAGGCGTCAGCTGTGCACGTGTTAGTTCAGCTGTGTGAGCACGAGAACCCAAATGTTCGATCGAATGCCGTGAAGCTGTTCTGCTTATTGGTAAAAGATGGTGATAAAGCAATCATCATGGAGCATATTACTAAGAAGTACCTCGAGACCATGGTGGCGATCATCGAGAAATCAAACGACACTGAAGAAGTCGCTTCCTCGATAAGCATCATCTCATACCTTCCGGAGGAAGGCCAGATCACAGAATGGCTTATCAGCACTGGTGCACTTAACATAATCTCCAAATTCCTCCGAGACATCACGAACAACAACAACAACCACGATCCCCACAAGAACCAATTGATCGAAAACTCAGCACGGGCAATGTGTCGCTTCGCTTCTCCAGCAAACCTGGAATGGCAAAGGAAAACAGCAGAGATTGGAGTTATTCCTGTACTAGTAAAGCTGCTACTATCCCCTGGAACTAGTACCTTGACAAAGAAGTATGCTTCCATTTGCCTTTCCCGATTCTCGCAGAGCTCACCGTCATTAACCCAGCCGTTGAAAAGACACAAGGGGATATGGTGCTTCTCCGCCCAACACGAACCGGCCTGCACTGTCCATGGCGGGATCTGCACCGTCGAATCATCTTTCTGCCTCGTGGAGGCTGATGCTGTACATCCACTCGTAACATTACTCGAGGATTCCGACCCTGAAGTCTGTGAAGCCTCTCTAGATGCACTACTAACTCTGATCGAAGCCGAAAGGCTTCAAAGCGGTAGCAAAGTGCTGTCCGAGGCAGAAGCCATTCTCCCCATGATAAAGTTCCTATCTTGCTCTTCTTGCCCTACCTTGCAGGAGAAGGCACTGTCTGCTCTGGAGAGGATCTTCCGGCTGCCGGAGTTCAAACAGAAGTACGGCGGTCCTGCTCAGATGCCTTTGGTTGACTTGACAACGAGAGGAACCAACCATATGAAGTCTCTCTCGCTCGAATCCTGGCTCACTTGAATGTTCTCCATGATCAGTCTTCTTACTTCTGAAACACGGTACCTACCTCAGCCTCACCCCGCTTCGTCGAATCAATCAAATCGACGAACTTTGGAGTCGGCATCACTCGATAGAATCATTCTTCATATTTGTTTTTTTTTCAGATTTATTTCGAAATTAGAAGTTGTGAGGCTATTTCCTTACAATGTCAGCTTGTAAAGCATTCAGTTGTATTATATAGATGATGATCAATGTTGTATTGTAATACTACGGATTAGAGGTAGAGAAGGTAATGATACCATATTTGTATAATTGTACCGTACATCGAATCTGTAAGTTTAACATTGTTGTAATAACATCACGATTCCTTGTTTACCGATCAGAATTGAATTCCTTGTTTATCGTGATGGAATTGGAAGTTGGAATTCATAAAATCTGGAAGGAATTGTCCAATTCCTTCCAGTCAGGGTGGGAATTGAATCCCGGCTAAATGTTGGATTTTGGGTCCCAAACGGAGGTGAATTCCTAATGAATTTGACCTCACATTATTATATGAAAATCATGGAATTGGTGATTCCGCTGGATTTTACAAATTATGGCTCTCAAATCATACACGTAAAATGACCACTAAACTTAAGGGGCATATGTAAGTATGAAGAGAGAAAGAATTAGGATTTTGGTTCCATAAACCCGAGCCAAAATTTTAATATGACATCTATGTAACGTGGACGACGTGGCATCTACATACTTATTATCATATTAATTGTGAATAAATTTATAATCGTAATTAATCTGATAATAACATCTGATACAATATAAGACATTTGATGTGGAGCCTATTGGGGAACCAAGCCTCAAATTTGGTCAATTAAACCAAATTAACAAGAACCATTAGATAAAAATGAATGGTTCAGATTAGATTGACTTATTCATTATCTAATTATTTTATTGGGATCATTATGGCAGATAATTAATTCAACGGATCATTATGACACATAATTAATCCAATGGATGATTATGGAAAGAGAATCCAAAGTCCAAGATTTTCTCTTCAAAACAAACAATACAAAAAAATTGACATTTAGCTACTGCAACATTACAACGGCATTACGGCAATTACTATTTCATGTAGTAATTTGCAGCAGCAAATACTATTTGTCACACCACTATTTGCGACGGGATGCTGGGTGTAGCAAATAGTGGTGTGGCAAATAGTATTTGCTACTGCAAATTACTACATGAAATAGTGATTGTCGTAGCAAATACTAACTATTTGCTACTGGATTTTATGTCGTTGTAATTTTGCAGTAGCTAAAGGTTAATTTTTTTGTAGTGAAATCCCCAACCGCAATTGTTTCTTTCTTCTCTAGCGACATTGTTTCTTTCTTCTTCAGTCGATTTCTTGAAATTGCTTGTTCGAACTATTTCAATCCCGTCGCCAATATAGTCATCAGCCATAGACAAGGGTGTCCTAGTGCAGGAAAAGTATTAAGGTGTCCTAGTAAATGCATCATTAATATTGAAGTGAAACTTACATCTAAGGTGTCCTAGTACATGCATCAAATCAGCAAACCAATACTTAAACAAAGATCAAACAACATAAATATAAGGCCTAATACCCTCAGATGTCACGAACTATTTTCCTTTGTCTCGCGTATATACAACCTACTGCCTATCTTTATGGTGTCACGAACTACTTAGTTATGAGTTTCGCGTAACACGCCGTCTGTTTTTATGATTTTCCGTCCAAGCACATTTGATGACATGGCATATAGTGATGATGTGGATGTCGGTTTGCAAGCGTGGCACACTTAGTATGCCAACTCACTATTTTCCTTTATGGAAAATAGGATATTTTTTTTTTGAATTTCGAATTTGTACCCCACCTTATCCTCTTCCCCACCACACACGATTCCGATTCCCCACACCATTTTTCCGATTCCCCATTATCCTTTCGATTCCCAATCGCAGTCTCTCTCTCATCTTGAACTGAAACTTCGCCGGGGATCGTTCACGAAATCTAGGGTTTCTATCTTTGTTCGCCGGCGATTGTTTTGGTAATCTCTCATCGTCTCTCGTTTCACCGGCGGCCATTTACGAAAGCTCTCTTCTTCTCGTCTTCTCTTCTACTCATCTTCTGTTCCTAGTTGAAAAAGGTTAAAGCAAAAAGAGCATACTTTCTGGAAGCGAGGAAGGAGATAGTGAAAGGTAATGGCCTTTCCCTTTGGCAGTGTGGGGGTTGTCGTCTTTGTCTTTAAGACTGGGAATATGTGGGGTTCTTTGCCTTTATTTTTGTTTATTCTTGTTCTATTGTCTAGGACGGATTTGTCGTCTTCCAATCTAGGGTTTTGTAGTTGGAATCTTTGGATTTGCACGTGTGGGGGTTGGGTGTTATTTAGGTTCTTCATGTTCATAGTCCACCGACCAAATTTTTTTCAGTTTTTTACCGATAAATGATGCTTTTGCATGATGGACGACCGTGCGGAGATGCTAGTATACCACGGGGGACGCATGAAGATAGAACCAGGGGGTACAGAGTACGAAGGTGGCCAGGTAGCCGAGGTCGACGTCATGGACGACTATGTCTGCTACTTCCAGCTAAAGAAGATAGGCACTGAAATTCTGAAATATGATTCCGTTGAACGGATGTGGTTCATACCGCCCGGAGGAACCCTAGGAGCTGATCTCCGTGAGATTAGGGACGATGCAGATGCCGAAACTCTTCGTAAGGCTTCTGAGGCGGGGGTAGTCAGCTTGTACATGGAAGCGACGAAGGACGCGAGTGTTATGGCGGAAAATGAGGACTCCGATTCCGGCAACAATCACCCATATGCATCCAGTGACTCAGAAGCTGAAGGGTCTGGAATTAGGGTGCATGAGGAGGTGAACCATCTGATTGACGATTCGGATCGTACAAGCGATCCCGAATTCCAAGAAGCCATGGAAAATCTGGGCATTTCAGGCATGAGGAGGAGGAACGTTCGAGCCAGCTACCTACCAGGTGGTGGCATTGAAGTAGACCAACTGAACGCAGTAGCTGCTAAGGGGGCACCGCAGGAGGAAGTTGTCATTGATGTAGAGGGTCTTAACCATATGGAGGAGGCTTGGATGAAAAGCAGAGATCCTGATCATAGCAACTCCGACGCTGATGACGAAGATTCAGATTATGAACCACGAAGGGATATCTCTACGCCAACAGTAGTGTCGAATCAAAGGGATTCCCCCAGCCCAATTGTTCATACTAGTCCAGTGTGTACTCCTCCAAGAGAAATCTCTCCTCCAGTGTCCAGTTACCATGGGTCGTCACAGTCTGACCATGACATAGCTGATCGGATTGAAGGTGATGAAGTGAGCTCACTAGCTGGCCAGGCTTACTATGATCCGACATGTGATCATAGTAAGTTAGTGTTCAAGGAAGGGATGCGATTTACGGGGCCGAGTCAGTTCAAGGAGGCTGTAGTGAACTTCACTATATCAGTAGGTGCAGAAATCAAGTGGTTGAGGAGTAACAGGAGGAACAAGGAAGCTGTCTGCATTGCAAATGGCTGTAAATGGAGGGTATATGCGTCATGGTTTGGGAGGAATGAAGCATACATCGTGAAGGCAGTTGGTTTACCTCATAACTGTCCTAGAGCAGAGCGTAATAGGAGTGCTACAACAAAATGGATCCTTAGCAAATACTTCAACAGGTTTCGAATCGACCCTGAACTGAATACGAAGCATCTGGTAAGGGAGATTAGTATGACACATGGCATTGCAGTTTCCCTGCGTGTATGCTCCAATGCCAAACAATTGGCGAAAAGAATGTTGGAAGGTACATTGGCAGAAGCTTACTCCAGACTTAGACCATATGTGAAACAATTGCAAACCTCGGATCCTGGAGGTCGGTTTTTTTTGGAGGTCGATCCAGTGCCAGGTCAAAACTTTGTTTTGTTCAAGAGATTGTACGTGGCTTCAGTGCTTTACGTAGGGGGTTCAGAGTTGGCTGTCGGAGAATGTTCGGCCTTGACGGATGTTTCTTGAAAGGGGAAGTGAAAGGGATGTTGCTCAGTGCTGTGGGCAAAGATGGAAACAACCAGATGTTTCCAATTGCGTGGGCAGTTGTGGAGGGGGAGAACAGGAGTTCTTGGACATGGTTCATAGAGGATATTGAGGGATTCACTGGAAATGGCTGATGGCAATGGATGGTCAGTGATATCGGACCAACAAAAGGTGCATGTACTGAACCTTACATTGTTTTGACTGTCACATGTACAGTGTTATGACTGACTCAGTGTTGCTTTCATTTACAGGGACTTGTAGAGGCGTTGTGTGACCTACTTCCTTTTGCTGAGCACAGAAAGTGTGCCAGACATGTTTCAGCAAATTGGAAGATCAAGCACAAGTCCTCTGCTGGGAGGAAAGCATTTTGGGATGTTGTGTATAGTAGCAACGTGGCCGATTACAACGTCCACCTGGCTGAGTTGAAAGCATTGCAAGATTCAGGTGACGATCCCGACTGCTATAACGACTTCCTTAAGTATGACCCTAAGACTTTCTCTAGGGCTTACGTATTAGGGTTCCAAAATGTGATTCCATAGAGAGTAACATATGTGAGACCTTTAACGGATGCATAGTTAAATATCGGGGTCTACGCATAATTAACATGTTAGAGGGCATACGTACGTATGTAATGACCCGTGTTGTGGCAAAATCGAAAATGCTAAGGTCATCTGATTGCAGGATGTTGTGTCCTAGGATTGCTGAGAAATTGGAGAGGGGTAAGGTTGTGGCTAGGAACTGTTTTGTCCGACAGACTTTACAGTTAGTGTGTGAGTGTGAAATTGGTGGTAAAGGGCATGTAGTTGATCTTGATAAGAATACATGCACATGTGGGTACTGGGAGCTTAGTGGCATCCCATGTGTGCATGCCATAGCATCTGCATCATATCTACGTAAAGATATCTATTACTGGACGGACACCGCATATACCACATGTCATGCTCGAGAAGCATATGGATATGGGGGATTCCAGCACTTCCCGGACAACAAGCGTGGGAACAAGCAGATGGCCTAGAGATCAGGCCACCAATGACCCGGCTGATGCCCGGGAGGCCAAAAAGGAATAGGAGGAAAGAGATGCGGAACTAGAAGTTAGACCTGCCAAGAATGGGGTTGGTACTGTGGTACGTAGAAAAGGAATTGTTATGCATTGCAGGAATTGCAACAGTAGAGGCCACAACGCGCGACGTTGCCCGAACAAAGAGGTTGAGCAAGGAGATCAGCCACCTCCAAGGCGTAGCAGAAGAACCAGGCACCAAGGGCCGAGGAGGAAGAAGCCCCCAGAAGAGGGCAATGTAGCAAATGTCGTACAGTCGGTCACAACGCTAGAACCTGTCCAATGCTTAAGGGTTTGCAAGTAAGACTTGTGTATTATTCTTTTTCTACATTTGAGTATTGTATTCGAATATGGTAATAATGTTCCTTCATTATGCAGGAGGTGGTTCATCCTAATACGTCTGCCAGGGTCCGTGATAGTGAGATTCAGACTGTGATGAGAGGAGTAGGTGTTTACACAAACGAGGTTACTGGCAACTCCTACTACAGGGTACGTGGGCAATAACATTGAGCCTTAAACCCATATAACAGTGTGGCAATAATAGTTATGTTATTTCAGGCTGGATTAGGAGCAACGGGGGGCAATCAGGGAGGTCCGGATGAGATTGAACACCGTCCATCTCAGCCTGAACCACAATTTGGCACTCAACCAAATGATGGAGGGATGTAAGAGGAGGAAGAATGATGACAGAAGACGAACTGGCTAGTTTATTATTTTGTTCGTACTTAAGACTGTCTGGATTTAGTAGAGATTATCTGGTTAAGGCCGAGTATGGCTTTCTTTTGGATGCTGCTTCCTTTTGGTGTGTCTTCATTTTGTATGCCATCGTATGGCTTCCTTTTGGATGTTGGTTCGGAAACAACCAGATGTATTTGGGGGATGTTAGTTTGCAACAAGTACTCGTACACACATTCGACATCTTCAAAGATACTTAACAAAGTACACAAGTACACCAAATAAGAATTACAACCCACAAGCACTACATTTTCAACATCCAATCCTAATACCATATGCTAAACCAATAACCAGAAAGCTAACGATTACCAAGTAGCATCGAATTTCCAAACGTAAACGATGAACAACAACCCTTATGCAGCGGAGTTCATCCAAATATGGATCCAGGTCTGAGGTTATGCCGTTGCTAGTCGACAAAGCCTCATCGATCTTTGTCTTCTCGCCCGTCCACTTGAAGTACCCGCAATCGCTTGTACTATCTTGCCAATATGGACAACGGTAGAAGGGCCTACCGTTGTTCTTCGCAGTCCTCACAATCAGCAAAATAGCTTCCCGATTGTGAGAACAACACCGCAATCGATGTGTACTCCTACCTGTTAATCCGTGAGCTGAAACTCCCATTGATCTAGAGCTGGATTGGGATTGTGATGAGGCCATTAGGAATATTGATGTTGACTACGAAAGCAACGAGGATGGAGATTGTGTGTCGACTAACTCACCGACGGCGAGAAAGGAAGAAGACTGCAGATAGGGTTTGGGGAGGTGCAACAGAGGAAAGAGAAATAGGAAGAGAAAGATAAAGATGGAAAATGATGTTGAAAAGTTGGGATTGGTGGATATTTAAACCCATTTAATTTTTATTTATTTACTTTCCCAATATTTGTAGTGGAAGTCCAGTCAGTGGCCCAGTCAGCGTCCACAGAGCAATTTCGCTGAGTCATCAAACTCCGTTTACATGTGCTTGGACGGAAAATCATAAAAACAGACGGCGTGTTACGCGAAACTCATAACTAAGTAGTTCGTGACACCATAAAGATAGACAGTAGGTTGTATATACGCGAGACAAAGGAAAATAGTTCGTGACATCTGAGGGTATTAGGCATAAATATAACGCATTTGAAGTCTAGATGGTTCATAAATAGACTGTCCTAGTGCAAGAATCATTAACATTGCAGCATCAACAAACCAAAAATTCATGTACAGTCCATACAGAGGTTAACTTCAACAGATTCAAGGGCGTCCTAGTGCACAAAAAGTACTAAGGTGTCCTCGTACAGGCATCATTTACATTGAAATGAAATTTACATCTAAGGTGTCCTAGTAAATGCATCAAATCAGCAAACCAATAATTAAACAGAGATCAAACAATATAAATATAGCACGTTTGGAGTCCAGATGGTTCATAAATAGACTGTCCTAGTGCAAGAATCGTTAACATTCGAGCATCAACAAACCAAAAAATCTTGTACAGTTCACCATACAGAGGTTAACTTCAATAGAATCAAGGGTGTCCTAATGCAGGAAAAGTACTAAGGTGTCCTAGTACAGACATCATTAGCATTGAAACGAAACCCACATCTAAGGTGTCCTAATACATGTATCAAATCAGCAAACCAATACTTAAACAAAGATCAAACACATAAATATAGCACGTTTGGAGTCTAGATGGTTCATAAATAGACTTTCCTAGTGCAAGAATCATTAACATTGCAGCGTTAGCAAACCAAAAATTATTGTACAGTTAGATTTTCTAATAAGAGACTTTTAGTGCACTGAGAATATATAAAGCCTACCGGAGGAAAAATTATTGTACACTTAGTCTAAACATCTAAACCGAACCTTGACCGGAGAAAAAAAAAAGAAATTACGACAACAGAAGAGGGAAGAAAGAAAAGAGTTGCAGGGAATAGGAAAAAAAGATAAAAATATATTAGTTATGGTAACATTAAAAGACCTTCCTAATTATTATCTACTAATTAATTAGGTAATTAATTGATCATATAAGATTAGGACAATCTTATTATTTTAATATTAAATCAATGACTGAAATTAATTTGGTTTAGTAGACCAAATATGCATTTGATCACTGAAAAAAATGCGCATTTGATGCATTATCGAAGTATTAACTATTAAGGCATCACTTTTCGCTTAATTTGGTCTAATTCTGGCTAGAATTACTAATCTCATCGGAATTTGTATTCAAGCCGGAATTAGCTAGAATTGGTAATTCCGTTCAGATAGAAACTGAACCACAATTCCGTTAGAATTGAATATGGCTTATGGCGTAATTAAAAGGTGTCCAGAATTGGCCCCAATTCCGGCTTCAATTCCCGCCTGTAAACCGATGCCTTTGACATAAATCTTTGCTGAATACTGAAGTACTCGTCTTTATGTTTCTCTCTCAACTACAGAGACGCTCCGATATGATTCTCGGCCAAAGTTCTCATCTTTCCGTTCGTTTTCTCATCGGAGCGACGTCGGAATGAAGCGATTGAAGCAAATCCATGCTCACATCATAAGGAACGGCACAGACCAGGAAGCCCTAATCGTCAAACTCCTCCAAATCCCCAACATCAACTACGCCCGCAAGGTGTTCGACGAAATTCCCAACCAACACGTCTTCCTCTGCAACAAGCTCATCCAAGCCTACTCTTCTCACAACCAACCTCACCAATCCCTCAATCTGTTCTCCCAAATGTGCCGCAGCACCAACAGATGCTGCCGCCCCAATGAGCACACTTTCACCTTCGTCTTCGCAGCTTGTGCTTCCTTCCCATCTCCAATCGCAGCCCAGGTCGTGCATTCCTACTTCGCGAAATCCGGGTTCGCCTCCGATTTCATTGCCTCAACTGCCTTACTCGACGCCTACGCGAAGCGTAGTCTGGTGCGGACTGCACGCCAGGTGTTCGACGAAATGCCTGTGAGAGACGTCCCCACTTGGAACTCGATGATTGCAGGGTACGGGAGAATCGGGGACATGGAGGCTGCGTTGGAGATGTTTAATTCGATGCCGAGGAAGAGTGTGGTTTCGTGGACTGCGATGATATCTGGGTACTCGCAGAATGGAATTTACAGCAATGCATTGGAGCTGTTTCTGAAGATGGAGGATGAAGAATGTGAGACTCTAAAACCGAATGAAGTAACGATTGCTAGTGTTCTTCCGGCTTGTGCGAATCTGGGAGCTTTGGAAATTGGGGAGAGGATTGATGCTTATGCTAGAGGGAATGGGTTGATGAAGAATCTGTATGTTAGCAATGCTTTGCTGGAGATGTACTCTAGGTGTGGTAAGATTGATGTTGCGAGGCGTGTGTTCGATGAGATGGGGAGCAGAAGAAATCTCTGTTCTTGGAACTCGATGATCATGGGGTTGGCTGTTCATGGCAGTAGCAGTGAAGCTTTGAGGATGTATGATGAAATGCTGGTAAGTAAAGAGCTTCATCTAACTAGTTTCTTTATGTTGTTATGTTATGTTGTCATGAATGAAGTTAGGGTGGGAGTCGGTTGGTTAGGTTGGTTATCTCGATTTCGATTTTAGTCAAAATAGCTATTATTATGAACAAAATAGAAAATGAGTCGGTTAAAAATCATTTCGATAAAAAAAATCTGAATCGAGTTACCGATCGATTAATCAGTTTTAACTATTAATTGTGACTTGATGTCCACCTCTAATGATGCATGATGTGTTGAACACTGGTGACTCATCAAATCCTACTTTTTAGGTTTGTTGATTGGTTTGGTCGATGAGTCTGTTGACTGGTTTGGTCAATGAGTCTATTGATCGATGACTCGTCAAATCCTACTTTTTAGGTTTGTTGATCGGTTTGGTCGATGAGCCTATTGACTGGTTTGGTTAATGAGTCTATTGATTGTTTTGAGTTGATCTTATTAGTTTTGTCTAAATGATTAGGGTTAATCTAGTACTTTACTTGTAGCTCGTTGTTCGTTGTAATTTGTATCATTACAACATAGTAGTTGATATTCCTGGCTTGAGAGTGCCCCAAACTTAATCGCACCTAAAAAGGAATTGGGTTAACAAATTTGTCTTTTGTGTCCGTGTTTTCGGTTTGTGATTGTGTTTAATTCTCTACATTTTATCTCAATCATACAGAAAGAAGGAACTACACCTGACGATGTTACATTCGTGGCACTCCTCCTAGCCTGCACACACGGCGGCATGGTCACCAGAGGCAGACATCTTTTCGAATCGATGCATACAAGTTTCAAAATCTCCCCCAAGTTGGAGCACTACGGGTGCATGGTGGATCTCCTCGGACGAGCCGGGGAGTTGCAAGAAGCTTACGAACTAATCAACAGTATGCCAATGAGGCCAGACTCCGTGATATGGGGAACACTACTTGGCGCTTGTAGCTTCCACAACAACGTCGAGCTCGCAGAGGTATCTGCAGAGGCTCTCTTCGAGCTCGAGCCATGGAATCCGGGGAACTACGTGATTCTCTCCAACGTCTACGCATCGAAGAGGAGGTGGGACGGAGTTGCGAGAGTAAGAAAGATGATGAAAGGAGGACAGATCAGGAAAACTGCTGGATATAGCCTTGTTGAGGTTGGAGGGAGAGTCCATAAGTTCATGGTTGAAGATGTGTTGCATCCTATGAGTGATGAGGTTTATAGATTGTTAGATGTGATTTATTTGAAGATGGAGAAAGGGGAAGATGGTGGTAGTGATTTTGTTTGTGAACTTGAAGAATTGTGCTCAAAGGAATAGTTTTTTTTGTGCTTGATCAATATTTTTTTTCAATCTAGCACTAAAAAAGTTTGACTTTTTGCGACGAAAAAATTGTCGCTAAAAGCTCAAAATCTGTCGCAAAAGAGATTGTCACACTTAGAGTCGGTGATTTGAATAAATGAGATATTGTCTTTCCAAAATATGGACAATCTCATTTTATCTCTGCCCGTAGACTTAATAGAGATGAGAATGATGAACTAGCACATCAAATACTAACAAAATCGAAAAATCTCTCCAAACACTGCCTAGTCCTCCCTCCTCTTATTGTGCATTGCAAATGCCACCTCTCGACAACTACTAGCTTTACGTATGATGAATCACTGAGTCAATCAAGTACTTTGATTATAATTCCACATTTGGTTTGAGATTGAATCATGTCTTTCAGTCATTTTTCTGATATGAGAGGATGGTGCAAAGGATGTTAAACGGCGGACTCCATAAATCCCGTAGAGATTTTACCAGTTTGGCCGAAGAAAATACCAGTTAGGCCGGGAAATTTTGACCCGACTAGGCCACTACTGCTCTCAAACAAGATCTGATCCACCGACCTGACCCGAGAAAAAACGCTAGTTTTTTATTGTTTCGCATGCGCATTAAAACGCGTGGCTGCAAGTGGGAGAGTGTACTATACGCGCGAAACTAGGAAATATGGGGTTTTTACGGGTCGGGTCGGTGGGTCAACTTTTAACCAAGTCTGCACTTCCTATGCGGGCCGATTTCCGGGCTCAAAATACCCAATATCTCTAGCCCAAGATTTGGAATAATGGAGAAAGCCCAATTATTTTGTCTCCTCCTGCTGATTCTGAACGGCTGTGATTAGCCCACGTCTGCCAACATAACAGTCGGGGGGATCGGACGGATGAGAAACCATTGGACGTCAAGTAAACGGGTAAATATAAACTATAAAAAGCGTTTTGAGTTATTCGTCTAAGCAAAATAAACCACTTTTCAGTTCTATCCGCATTCTAGGGTTTCAAGTTTCTCAGGTTCGTGTATGGAGTTCCATTCTTCCAGAACTCTCTTCTGAGCTCGATCAAGAACTCGCTCGCTTTGTACTGCTTCATATCAATTCGTTTTCTGCACTGTTACTTCTCGTCTTCTAGTGTTTGATGTTGTTCGATATCGTGCGTGTTCAGGAAAGCGATGGCGAGGCCGATTTTCGTTGGAAACTTTGAGTTTGAGACTCGGCAGTCTGAGTTGGAGCGCTTGTTCAGCAAGTATGGAAGGGTGGAGCGTGTGGACATGAAATCTGGTATCTTCGTTTGATCGTTTCTGTATCTTGTTTCTTTCTCTATTGGCGCTTCGCGTTACTGTGTTCTTTCTTTGATATAACTTACTGGATAATCTGCTGAAGTTCTGGTTAAGTTTGTTTGCCCTGTTCTTGGATGTTAGATGTATGATAACAATGGTAGAGTGTCCATGTTGCGGGGAGATGAGGAGGAGACTGCAGATTTGTAGTATTGTTTGATGAACACTGCCATATAAAGTGTTTGTTTTTCCGCAGGAACTAAGGAAATATGAGCTTCTATCTGGCTCGCCTCCTACCTTTTCTTGCTTCACTGCTCTCTCTACTTCCACTTCACAGATGGACTCATCATCCTGCATTACTTAGTCATCTTAACTGCCAAAAAGTTGTCATTCCACAAGAATGGTTTTGTGGCGGAAATCAGTCAATTATCTCTACCTTATGCCTTGCGAACATCTGATAGTAGAGAGCTCAATGATTCTGTTCTTGCCATGCCCCTTCCATTTCTGAACTTGTGCTGTCTGAATGGGTGAAGCATGCTCCACCCCTATCAAATGACTTCTCAGACTAGAAACTTTGGATATATTACTCTTAACATGCCAACTTCTTCATTTTCTTCATCATGCAACGCCTCCTTATGTTCCTCAGCTCATCCAGTGATGCAGGTGTTGTATACATTTTTTAGTTGTTACCAGGGTGAAAATCCTGATTTGGGGTGTATGCTGGTTGCTGGAAAAAGTCTCCATCTTCATTCATGGCCAACTTCGTTCTCATGCTGGTTATGCTTGCAGGTTTTGCTTTTGTCTACTTCGAGGATGATCGTGATGCTGCTGATGCCATCAGGGGGCTTGACCAGATTCCATTTGGTTATGACAGGCGTAGGCTGTCCGTGGAGTGGGCAAGGGTATTTTTCTTTGTTTTGTGGAACTCTTCTTGATGTCAAGTTGCTTAATCTTCTTACCAAAAGTTCTGGATTATACTAGGGAGAGCGTGGTAGACAAAAGGAAGGACCAAGACACCAGCGGCCTACAAAAACTCTGTTTGTGATCAACTTCGACCCAGTTCGTACAAGAATTGAAGACATCAAAAGGCACTTTGAACCTTATGGAGAGATTACCAATGTTAGAATCCGTCGCAACTTTGCATTCGTGCAGTTTGAGATGCAAGAAGATGCTACCAAAGCCCTTGAAAGTACTCACTTGAGGTTTGTAGCCATATTACTTTCTTGTTTTGTTAGATTCTCTTGTTTTTACCAATAAGCTCATAAACACATCGTCCCTGCAGCAAGATATTGGACAGGGTGGTCTCAGTTGAGTACGCATTGAGGGATGACGATGCTAGCCCGAAAAGGGTGAGCTATAGGTCACCGAGTCCTGTATACAGAAGGCGACCCAGTCCTGATTATGGTCGTCCACACAGCCCGGTCTACGACAAGTACAACGGTGCTGCAGCAGCATATGGTCGTCGTGCCAGTCCTGATTACACCAGGAGCAGAAGTCCTTTCCGTGGCAGGAACAGAAGTCCTGTGTATGATCGTTTCCGCAGGTAAACCTCTCTCCACTGAACCATCATCGTTACTGCTTTTTTCGTCGACCTAATGCTCATTTGATATGTTTCTTTCAACAGCCGATCTCCTATGAGAAGATCAAGGTAATGAAAGACCTTTAGGAGACTGCCTTTCGTGACCGTTGTGTCGGGTTAAGCTGCTCTCCTCGAATGCCACTCCTTGTAAAAAGGTCTCATTGGTAGATGCAGTTTCCCTCAATCTATATGATACATATCTGTAAACATTGTGTGATTCTCTTGTGATCTTGGATTCTCAAAGACTATTGTTTAGCTATGTTACTTTGAAATGATGCTGTGGAGTCTGTTATATACTCTGAAATTCACAAACTTCTAATTGATCACTCATCTTTGTGTTATATACTCTTTCGTCATATCGTTTCAACTCCTATTAGAGGTAACTTAAATTTTCTTTGTCGAGAGTTAAGGAGTGGTTGAGAGAACATTTCGTGTCTGTGATCTTTGTTGAGAGCTAATAACGAGAGTGGTTTAGAGAGTATTTTCATGATAGTGTTCTTCGTTGTTTACGAGTTTGTTGACTTTAATATCGAGTCAACTAGAAGCGTTTGTAAGCGATTTCGGTACCTTGAGCCAACCGAAAAGCACTTGTAATCGATTGTAGGTTAGAACTTAGAACAGTGAATGAAGTGTTTTTGTGAAGACTTAGTCTTTGGAGAAGGATTAGAGTTTAATATTCGGTAATGACATTTGAAGGAATACTCATCGTGAGGTTTCTCCGTCAAAATAAATAGATCATTCGATGATTTCATTCGCTATCTTGGTTTTCATGTCGAAAACTTGAAATTACTCTAGGTAATGAGTTCATCTTAGTATATGGAACTCTCGTACACTTGTTGCCGCTACAAAGCTCAAGTCCGAGAGTTCCTAAATTTTGGGTAAATAATTTATGACTAATAATTCAATTATTAAACCAAATTAAACGATCCTACAAAATCATGAGTTCATCAGAACTTGGGTTCAGGTTCATAATACAAATCCCATTTAACATTTCTAAAATAAGAACAATACACAGTTCACTTGACAATACTGAATTCAAATTCAGGGCTATTGATCATCAGAGCGAAGAAGACGACCTGCGGAGCTCGAAATCGATCGCCTTCTGAAGCCAAGATTCAGCATCATCCATCATCCCAGGGCTCAACCTCACCATCAGAATACAGAACTCCGTCTCGTTCAGAGCTCCGTCGCCGTCCAGATCTCCTTCTCTCACCATAGCCTCCGCGTCCTCCTTCGTCATCCCTTCCATACCTAGGAAGTCCGAGTTACGCCGGAGGCTCTCCGGCGTGATTATCGCCCTGTCGCCGTCGGAGAGTAGCTGGAATCCGCCGCAGAGCTCTTTGACGAAGTCTTCGACGTCTAGCTTGTCCGCCATCACCGGGAGTAAGTCTTCGTACTGGTGGCTGCTGCTGCTGCTAGTAGCTCGACTGTTCTCCATTGATTCTCCTTTGTTTTTGGTAATTCGTTGGATTGAGAGAGTTGAAGAAGTGGAAAAGTTTGATCAGAATTTTTGGGGGGAGGGAGGAGTTGTCTACTTGGCTTTATAGAATATTGAATATGTGTAGGGGTTGTTTGGCTCGTCTTATTAGAAATTGAAAATTTGTGGATGTATCGTAATTAGTTTTTTCAAAATTGTATCAACTAATGAGTCTAATGATAAGTGGTTCAACCGCTAAAATCGTTATATATTGTAGTTGAACTATCGTTGTACTATACCATTTTAACGAGTGATTAAAGGTTCAACCAATTAAATAATCCATACCGATACAGTTTTGAAAACACAGATATTAATGGGAGAATAGTGGAATATTATTTGTTAAAAGTTATGAGATATTTGTACTCGGTAACAATATAGTTTGGAAAGACATTGGTACCAATTCCATAATGAGAGAAATATTACTTATAATACATAATCTGAAGTCAATTAGAAATAATATATCTAAAATACACTTAGGGGTCGTATGGTATACACCCAGTGGCGAAGTCAGGATTCTACTAGATTCTGTGTCCGATACATATACAATCGGCCGAATTTACAAAAACACATATATATATATATATATAGGAAATCATTGAAATTATCGAACTTAGGGGTACCGGTACCCTAGCATTAAAACATACATATACACTTTGGTACCTAGGGGTATCGGTACCCTAGCATTAAAATTCAGTCGTATTTGTGATTGAACTTTGGAGTTTGAGGGTTTTAGTTTAATGTTGAGGTGTTAGAATATAGTGTTAGGGGTTTCGAGTATATTTTTTGGGTTTATGATCTTTTAATTTGGACTTATCGTCAAATGTTAGAGTTTGGAATACGATTTAGAGTTTTGAGTCTATAATGTGGTGTTTGAGGATTAAGATTTAGTGTTTAGGGGTTAACATTATTAAGTAGCGCTCATGGTTTATTGCAATACGTTTATGACACATTATTTGAGTTTTAAAGTATAGAATTATGATTTTTTTATGCTAGCTAGGGTACCGATACCTACGGATACCGAAGTGCTCACCACAAATATTAGATAAACAATGATATCTTACAATATAAAGTTTCAACCACTAAAATAACTTTTCTAATTATCAAACTGTAAAAGATGTAATTAGTGTTTTTTGGTAGTAATTAGTGTATTGACCACCCAAAATGTCGATTATTGGTGTGGTTAAATTTTCAAATACATCAATTTGTAAGAATACTGAGTTACCAAACGAGCCCTAGTGTTCCCGTCACAAAATAAAAGCACAACGGGACGTGGAGGGAGCAAGTTGTTATGTATGGATGGGCACCGTGATGTTGACCTAATTCTTAATTGTGCTTCAAATAATACATATTAATGAACTAATCTAATCATACAAGCAAAATATGTGGTGAGTCTATCGGTTTATCGGTTAGGAGTTCACTCATAATTAAAAAATATATTGTTACTGCGACGAATATGGTCTGAGTTCCAGTTTATTCTTGAAGCTAGAACAACATCAGATTAGCAATCTTGAGTATATGTAATAGTAACAGAAATCTCACTCTCGTTGGGTTTTGAGAGGTTTAAAAGTGGCCACGTTGAGTGAGGCGGATTTTTATTTTAGGCCGACAGTTTGGACCTCCCAACCCCGGTTTTGACATTTAAGTAGCGAGTTTGGAGGACTGGTCCATCAGGTCACGCCATTTTGTAACTACTATTGTCATGGATCATTGCATTCCATTAATATCCCTAGCTGTTGGGAAATGGTTGAACATTTGGTTTCGTAGTATTCATGCACCCCCCCCCCCTCTCAAACGAAAGCTCTTGATATAGTCTGAAGTTTGCACAACTTCGATAAACTAGGTTTGTACAACAAATTCAGTTCCGGCTACTAAATTTCAATACATAAATCTCTCGATCATCAAAACCCCAATACCATATCATAAACCATTATATCCAAATCATTAAAATTCAACATTAATTCCATATCATTCATCAACCACTATATATCTATACATAAAGTAGATTGGAGTGATGCCTAACTCCTCTTAAGCTTAGAGAAGCAAAGATTAGGCCAATCCGACGTCGTACTGCACAAAAACAGTATCAAACGGATGAGTACGAATAACAACAGGCATCTTCGTGGAAGCTTCGTGTGATTAGGAGAGATGGAAGAATAACGCCAAAACGACGTCGTTCGTACATACATTATTATTGTTACATCTTCCTTGTGGGGCCGACAAACAAACAAAGACGCTATCTTCTTCTTCTTCTTCTTCTTCTTCTTCGCTAACAAACAAAGAAGATGATCCAGAGTACAACTTTCTCTGCGTTGCTTGACGACACTTCCATTTTACTTGGAATAGATCGATGGCTGCTTCTCTGAAGTTTCCGACTGAGTTGGACAAATATGTGAGTTCTTAAGTTTTGACAGACTGGATATTGAATTGGAAAATGATGGATTGGTGGGAGATTTAAGTGGTTGAATAGGTAGGTATCTGTCGAGAAATCGTTGCATCTCAATAATTCGGAGTTGTGGTTGGATTAGTAGATATATGTCGAGAATCAGTAGATATATATATTGTGTTTACTAAAATGCCCCTCAAACGAAAACGCATAAAAGGGAAGAAGCTCTCATGTCCACCAAACTAGTGCAAGATAAATTGTTATATTGGGGCTGCCGAGATTTGATGCCAAGACCTTTCGGTCATTAAAGGCTCTGATGTCATGTCAATAATCATTACATCTCAATAATGCAATCGAGTTATTGGGATGTAATGGTTTTTGACATGGTTGAACTTCAGGAAATTATTGTGCAACTTTAGTCATTACTTGGAAGCCATGGCGGAACCAACATTGTATAAGGGAGAAGACAAATTATAAACGGAAAATGGGTGCAACCGGTAAAAAATTTTCTTCGGATTTGGATAGTAGTAGAAAAATTTCATGAATCTAATACTACGTAAAAATACACAATAAATTGTTTGATTATAAGTTGCTTAATTAGTAAAAAGGAATTATATGTGGCACCGATAATTTTTTCTTCAAATTTGGATAATTTACGATCAAATATTGTAATTATAATATATTATAAGTTGATTCTGAGTAACTATTTCGTAAAATTTAAGAAAACATTTCACCGAAACATCGTAGTGGGGGAGCCGAACTTCAAATACCCCGGCGCCATTCCGAAAATACTAAATATTACATATAATTTTACATTCGATAACGGGGGAGGGGGCGCCGTGGCTCCCCTAGCTCCCCCCTATCTCCGCCATTGCTTGGAAGCATCTCCGACTCTTCGTGTGCGGCAAATACGTACGACAATTGGCTCGACATGCTCTTATATATCACTTAAGTCAAAACGTGATTAACCTTTCGATTTGGTTTGATGCTTAATTTCTCTTTTGTACTCCTATTTCTCGGTCTCCCAGCTAGTTAACAGTGATTAACGACCATATGAACGAGAGGACCAACTTGTAAACTTTTAAGTTCACTAGTGACTAAAAAGTAAAAACACTGTTCTCCAACCCAGCGAAGGTCCGTAGAGAAGAGACTCTGTTTTTGACGGACTATTAGCCTTGGTAGAAAAAACAAAAATTAGGGTTCCAAGCGATCGCCAATCGATTCTGCAGTCACATTCGATTCGACTGAAGAGGAAAGCAATGGAGTTCTGCCCAACCTGCGGAGTCTTGTTGCGGTATGAGTTGCCAAACATGGGGCAACCGGCCAGGTTCTATTGCCGGACTTGTCCTTACATCTGTTCAATTCAGGGCAGGGTAATCTTCTTCATATTCGATTCTTGTTAGTCTTCAGCATAAGTGTCATACTGAGAGGTTGATTGAAATGTATTTCGTATTCCTTCAGGTTAAGATCAAGAGGAAGCTACAGCTTGCTAAGAAGGAATTTGAGCCGGTTTTCACCCTCGACGATATGATGAAGGGCGGCTCTGAAACTGAAGGTTAGTTCCCCTTTTCTTTGATAGAAGAGAATGTCATGACAATGTCGGAAGTCTTGGTTTTTGTTGTGATTATTTGCTGAATTGGAGTTCAAGATAGTAGAAACTGAATTCTGCATGCATTAACCGGTACACGAATAGTACAGTAGATGAACTTGTAATCTAGAATTAGGGTTTGTAGCATGAAGTAGATTAGCTTCTTTGCATATTCGATAGCAGAAAGTTAAAAGGTTTCTGTATGTAGAAGTGTTATTTGCTGCAATTCTGATTCTGTTTCTTTGCCGATGCAGCAACATGTCCTCATTGTAACTTCGGAAAGGCCCGCTTTCAGCAGGTGCAAACTCGATCAGCTGACGAGCCAGCCACCACGTTTTACTTCTGCCTCAATGAGAAGTGTTCCAGAATGTGGCGCGAGGACTGAGCAAGTCCGATACTTTCACCCCACCCCTCTTCCTCAGCTCCCAGTTGGACCGATCAAGCATCGCATCTGAAACGAATTTACTTCAGTTCAGGTTCTACCACCGAATCTCAAGCTGTTAGACTCATCTGTTCGATTTCTGACATTCTCCTTTAGTTATCTACTTAGGAATGATGTTTTGCTTGCCTTGTGCTGCAATATTACAGTTGCTTAGATAATGTGTTAAGGGATCAAGATACAGTATCATCACCAATTTGGTAATGAACTTTTGTTTTTGATCTGTGTTTCTTTGGGTTGATCAAGTATGAATCTACTAAGAAACTCTTTTAATTAATTAATTGTTGATGTAGATGACATACAAATAACAACCGAGTTCGAGTTTCTGTACATTATTAATAAGCAGCAAATGTTACATCCTCTGCATTGAGCTCAAAATTATGTCCCGGAAACAAGATCACAGCTACTCAAAAAGGAGCTGTAATCCCACATCAGGATGAGAAAAATTTCGAAAGATTTAGTATATAATCTGCATACTTATGATTTAGAGTTTAGTAAACAGAGAGTTTCTTCTTTGCCAAGCATCTCTCTCGTGTAGCTTGCATTGCCTTCTCCTTCATCTGAGCAAGCTCCTGAAACCAGTTCTGGTACTGCTCTTCAATGGCTTTGAGTTCAGCCTTTAGCTCCATGTCCAGTTCTCTGTTGCTATTGATTGCTGCAGGTGCTGTAACCAATTTCGGAAATGACAAGTCGGCATTCGTCAAGGATGCAATACTACCGTTGCTGTCGGTATGCCCACACTGGGAGGCGAAATACGCGTCCATCAGGTCTGAATCGGAATCGTATCCAGCTAAGCCATGGACAACGCATCCGTCACTCTCGTAACCTCGGAGGAGCCCACATGCAGCTGCATTGCCCTTGAAGGAAGAAGAGTCATCGGCGTCTGCCTCCGAGACAACCGATCCTTGTGAAGAGTCCTGATCGTCCATGTGAGCCAAGCTTGGAGAAGAGTTGTAATCAAATTGCAGCTGACGTAGAACACCACTGTCGTCTTGATCTTCTTCAATGGTTGAGCATTCTTTATACTGACTTGTGCTTAACCGAGAGAGTAGCTCCACGGCAGATACATGTGGAGTACTAGTCAACACCGAGCCCCATGGAGTCGAGTTTATGCTGCTTCTATGAACCGGGGACTCGACGGAAGGGGTTACTACTCCACTCGATTGACAGTCGGAAGAAGGCGTCCAACCAGGATGAAGCTTCATCATCAAGTAATCAATGAACTCAGCTATGAAAGCTACATCATGCTCTGCTGCTAGCTCCAGCTGCTCAACCATCTCGACTGCTACAGATACTGCGGTATCGCTATCAGGATAGAAGATGAAGTGAATGTTCTTCACCTGACCATGACAGTCGGCGATACGCAAGCTCAACGAAACCGAGTTGTCTTCATTCTTCATCCCTTTTAATCTGAACTCGTTATTCCTATGTACCCTCCTGAGCTCCACATCTGGCAGAGTCGGGCTCGGAAGGTTGCTCCCTGTGCAGGTACTGAATGAGAGCTTGGTCGAGTTATTGTCGAGATCCATTGACAATGCTGGAGACTTTGGAGGCACCATGATTGGTGGCACCATGCATCGTTTAGGCAAGCGCAAAGGATCACGAGGTGACAACGCGTTCCCGGGCTGAAGAAACGGGTCTCGGAGAAGCTCCTTTGCTGATAATCTGCAGGACGCAGGATGCAGGCATTTCTCTATGAACTTCTTCATCTGTGGGTCACTCACCTTGCAAAGTGATGCCGGTTTGATACCCTAAGAAAGACAACATCAGCTCGAATCGTCCCCGAGTTATAAACTATCAGAAATTCACCCAATTCACCCATCAACTTACAGAGGTAACCTTCTTGTAGATTTGAGCTGGGTTTTTGCATTCACTATAAGGATACTCAAAGGTAACCATCTCTAACATGCACATACCAAAGGAGTACACGTCAACGAGCTCGTTGTACTGCTCTTCGTAGAGCTCCGGAGCCATGAATTCGGGAGTTCCTGCATCAACCGTGAAGACGAATCATAATGGTACACAGAGATGAAGGGGCTTAGGGGCTATATCTAATAAGCTCATGAAGAACCAACCAATGACACTTTTAGCAGTAGTCTGCTGCATAACAATGGCCAACCCTAGGTCACCGATCTTGACTTCTCCGTGATTCCCGTTAACGAAGATATTGTCACACTTGAGATCCCTGTGAATCACCGGCGGGTTGTGGCTATGGAGGTACACTAGCCCGTTCAGGATTTGCCGCGCCCACCACTTCACTGCCTTCATGTCGACATTCTTATGCTTCGTACGGTACCTGGGGAAACGAAGAACACAGAGCCTCAGCTCAGCTGTAATCCTTAACCAATGAGGGAAGGGAATAAGAACGTACTGTCTCAAGTTTCCGGATGTGAAGAGCTCGGTGATCATGTTGATCGTCTTCTTCTTCTCGTCGACCCATGAATCGTAGAGCGAGATGATGCTCTCGTGTTTTAGTGATCTCAGTAAGTGTACCTCGGAGTAGAGCTTCTTGAGGTCTTCTTCTGATCTCATTACGTCGTCGATTTTTACTCGTGTTCCATGCCACTTCTATGCCATCTACTTCATCAAACGCCTTGTAACTGCGTAAAGAAAAGAAATTGCTCGAAAAATGATCGATTCCAAGCGCAGAATGAGCGAAAAATGATCGATTTGGAGTACATAAATGAGCGAAAAGCCGAAAAGAGATGAATAGAACAGAAAACCATACACTGTTTTGAAAGCACCCCTGCCCAAAACCTCGTCATACTGCAATTCAACCAAAATGACACATCAGTAGCATAAGAATTCGAGACTGAAATACCAACCCGAATTTCGAATTCCCACATTACATTTTTTCCCGCGAAATTTCGATACCAAAATGAGGCATCATAGAATTCGAGATTGGGATACAAACCCGAATTTCGAATTCCCAAATTCCAGTTCGTTCTCGAAATTTTGATACCACAATGAGACATCAATAGTAGTAGAATTCGATGTTAGGATACCAACCCAAATCCCGTAACTCCCAAATTCCAATTTACCCGAAATTTTGATACCAAAATGAGGGCATCAATAACAGTGAAATTCGAGATTGGGATACCAACCCAAAATTCAAATTCCCAAATTCCAATTTCCCCGCAATTTTGATACCAAAATGAGACGTCAATAGCAACAGAATTCGAAGTTAGGATACCAATCCAAATTCCGAACTCCAAAATTTTGATACCAAAATGAGGACATCAATAGAATTCGAGATTGGGATATCAACCCAAATTTCAATTTCCCCAGAAAATTTTGATTCGGTGTGAAATTGGGGGAAAAGAACCCTAATTTCGAATTCCCAAATTTCCAAAAAAATCGATACAGAAACCCTAATTATATGAACATTTAGGTATGAAACTGAACAAGAAGGGACTTACACGAACATATCTACCAGAAGGATCCCTCTCTACAAAATCAGATTCACGGTGGCGATCCACGGAGGAATACGTCACGTTATGACTGGAAGAAGACGAAGAGGACGGAGAATGACAAGGAGATGCGAACACCAATCCAAATCCACCAGCCCCGCCGCCGCCGCCGTTACCCCCTCTCATCCCTGTCGCCGGCACCGACACCGCCGCCGCAAGCCCGAAACAGCAACAAAGCAGAAAGCAAACAGAAATCCACGAATTACACCAGCGCATCTAATTATTCGGAGGATTTTAGATCTCCTCCCTGTTTTCGTCAGAAGAATCCCATCCCCATTGCCACCATCGTCGTCGACCAGAAAAAAATTTTGAAAACCCTAATTTTCTAATTTGAAGGGAAAAGACATAAATTACGGAATGGAATTTGAATTAATTCGACGATGGTGGGGCAGGGGGGGTGGGGGAAGGGGCGGAGGTGAGGCGGCCGGGGCGGAGGGCGGCGGCGGAGGGATTTGGCCGGCGGGAAGGTTGGGAAAGCTTGAAACTATAGGGGGGATTTGTGGTTGGAATAAAAAGGAGGAAGAAATGGTTTTGGATTTGTTGGTTAAAAGGGATTTTTTTTTTGGTTTGGTTGAAGGTCGTCGGAAGAAGCGGTGGTGACGAACACTTGTGCGGCGGATCTTATTTTCTGTTGTTTTGTTTTTTGTTGGCGGGAAATAGAAATGGCGGGTAAACAAACAGCCACTTCATTATCTTTTAATATCTTTTTTTTTTCCTTTCTTAATTCTTTTTGATGATTTTTTTCATTTCTTTTATTTATTTATTTATTTCAATGGACCAATTTATTTTTTACTCTTTACTTTTTATGAGTAGAAACAAAATTTCGTTAATAATTGCATCATTAGGAGAGACCAAAACTTGATTCGTAGAGAGAAATGTAAAGGCTAACTTAACACCCCTTTAATGTCGACTTGTAGAACATGGAATCTAAGACACAAAAAACAAGCATCTAGGACATCAAATAGTTTTATAATGAGAGCAGATATGTATATCTGGGTGAGGTACCAACTGCGTTGAGAAGTGTTCCTGAAGAGTCTCGTAGTACCCATCCATTTCCTCCACTTATCATTGCACGCAAAGCTATGTTCACATTAAGTTTGAGCCGGTCCCCGAGAGGAGACATCCACTTAGAAAGGATGGGAACTAGGAGAGGGTTAGAGGTAGAAAGAAGAAGAGGACGATGTTGAACGAGTGGAAGTTGTTGCCCAACATGATGAGAGAATTGATGGAACATGACATATATGAAGGAGATACTGGGTTGGATTAAAAGCGACATGATTCTAGCTTTTCTAGATACGCCACCAGGACAAGACCCAAATAGGTCCCAGGAGAGGGGCAATGTGTAGAACATGACTCCAAGCTAGACACATATGTGAATACTGATAGGGAATAGGGGAGAGAGTTGTCAGAGCATAAAACCACAGAGAAGCTACACATCCAAAGAGGAGATGCTCAATTGTTTCATCCTCCTCGTGACAAACATGACAAATAGGCGGTAAATTGAGATTCCGAGCATTGAGGATATTGATTGTAGGAAGAGGTCGGTGAATAAGCAATTCCATAGAAAAAATCAAAGTTTGGGTTGTACTTTTAGAGACCAGACCGTTTTCTAGATAGTATCATCAAAGGAGAGGCTGAAAGAACCAAACGTTCATCCCGAAGAGACAGTCCCAATGAAAAGTCTCAGCAGCGGAGAATATTCTCTAAAAAGATATAATGTCAGATTATTCGATATTGAACAAGAGAAAGTGGGAGAAAAATGGACATAATAGAAGAGATTGAATCAACAGTTAACTAGTAATGGAGAATGGGTCCATTCCAATCTTCCTCCTAAATAAATCCTGAAATTTTCGAAGGACCTTGATATGGCGAGTCCCAAATTAACGTGGGATTGTGTAGGATTCTATAAGAAAGCCAATTATCAACTCAAGAATTAATTAAGTAATATATTTAAATCTTAATACTACCATTACATTTTTCTCATGGATACTGATGAAATAAAAATCATTAAAACATTAATATATATTTGTAAAAATAAATTAAAATTGATGATGATTAACTTTATACTTCAAGTCATATCGATTTATAATATAATATCACATCTGGTGATTTAAAACATCAAGGTTTCGTGGTGTAGTTGGTTATCACGTCAGTCTAACACACTGAAGGTCTCCGGTTCGAACCCGGGCGAAGCCATTTATTTTTCCAACAGCCCCAGACCCTAAACGACGTCGTTCCGTCATCCAACCAATTAAATACGTCCAAAACGCAACACAGTTAAACGACGCCGTTCTACATTTCAACGGAAAAATCAATATATTTCCAATTGAATTCGTATCACCGACAATTCATCTCCATCTCTTCTTCTCCCCTTTCCCGCCGGCGATTAAAATGGACGGCAAAAGGAGACCCGCCAGATCCTCCGCCGCCGCAAAACACGGAGCTGACTTGACCGCCGTCCTCCGAAAATCCTGGTACCACTTGCGACTCTCCGTCAGGCACCCCGCCAGAGTCCCTACTTGGGACGCGATTGTTCTCACCGCCGCTAGTCCCGAGCAAGCCGAGCTTTACGAATGGCAGCTCAGGCGAGCCAAGCGGATGGGCCGAATCGCTCCATCTACCGTCACTCTCGCCGTGCCCGACCCGGAGGGACAACGGATCGGATCCGGCGCCGCCACTCTCAATGCCATTCACGCCCTCGCCAGGCATTACCGCCTCTCTCCGGAGGTAAACTGTTTGAATTTGATCGTCGCTATTAGTTCTTCGTTTGGTCGTCGATTAAATCGAAATGCAAATTGGTGACGAGATTTCACCAATTTTGTGAGGAAATGAGGCAATTGGAAGAAATGATTAAATTGATCAAAGAATTAGGTTATAATATTATCTTTTTTTTTTGTGAGAAGGTTATAATATTATCTCTATGGTCAACAGGTGGCGAATTCGCAAAATGGAAGATCTGGATCTGTTGCATTGCGAGATGGAGGATCTGAGGAAGAAGACTCTGTTCTGCAAATGGTTGATTTCTTGGCGAAGAAACACATACTACTGCTTCATGCTGGAGGTGACTCCAAAAGAGTACCATGGGCTAACCCTATGGGGAAAGTATTCATGCCGCTGCCATATTTAGCTGCTGATGATCCAGATGGGCCAGTTCCGCTTCTATTTGATCATATACTGGCGATTGCTTCGTGTGCTCGACAAGCTTTCAAGAATGAAGGTTGCCGTGTGCCTGTGTTTAAGAGTTGCTTTTAATCGGCTCTATTCTGATTCTTACCGACGAATTCATGAACCTTTGCAGGTGGGGTATTGACCATGACAGGGGATGTTCTTCCGTGTTTTGATGCATTCAGCTTGGTTATTCCGGAAGATGCATCGTGCATTGTTACTGTGCCTATCACCCTTGACATTGCTGCCAATCATGGTGTTATTGTGGCATCCGACACAGGGGTTGTTACTGAGGATTATTCAGTTGATTTAGTTGACAATCTGTTGCAGAAACCGAGTCAGGAAGAACTTGTTAAAAGTTCTGCGATTTTAGATGATGGGAGAGCCTTGCTGGATACTGGGATAATCGCAGTTAGAGGCAAAGCGTGGCGGGAGCTTGCTTGCCTTTCAGTATCCTGCCAACCAATGATCAAAGATCTTCTGAAAACCAGAAAAGAGGTTAGTAATACAGTTAATGATGGTTCTAAAGCTTATAGCCTCTTACTTACTCATGTACATACATTATAGAGAGTTAGGGTGCTATTCTGATATGCTAACCGAAAACTGGTATCGAATTCTTGAGTCTGTTCCAGATGAGTTTATACGAGGATCTTGTAGCTGCTTGGGTACCTGCAAAGCATGACTGGCTGCGAGCCCGGCCTCTTGGTGAAGAATTGATCAGAACATTAGGCAGACAAAGAATGTTCAGTTGTTGCGCCTGTATGTAAACGATCTGAAATAAAATACAATAACGAATAATATCCTCCTTGTGTTATTTTATAGTACTAATATTGGTTTGTCAATGGTTAATCACTACAGATGACTTGTTGTTCTTACACTTTGGAACCTCGAGTGAAGTTCTGGATCACTTCAGCAGAGCCAGCTCGGAACTTGTAGGTCGGAGGCATTTATGTTCCATTCCAGCTACCACTTCATCCGACATTGCTGCATCTGCTGTCATTCTTTCTAGCAAGATTGAACCTGGCGTCTCAGTTGGTGAAGATTCTCTTATATATGATTCATCCATTTCTGGGAGAATACAAATCGGTTCACTTTCAGTAGTTGTCGGGGTTAACATTCCAGCAGACGTCTGTGGAATGGCAAAGGACTCATTTAGATTCATGCTTCCAGATCGGCATTGTCTCTGGGAGGTTCCTTTAGTAGGATGCACAGGAAGAGTACTAGTGTACTGTGGTCTTCACGATAACCCGAAAAATTCAGTTGTTGGTGATGGAACTTTTTGTGGGAAGCCATGGAAGAAACTGCTGGATGATTTAGGTATTTCAGAAAGTGACCTTTGGAGCTCTCTGGGTGTCCAAGAGAAGTGCTTGTGGAATGCAAAAATATTCCCTATTTGTTCTTATTTCGAAATGCTCACTCTGGCATCCTGGTTGATGGGTTTGAACGATGAGCCGCCTAGCAGCCTACTCTCTTTGTGGAGAAGTTCAACTCGTGTCAGTTTGGAGGAGCTACATAGATCGATTGACTTCCCGAAAATGTGTCTGGGTTCGAGTAATCATCAAGCTGATCTTGCAGCAGGCATTGCTAAAGCTTGTATAGATCATGGCTTGCTTGGACGTAACTTGTCTCAATTGTGTCAGGAAATTCTACAACAGGAAACTTCAGGGATACAAACATGTAAGGATTTCCTAGGATTATGTCCTAAAATGAAACAGCAGAACTCTAAAATTCTTCCCAGAAGCCGGGCATACCAGGTGGAAGTTGATCTCCTTCGGGCTTGCAGAGATGACTCAGCCGCTTGTCAGTTGGACCACCAAGTGTGGGCTGCAGTTGCCGACGAAACTGCTTCAGCGGTGAGATATGGTTTCCGAGGTAAAGCTTTAAACTTTCACTTTCGTGCCTGTCGTGTTGGTAAAAAATGATGTTAAGCTATATACAATTGAACCCCAGTAAAATAATCCATAATAAGGTTGGAGAAGCTAGTGGTGCTGATAATTTACTTCATAATCTGAAGTTTTTTCTGGGCTAAAAGCAAGCATTCAGAAAGAAAACTAATGAACTTGATTCTAAGGGAAGAGCAAATAACTTATGTAATATAGTTGAAGCTGATCTATTGTCAATTAACATTTGTTATTCTTTTTTGGACTGACATTGTTTGTACTCTCTAGAACATCTCTTGGAGAGCCCCAGTACCGAATTAGGTTCAGCGAATCACGGTATCAACACTGATCGCTCTTTCCAACCCAGAAAGGTGAAGGTTGAGTTACCTGTTCGTGTCGATTTCGTGGGAGGATGGAGCGACACTCCTCCATGGAGTCTGGAGCGTGCTGGCTGTGTTCTGAACATGGCAATAAGTTTGGAAGAATCTCTTCCAATCGGCACCATCATACAAACAACAGACAAGCCTGGAATTCTGATCAATGATGATGTCGGAAATGAGCTGTACTTACCGTCCCCAAATTCCATCTCCCCTCCTTTCGAAGGAGACGATCCGTTCCGGCTAGTCAAATCAGCGCTACTCGTTACCGGCATTCTCCACAAAGATGATGTCCTGACATCCAAGGGCTTGCACATAAAGACATGGGCTAAGGTGCCCCGTGGCAGTGGCCTGGGGACTTCCAGCATCCTAGCTGCAGCAGTTGTCAAGGGACTTCTTCAGATAACCGAGGGAGACGAAAGTAACGAGAACGTAGCAAGACTCGTTCTAGTACTGGAGCAGCTCATGGGTACGGGAGGCGGCTGGCAGGACCAAATCGGCGGTCTATACCCCGGCATCAAGTTCACCACCAGCTTCCCGGGAATACCATTACGGCTCCAAGTCATCCCTCTACTGCCTTCTCCTCAGCTGTTGTCGGAGCTACAACAGCGACTACTCGTGGTCTTCACTGGTCAAGTAAGCAGTAGCAATACCCCTTCTTTCACTTATATCATGAAATGTTGCGTCCCAATAACTTGAATTACCGGGAGGGATTCTGAATCGGTCATATATTGTTTACTAACATGAAATAACGCAGGTTCGACTAGCTCATCAAGTCCTGCAAAAGGTGGTAATCAGATACCTTCGACGCGATAACCTCCTGATATCAAGCATCAAGAGACTAGCAGAGCTCGCAAAGATGGGGAGGGAAGCCCTGATGAACTGTGACGTGGACAAGCTCGGGGAGATCATGCTCGAGGCTTGGAGGCTGCATCAGGAACTCGATCCGTACTGCAGTAACGAGTTTGTGGACCGACTTTTCAAGTTCGCGAAGCCTTACTGCTGCGGGTATAAGCTCGTGGGAGCTGGAGGTGGTGGGTTTGCGTTGTTGCTTGCTAAAGAAGCAACTTCGGCCAAGGAATTGAGGTGTAAGCTTGAAAAAGAATCAAACTTTGATGTCAAAGTCTACAACTGGAGCATCTTCTTAGATAATTGAACCACAAACACAGTCTGCAACTTTTGGTTTCAATTCTTTTTTACATGTAAAAGCTTAATTGTTTGTATTATAGGTTAATTAGTTTAGTGCCTTGGCAAGGTGTAAAATCTTTTAATTTCCTAAATAAGTCTTGAAATGTTTTAAGACATTTTTTTTTGTTTATAATGTTATAAAGTTAACATCTTTGGTCCCGAAACCCGTTCGGTTATGACTATGAGAGGAGAAATTTCTGCGATCGTTGGATGAGTAAAATTTCAATCTTTAATATGTTAGATGCATTTGAGATCCCTGGTTGTTTCATGGTCGTTGGATCTAAAAAGTTTGGGGGGGGGGAATGGGTTGAGCACGGACACTCCACACATATTTTGTTGGTTACCCAAATTCATACGATCCTAAAAATGGATCTCATAACCAAACCCATTCTATCCATAAAAATTTATTTTCATTAAATCGATAATAAAACATCATATCTAAATAGCAGATACCATAATGGTTAATTTGGGATTCGACGATATATTAGTGAATCGTGAAAGTTGAAATTTAGATAAGAGGTAGACCATAGATGGTGCTAAGTTTAGTTATATCATTGTAAGCCGAAAGAAAATATGTAATTTTGTAACTATAAGTCGTACTTGGTAGACTCAATTTAGTTAGGAAAATTACGAAAATGAAATTGGGTGATTTGATTTTTGGGTTAATGTGTTTATACATTCGGTTAGGACTTCCATTGATAATTATTATGAGTGCTATGAGTATCCATGGATGTACTCAAATGGTAGTGGATACCCATGAGTGAAAAATTAAGATAATTCCGAGTACTCAAGACCTGCGAAATTTCGGGTTGAATACAGGTATCCACATGTTCACCACCCTACTTAAATTAATTCGAGATGAAATTACAACTATCAGATGACCGTAAACTCTGACGAATATCCTCGATTATAAGTTAAAAAGAAAGAATAAAACATGGATTGGGATTAAATGAGACTTTTAGTCAATCTTGTAGGATGATGATTATGTGGGACAAAGGAAGCACTTTTGAAAAAGGGACAATTTTATGGAAAGGCAAAGAATCCTAAGCTAAAAATTATGCTAAAGCAAGGGACTTACTCAAGTGAAACGGCATCGTTTTCTTGTTCAGAATGTTTGGGCATGGAATCTTTGATACCTAATAAAGTGGCTCATTACAGAATTGGTCACTGAAATTTATGATTTCAACATTTTGGTACGAAATTGAGAATTAGGGATGTGGAAATGGGAATATATGAAAAAGTGTTTGTTACTTGTTGTAGGTCGCAATGAAACTTTGCGTTTATAAAATAGAAAAATTTATCACTATTACTAGTAAATAAACATTTACATCATTTTTCAAGTATGCAATGAGACCCCATTATACAAAATAACATCTTAGGTAATGAAATTTGACGTAACAACTGGTATAAAGATATTTCTCTCTACTTTAGGTCTGTCTCATCATCCAAGCTGACCAACTTGGACCGAGTTTTATCAAACCCTTATAATTGATTGTAATAAATTGAACGAATAACATAAATGACCAGATTATCTCTCCACCACACCACCGTACTAAAATTGAAATCCTTGACAAATCCAATCAACAAATTGAAATCTTTAACGAATGGCTCCTCCCGATCCATTCGTTAATCCTTAGTATGCTATAAATCATAAAAAGGACTTTGGAATCAGTTTGAGTCGATATATATTAATATGATAAAACTAAAAAAATGGCCAAATGTATTAAAATCCAAAGTATAGTTCCCTTTATGGACATATTACAAAGTCCAATGACTATACACATAATTAACCTACTGAGAAACTAATCGTTAGGAACGTTAACCTAATTAATCGGCAATGTATCATTGAAAAAACTCAGAACCTCAAAATGTCGGGTTTGCCCCTCCCTGAAAGAACCAAACCTTCAATCCTTCGAGGGGCAAAACGGGAATAAAGAACAAAGCAGAACGGATCAATCACGCAGGCATAAAAGCTCATATATCTCGGAAAATATTTTCTGTCATTTTTGGAAACTATAACGACAAAATATAGAGGATGAAGGTGGTTGAGCAAATTCGCAGCCAATAAGATATGACCAAATGGAGCTGCTGCTTCTGCTTCTTTCTTCTCTCTAGATTCCATGGAAATGGCAGGATTATAGGCTGATTTACAGAGCAGCAAGCGGTGAAGCTTTGACTGTTATTGGCGATTTCGTCGGTGCTCAGAAAGGGGAAATAGCGAAGGAGAAAAATTCAAAATTCAAAAAATGGGGTTGCTGAGTCACAGAATAGAGAGAAGCGAGATCAAGCCTGGGGATCATATCTACACTTACAGAGCTGTCTTCACCTACTCCCACCATGGTCCGTTTTTCGCTCTCTGGTTTCTGATTTTGATTTTGTAAGCTTTTGTGTGTTCGTTGTTTGTGTAATGTGGGTTGATTGATTGCCTCTGTTTTTTCCTGCAATTGAGTTTGATTCTTCTGGGTTTTTGCTTATTTTGGTTCCTGAATTCTGGGTTTCTGCTGGTTTTTTGCTGGGGATTCTGCGTTCTTAGACGGGTGCGGATGATTGATAGTTCTCGGAGATGTATCTGGAAATTAGCTGATTCTTGTGTTAGATTTCGAATCGGTTGATTTTGGCGATATGGATTGATTTTCCTTTGATTTTGGCTGGAGCTGTCAAATAAGAGTGTTAGTGGTAGGTTACAGTACAGATTGGGTTAATCGAGTTGAAAGTCTCGGGTTAATCGAGTTGTACACTCGATTTTGACTAGAGCTGTCAAACTCAACAGGCGTGTTAGAGATGAGTTATGGCTTAAGTTAATCGGGTTTCGAGTCTCTGATCACAAATTAATCGAATTGTAGACTCAATCTGGTCACGAATTGATGGTGTTATGAGTTGATTAGTTTACCGTTCGCTTGATTTGCAGATTTTTTAAAATTTCTCGGGTTGGACGAGTTATGGTGTGTCTGAGTCTTGCTCAACTCAAACTATGAATCGGGTTGGATCGAGCTGTCCCTGAACTGAGTCTGGCAGCTCTAATCATGGCCTTGGTATTTACGTTGGGGTTACGAGTTGGGTTAATTGAGTTATGAATCACATGTCACAGATTAATCAAGCTGCAGGCTCATATATTGAGTCACAGTTCATTTCGTTTTCGAAATTTTCGAGTTGGACAAGATATAGAATGTTGAGTTCTGCTCAGCTCAAATTACAGATCGAGTTGCATTGAGCTGGAACCGAGCTGAGTCTAACAGCTCTAATTGAGTTATGAATCACATGTCACGGATTAATCAACATCCTTATATCGAGTCACAGTTCATTTGGTTTGCAGGTTTTTGAAGTTTTCGAGTTAAACAAGATATAGTTTATCGAGTTCTGCTCAGCTCAAATTATGGATCGAGTTGCATCGAGCTGGAACCAAATCGAACCGAGTCTAACAGCTCTCAATTTGTGTCCTTTGTTACAGGCATCTACGTTGGAGGAAGCAAAGTGGTCCACTTTACACCCAGAACAACTCCAGACACCAAAGATGATTCGTCAACATCTTCATCAATCATTCAATCATCCTGCGAGATCCCGGACTGCGGATTCAGGCAACAAAACAGCGGCGTAATCCTCACATGCCTCGACTGCTTCCTCGGCAGAGGCTCACTCCATCTTTTCGAGTACCAAGTCCCGCCACCAGTCTTCATGGCCAAGCTCAGGGGAGGCACCTGCACCACCGCAACCTCCGATCCACCATCAACAGTCGTCCACCGCGCAATGTACCTTCTCCAGAACGGGTTTGGCAACTACGACGTGTTCCAGAACAACTGCGAGGACTTCGCGCTCTACTGCAGGACGGGACTCCTGATAACTGATAAAGAAGGTGTTGGGAGAAGCGGTCAAGCATCGTCGGTGATTGGTGCTCCTCTTGCTGCTATCTTGTCTTCGCCGCTTAAGCTGTTGATGCCGAGCCCTGTTGGTGTTGCGACTGTTACTGCTGGTATGTACTGTATGAGTCGGTATGCTACTGATATTGGTGTTAGAAGTGATGTTGTTAAGGTTGCTGTCGAGGATTTGGCTTTGAATCTCGGTTGGGGCGACCTCGTTGAATTCGAGGAACAATTTGATGAATCGAGCGGTGGTGATGATGATTCTGGTCTCGTTGAATTCGAGGAACAATTTGACGAATCGAGCGGTGGTGATGATGATTCTGGTCAGCTGATTGTGTTGTGATTCGATTGAACTGAACCCCATTCTGTGATTTCGTTAGTACATTTGGTTGTTGCAGAACTACTGATGTGTTAATCCTTAATTCCTTTGCTGCTCCATGTAAATGTGAGTAGAATGGATCGATTCGAGGTTGTGATATAGCGATTTTCTTCGATCTGCTGTACTTGAACTGGTTCGTTTACGATCTTTTTTCGTCGAAAGATTGCTCAGTTCAGAACTCAGTTGCCTACTGTGAACAATGTACCATACAATGTCTCTTGTCAAGGTGTGTTGACCGTGTTTAGGTTCGGTTTTTCGAGTTCTCTTTTCGGCCATGCTTGTTACTGCTATTGATCAACTCGGGCGATTTCCGTCATTCGATAATAATTTACCGGTACAATCATGATTTAGCCGGTTGAATTAGCTGTATCATTGTGATACTTGAGTCTGCCCGAATTAGAGGTTGGTATTTAAACAACACATAAAAATCCATCGTACCACATTCTTGGCCATGAATTCCCTGAACTGGATGACTTCCAAAACGTGCTGATGAACAGCAGTTTCCGATTCTCCGACGAGGGTAATAGCTGCAGTTGAGTCCATCTGTAGCAAAATTCTTCTAAAGCCGGACTCTCATGCCAAATTGAGACCCGCAAGTGCTCCTCTGAGTTTTGCACGGGTAATTTTGTGATTGTTGATCAATAGAGGTGAGTTTCTTGGGTAATTTTGTTGCCAAAATTGAAAAATTCACCGAATTCAGTTGGTTATGATTGACAATTTTGAATTCATTCAATTCGAAATTTGTCACGGTGTTGACCTAAAATCGCTCTCGAGTCCAAAAAATGTGAATTAAATATCCAAATTAGAGAAAAATAAATAGTTTTCATGTCCAAATCAATGAATTAAATGTTCATACTCACGATCAGATGTTTTTAAACTCGTAATTTAAATTTTAAATGTCCAAAATCATGTAATATTATCCAAAATTGTCCGAAATAACTCGAATTCGGTCAAATTTTTTTTTTTTTGAGGAAAAGATTCTGTCAATTCAGTCAACGAAATTCAAAATTAATTTACCATTATTATGTTTTTTAATTAACTTCACCGCTAAAAACTAAATTACAGGCAGCCATTAAACTCCCTAATGATTACCTCGCATTTATAATCTTCCTTCGCACCTTCCACCAGTAATCCGACTAAATATCATTCTCTCTCAAAAAACTTGATAAATATCACCCGATCGCCGCAGTCTTAATCACGAAATCCATTCGCAGCACTCAAGTCTCTGAATTCACGGCCGAGAAAGAGGAATTCCTTTTCCGATTTGCCGGATTCTTGAAGGTTGGTAGAGCAAGAGGAATTCTTTTCCGATGGCGAATCTGTACGTGAAGGCGGTGCCTCCGCCGGATCTGAACAAGAACACGGAGTGGTTCATGTACCCTGGCGTATGGACTACCTATATACTCATCTTGTTCTTTGCTTGGCTCGTCGTTCTCTCTGTTTCTGGTTGCTCTCCTGGCATGGCTTGGACCGTCGTCAATCTCGCTCACTTTGCTGTACGTTTGTTTCTTTCCTTTTCACCCCTGTTTTCTATTCTGATTAGGGTTTTGATTTCGGTTAAAATTGGAATTGTTATGGTGAGTTTATCGTGGCGGTGTGAATTCGGCGGATTCTCTTTGTTCGCTGTTGCTGAATTGGGGGTTTAAAGAACTCGGTTTTGCCAATCAGTCTTCGAGCTGTCCAATGCCTGTTTTTTTACTAATTTGATGGAATTGCTTCACTTAGTGAGTGTTGATGCTGGGAGACTGATGTATAAACTGATGAATTGAGCTGTTTCTGTTCTGACATGATGATCCAGTGTATAGAGAACAAAATGCTAACGAAGTGTTCAATTTGGGGCTTTAACTGATTGTCACCTCACCTTCATTGAGCTTTTTTAAGGCATTTAGATGCTTCTCATATGATGATCCAGTGTATAGAGAACAAAATGCTAACTGAGTGTTCAATTGGGGCTTTAACTGATTGTCACCTTCATTGAGCTGTTTCTGCAGAACTTAGATGCTCGTATGATGATCTAGTGGATACAGATCAAAATGTTAACGAAGTGATCAAATTTACCAACCTGGTTTCTTGTTTTCCTATATGATACGACTACTGTGCTTTTTTCAGGATAATGAAATGGTTGAAATTATTTGAACATTTCTCTTTGCTGATATCCTTTGTTTGATGGAACGGTATGATCAAGTACCTTATGATGCTCATGAGTGAGTTGAGCATTACTGATTTCAGCACTGACTCGCTATGTATCCAGCAATTTTCTGTAAAGCCCTTTGCTTGTGTGTATTCTTGTGTCGTGAGTAACGTTTATTAGTTTGATTTCTTCCATTTACCAGTTATGATGTAACGCCGTCATACTATTGCTTCCATTTCATAGTTGTGAAGTTTTCTGCGTTTGTTTAGATAATCATCAGGCCTTCTGTAAACTCGCCTGATAATGCATATGTGTATCTGTTAGTCCAGTCTTTATTCTGACAATTACATGTTTTGATAAAAAGAATTATGATTTCAGAGGCGTTCTCTGAATGTACCATTGTTTTTGTCTCGTGTGTTCTCTTTGTTGCCATTACATCTAATCCTATGATTCAGACTTTTATTGATTTCGATCAAATTGCCTCATTATGTATCAGTTCACTTATCACTGCTTCCACTGGAAGAAGGGAACTCCATTTGCTGATGATCAGGGGATCTACAATGGACTAACCTGGTGGGAGCAAATGGACAGCGGAAAGCAGCTTACTCGCAACAGAAAGTTCCTTACTGTCGTTCCTGTGGTCCTGTAAGTTGCTATTTTCAAGTATACTAAAGGTTTTTATCAACAATAGAGGCTATTTAGCACTCTCGTGGACTTTTCTTGTGTGACCTAGATTTGGTTCATTTAACATAATGTCTTCTAATCTGAGTTGTTACAAAGACTCGCTAGTTATCCTTATTAATTTTAAATTGAACTTTTGCCTGCAGAGATAGTTTTTCTTTGTTTTTTTCTCATTCTGATTGTGACTGAAACCATTGGCAAGTCATCTTTGGATAGATTTTGCTTTATTTCTCGATTTGAACCGGAGATAAGTATAAAATGTTAGCTTAGATCCAGATGTTCATATGTTGTGTTTGAAATTGTAGGCTGATTGGTGATTCTGGCACGACATTAAAGAGACTGTTCATCGTTATATTGTGTTCTTCCGATCTTATTTTACTCATAGCCAATCTATCTTCTCTTGTACTGATGATTAGCACCTGAAAATGTCAATCCGTTCCTATAAATTTCTGTCTTCACTCTTCAGTCCCAGACAAATCAGATCTCTTGAGTAACTTCACTCGTGTATGCTATGTTTGTGCTAGTGTTATTGTTCTCATTCAAAGGCTGAACTTTTTCCGATTTTTGCTCGATCATTCTGTTCCTTCAGAGGCTCAAGTTATCTACTGTGTCAGAAACCTGCTCGTTTTGAATCCTTGATCTGCTTAGCTGGTTCTCGTGTTTCGTTCAAAGTCATTTACATTTGTTTCTCCATGTTCTTGTTGCTGTTATTGTCTCAGGTACTTGATAGCTTCACACACAACTGACTACCAACACCCGATGCTGTTTCTCAACACGATTGCGGTGCTTGTTCTCGTCGTGGCCAAGTTCCCGAATATGCACAAAGTACGCATCTTCGGGATCAACGGGGACATCTGAGAGAGTTCGAGGCCCTCTCCTGGTGCTGCTGAATCTGGCCAGGAAGTCTATAGTAAAAAGCTGTATAGAAAGTGAGAGAAACGAGATATCACCGAAATCTGTAACGGTTCATGTTTCGTTTGGCTCGGTGATCATCGCGTAATCTGTGTATTGTATATGGGAAATGTTTCCTACTTGTATAAGAGTCAGTGAGACTAGCTGTTCAAAGTTTAGAATGTTACTGTAAGAGAGAATGTTGATGAACTCTACTGTACTGAATCTCTCATCTGTCATATCGCTTGAATCGAAGTTCAATCATGATTGAATAGTAATCATATAGAGATTGTACATAATCGTTTCGATGAGTGATTTACGGTCGAATTTAATGAATGGTTTGTATTGGTATGGTTTTGAAAATGCTGATATATCGTTAAGTTTCTTTCGATTATGAATCAATAATCTCACAGAACTGAGGCTAGATTTAACTCTTTCAAAATTATAAGCTAAATTTGTTAGTTTTAGATAGTTTGTGGATGATTTTAGCTATTAACCGAAAATATAAATTCCGATCCAAGCTATCGAACCAGAACCGCCTGAATAACTAACAAGCCAAACAGAAATGACGACGGCGGCAACGATGGCAGCTCCATGGAAGCAGCTTCTCCTAACAGCGTTAGAGTCGAACGCTCACCTCAAGCACACTTCCTATCTTCAACTCGTGAGCTCTTTCATCCACGGTAGTTAGAGTTAGAGCTACAAAGCAATTCGGCGGTTGTTGATTTCTGATCGTGCCTCTTTTTGTCTTTTGGCGATGAAATTTCAGGCGACAATTGGATGCAACGGAAGACCTTCGAATCGCACCGTGGTTTTCAGGTACGCTCTTCTTGTGATCTCTCCTCGCAAAATGTGGACGAACGTGTGTTTCCGAGTTCGAGAATTTGCTCGAAATGTCGATTTTTGTTGTTTTGTTTCTGATTGTACAGAGGATTTGAAGAGAACAGTGATAGAATTCTAATCAACTCCGATTCCCGTACTCGGAAGGTACGCATTGTGTTTATATTCCTCTTCGTGCTATTATTTTGAAATGGAAGCGTAATTTTTGTCCGGAAATTGCAGATTGAAGAACTTAGGCGTTGTTCATATGCAGAGGTAGGGTTGTTTCCTTATCGTGTAATCCTGTAAAAATCACCTTCACTTGGAGGAATTTTGCAACGAATTTCTAAGATCTGGTCTTATTATGCTGTGTCTTAGATATGCTGGTACTTCACCGACTCTTGGGAGCAATTCCGGATCAATGGAAAAGTTGATATAATTGATGATTCCAATCCTGATCCTGCAGAAATTCAGGTAATATGATTGGATAAAGAAAGTCTAACATCATGCCTTTCTCTAGATATTACTCTGCATGGAATTCAGAATCTTCTAGCAGTATGTTAACAGTAAGTAAGAATGAAGTGAAATTGAAACCCTTGATGCTTCTAAAATGTTTGCAATGGCACTGTGATATATAGATTCATTCTTCTGTAGAAAATTGTCAAACTGAAAGAAATGCAATCTTGTGCTTTCTCAACACTCACCTCAGAATTTGACCTACTGTATATTCAATTCTAAAAATCTTTGACAGCAACGGGAAAAATCATGGTTTGCAAGTTCTGCGAGATCAAGAATGCAATACTTGGGGCCTAATCCAGGTCTTCCAGCTTTAAGCGAGCAGCCTCACCAAGAATCTTCCCTAGATTCTTCTGCTGGGCCAGTTGCTGCATTCTGTCTTCTGGTTTTGGAGCCTGATCAGGTTCCACGTATTTTATTTATCAGTCTTTAACTTAGGGTATCGTTCCTCTCTCTTTTGACAGTATCAGTAAGTTTTCTTCTTCGTCCACAGGTTGATTACTTGAATTTGAAGAGCAGTGAGCGATTAATGTTTACCTCTGGCGAAGTTGTTAATGGAGAGAAGTGTTGGAATTCAGAGAGGGTCAACCCATAGGCAACTCAAGCAAGATGAACAGACGGAACTTTGTATCGACAACTTAGGTAATGAGCATTAGGAAGAAAAAGGAAAAGCAGTATTCAGTTTGATTTCCCATCGAACCAAGTTGTATAAAATAAGCCTAAGTGAATATACCACTAAGAACCAGGAAATTAAGGAAGCCTTCTCCTACTGGAAATTTGTTTCGTATTATCCTATAATGTTCAGATTACTTGAAAAATCTTCTAGTATAACTTGTACAGTTTGTCACTTCGCTAAGAATTGTATCTTCTTTCTTTCCATGTCTGCTTTTTACCAGAGTAAAACTTCCTTTTACTGTTTCCATAGGCAGTGAGTTGACGTACAAGTATGGAAGTACCGATTTGAGTTTTACAACTCTATTGTTTGATTATGCTGACAACCATTGTACTGCATCATTTTTCTTGTACTACGTTGGAGTACCATCTGCTCATTGACTATCTGGAGTAGGCGGCTCTTATTATTTAATGCTATGCATTTGATATAGTACTAACTGCTGTTTCAACATCGTACTTCTAACAAGTTGAGATACATTAGAATTGTGTCTTATTTTTTTTCTGAGATGATGTAAAAGACATATTGTTGGAGCTTTCGGAGCCTACTCCAATTGAGGTATGTTCAAGTCCCTATTGTAATCTTGATATACCGAAAAATTGTTTCATTTCCTTTACTGCTGATTTCAATAGTTACGACCTTCTTTGCAATGCTTCTTTCATATTCACAGTGAATGAATAGACCAAACAATCAACTGGATCTATGGACAAAGACTTTGAGCTGCTGCATGAGTCTACTAGTTCTCCAGGTAAATAGATCCTGTTCTATCCATGTTTAAATGTAAGTTGTACAGAAAGCTACTCAGATATGTTATTCCGTGTTTGCAGTCAAGGTTTTATTTTCTGTGATTAATAGTTTGGTTTTTGATACAACTAGTTGAAATCAGAAGGACCACAATAATCCTAATAATCAACCTTGCCAGAACAAATCATTACTATTGAAGAGTTACATTCCAAAACTTAACAAGTAGGCTATAAGATCTGTGAGCCAAAAGAACTTGTATATATGCAACAAAATGGGCAAGGAAGTTGCATTTTTTTAACACAACCATCTAGTTGCTGCACCGCACAAATTCTACGATAGAAATAAGAAAGAAAGTGAATCATTCATATAGCACACTTTGACTCAAAAGAATCCTTGGAATCATGAGAGAATCACTGGAAACATAATTCATTAGGCACTTGTTTTGAAAATCCAAAGGGGTCTAGCAGCGAGGGAGATCTGCAGGAGGATGGGGAAGCGTCTCTAAGTGGCCAACCCCATTCTTAACTATCAGAGCCGTAGCTAATCCCCATGATTGATGCACATCAAAGTGACAATGAATGAACCAAACCCCTGCATTGTTCACAAGAAGATTAGGCTACACAAGTACCAACAAAAAAAAACAAGACAAAAACATATTACAAAGTTCTAGTGCCTTCCTTACCTGGATTGTCAGCCTTGAATCGGATAGCAGCCCAGCCGCCTACCGGAACTCCTATTGTGTTCATGTATGGTGGGTCGAACAAATTGAGGTTAGCTATTTGAGGATTGTAGTCCCCGCTTCCATATCCCACAACATAGAAGCTATAACCATGAAGATGAATAGGATGATTCTCAGTCGAAATTGTCCCAGTGTCTTGCAAGATGATTTGGACCCTGGTTCCATACTCAATCACCTTGGTTCTAGTCCCATTCATCGAGTTGGTGTCATTAGGTGGACTGTTAGGTGCTCCGTTCACAAAGTCGTAGAATCTAAGCGGTGCCCCTGGGAAGTCAGGAGTGAAATAATCTTCAATCCCCTTGTAGTAAGCTTCCAGAAGAGAAACCGCAGGCTTAACGAAACTAACATTGTTCATTGAAGCCCCCATAGTTCCATTGGTATTATTAGGAGACTGACAGTTCATTTGGGGTGTTTTGGAACGGCACTTGTTTATGTTTAACCCAATGGTGACGAAAAGGGTTGTGTCGATCTCCTTGGGAACATTATCAGTTGTGTTAAGCCCTTTCAGCCCATCCATCACTGTCTTCACCGCTAAGTTATCATTGACGTTCGGCAGTCTTGCCGGCAGTGATAAGCTGTTAGGTGTTGCTCCTAAGTACTGGAAGTAAGCAACAGATGTTATGTTCTGAAATGGGAGATTCCTGGCCGAGATGTAAGGTCCAACGGCCATGGAATATCTTCCTATTGGCTGATCGGCCTTGACTAGGACAATCAGAGTCTGGCCTGGTCCTAACATCACACGGTCAGTGGTGAAAGGTTTTGTGTATTCTGCATCTGCTTCTACTATTGTTAGTTTTGTGATTAGCAATAGCAAAGAAGTTCTCTGTGTTTAAGCCTGCGTTTATCAGCCTCAGCAAGTATGTCTTCCTTGGGACGACTTCTAGCTTATATACATCTGAAGTAAAATTCACAGAACTTGGTCATTAGATAACCACAAAATGATGCAAGGGCTGCATAGTAAGATTTTAAAGAAATTGTATCTGAAGCTGCTGGAAATAATTAAATAGGACAGACAGTTTATATAGGATACAATATTATTATAATTTTCTATTGATAACATAAAAGTCCAGAACCAGTAGTTTGCTGATTCACTCTGTTTCTACAAAAGTCAACTGTTGTAGCTTTGCACTTTATTTATATAGTCTGTTTCCTCTCTAAAACTTCATATTGCTCTGTCTAGTCAACAATTTGATCGAAACTTTCTCGTCTTGTACTCCTCGTTTGGATTAAAGAATTGGGACGAGGATGAGAAATGAGCTTCAATTTTTCAAGTTTAGTTCCCATCCTTTGAATTACAATTCCCACGGCCAATTCCCTAATCCAAACGAGGGGTTAAGTGTTTTTTACCGAAATAGCAGATAACTCTGTTTCTACCTGCACTTATAGACAGTAGAATACGAGAGAATCCGGCGTAACATAACACTAGCAAGACTATTTGGATGACAGAATCTTTACTAATGTCATCTTTAGTAGCTCTAAACATTCATAACATTGTAGGAACTATTACCATTAGCAGAGCAATTGTAGTTAGAGCCAGGGTGACCATTAATAGTATACGCATCAGCCGGCGGAGCACCTCCTCCACTTGCTATGACTTGACGTTCTAGTTGCACTATATCCTGGTTCCAGTACTCCCCTGGCAGAAGTTTAATTGCAAAACTTAAGAACATTCAATAGCCATAGAATATAGGAGGGAAGTTAGCTAGGAACAAACTTTTTACCTAAGATTATGATGTGCTCTTCGTATGGGAAAGGAAAAGGATAGGGTACCCCTGCTTTTGGATACACTATAAGGGCACCATAAACAGTTGCCCTAAGCCATGACACATGTGCATGCCAAAAGAAGGTTCCCTTTTGCTTCACCATTGTAAACTCATAGGTGAAACTCTGTCCGGGAGTTATCGGACACTGAGTTATGTAGGAAGGCCCGTCGGACCAGCAAGATAGTATCTGCCTTACGCCATGCCTTTAGGAAAAACAAAACAGACTAAACTCAGAAACTTTCTACAACTTTTAGGCTGACTTTGAGCTAAAGTTGAAACCTAACCAGTGGATGGTGGCATTGTAGGGTGACATGTTTATGACTTTGACGATCAACCTGTCGCCTTCTTCGGCGTAGACGACAGGACCTGGGAACATGTTGTTGACTGTGACGATCTTGTTCGAGTTGCACAGCTTTTTCACCCTCATTGTTTGTATCTGTGAAAAAACATCATGAAATCATAGGCGAAAACCATAAATCGTAATGTATATTTGACAGACATAGTATTAGAATAAGAATGAAGATACCTTGAAGTCGTAGAATCGTGTTGTCGACCCTCGAGGCCATTGTCTAGTAGCAGAATAAGCAGGGGAGATGATTCCTAGCCATAGAAGGACACAAACAGCTAGTTTAGACAACATGTTGAGGAGAATAGGAAGAATAAACAATTGCAGAGAGAAGAGTGGGATGAGGTTTGAAAGGTTCAACTTGATTGTTAGACACTTAAATAGAAAAGGTCTGAAAGAAGCTGCAAAGTTCAACCTTGAATATCTTTAACTTGGTTTGGTAAAGATAGTTTAAAAAATTTGGAATGGGAGGGAAGAAGGATCAATTGTCAGCAGACAATGACTGTATTTGTGTAGAGTAGTATTGGTATTAGGTTTTGTTTTGTCATCAGCTTTCATGATTCAACCGGCATGGGTACGTACGTGATAATAAGCTGTTAGGAGAAATGATTATTCAATGCCATGATTTTACCCCCTTTTTTTATGTCCTCTCTGTTAATATATTTTTTTGCAAGGTTGTACTCTGAAAGAGTGCTTCTTTTGCAGCTCTTTATTGGTTGTCTTGGAATAATCTTCCTGTGGATTAATCATTGCATTTGACTGCGGGATAAAAATATGGCCAGAAAGAAAGAAGATCAAAATCTGTTTCTCAGCCAGCTTCATTGTCCAAGCCCCGAATATCAGCTACTTTCTGTAAGTCATTCTCTATTGTTCCATTCATATTTGCTTTTGGGATCATATTTGCCTGACTAACCCATGTCCTTAACCAAAGCCTTGACAACCTCCTGAATAGAACATGAACCCTAACGTCCCGATAACCTGAGTTGTCGAGAGATATTTTTTGGTCATAAAATCTCTAATACCATGTGGAGAACTGTTACATCCCAATAGCTCGAGTTGTTGGGAGTGGTCCATAATTGGTTTATATAACATTCAATAATAGGGAGGTCGCCTTGGCTGCTGTCCTCGAATCCGACATCATGAAACTATACGAATCTGGTCTCATGAAACCATATGAACTCTTTGTTTTTGATATTCAGATGACCTTATTTATATTTCGTCCCCATTTTTCTGATTGAACCTTTGGACCTTGATCCTCTAGCTCGTCCAGCTCCGTTCGATTTGGTTCTGACAGCATTGGTTTTTACAAGATGCATATAAAAAAAAAAAAACTCATTGCCGAATGGTATGCATGGTTAGAAGGAACTCCAGATTCATTAATAACTATTCAACTCATGGTTCATATTCATTGTCATACAACTAATCGTTGTTTCACTCATGTTCGAGTCAATGAACCGCTAAACCTGCTTAAATGGTTTTAGAGGTTTTAATAGTTTGTCACATCGACCAGCCGGTTTTTTGGATGACACCTTTTTAACGGATAAAACCGGACAGACAGATGGGTTGAATGCTGAAAGCTTTTACCATCTGATCGGTCCAGTCCGGTCCGGTTAGATTCTAACAACACTGCCAAAAACCTAACCTACCTAACCTTAGGAGTTAGAAAAGAACCAATGTACACACTTTTGGGGATAGGAAGGATGGTACAAAAGCAACCTTTTACTGTATTTGAGCAATCAAAATGTAAGTAAAAAGATGCAGTTTTTTTTTTTTGCTGTGTTATGCTTTTGTAAGACATGTCTCTGTCCTACAAAATAATAAGCAACCCTTATGCACGCTTCCCTGTTCCCCCTTCCTCCAAAATCTGAAATCATCATCTGCTGTTCCTTTTTTATACTCTCTGTTCTTCATTAGGTTTAGCATTTCAGTTTCACCCCCTAATGTTGATTCATCTGATCATTATCTTTATTTAAACAAGATTGATTCTTGCTGATTGGATGCTTAAGTGCTAGGGTTAGAAACAATTGGATTCCAAAGGTAGGGAAGCAATCATTACATTTGGCAGAATTGATATTCTTCCATGGACTGTGGCTGGCTGTGTTCTTGGGTTTCCTAGCTGTGAACTTAGCTTTCACTACTACTAGGGCTGACTGTGTTCTTGGGTTTCCTAGCTGTGAACTTAGCTTTGACTACTACTAGGGCTACATAGATGATGACAATATTTCAGTGTGCGATCATATCAGCACTAATGTGTCGGATTTCATCGGTACTTCGATGGAGTCCAGCTTCGGTGCTGACTGGATGATCCCTTTGCTGGTGTTATTTCTGTGCTATTCATGTGTTACTGTTGTCCACGATAACATATGAATTTTTGTATGTTATTCATGTGTTATTCGTAGGTATGAATAACAATTAAGATACAAATAACACTCGAACAGATCACCCCTTCAGCACCGATTTCATTTTGGCTCGAAAGTTTCGTGAGTAAAGTAACCAGTACATTTAAAGAGAAGATCACAGGTTTGAATCCACAATCGATCTCTAATAATTAACAAAAAAAATTACTAACAAATTCCCTTTTAATTGGATGGGATTTATTTATTTCTTATGAAAATTGAATTTGGTTAAGGAGCAGTTCGCCTAAACATGCCCACGTACTAATGGAAGCAACCAGTAGCCACGTCAGCACCCTAAACCAGCTGTTCTTTGTTTCTTCCTAATCTCAGAAATCATTTCTTTTTTCTGCATGGTTTATATCTTTAATTTATTTATTTTGTATTTATTTTATGCATGAGTTGCCGACATCCTGATTAAACAAACATTAAACCCTAACCATCCATAGCACCATCTTTCCTTTGCATTCACGTCATGCTCTCAATCAATTATCATGCCTGCAGACCAATGCTTCCAGTTACATGATATTCGTTCAAAGACAGCAGAAAAGTGCAGCATGGGATGGATTTGATTTATCCCGAGTCGGAAAAGTTGTTAACTAGTTGAGATCACGAGGACTGAATGTACGAGTTTGGATGCTATTTTTCCTGTTAAGTCGATTCTGTCATTTGCCATTTCAAATTTTTTTGGCATAAAGTTTCGGTAGGAGACACTCATAACAATATGAGATGATTCCCGAGAGATATCTAAGAGTCAAGTGTGACATGTATGTTAACGGTAAGGGGAGCAATCTTTGATAATTTGGAACTTGGAGGTTGCTTGAGCAACCATAGGATCTCACAAACTAGCGCCTCACATGGAACACGAGTCACGTGGGTTATCGTAACATGTGACTGGACTAGCTCCACATCATCTTCAATATCTATTTGCAGAAACTAGATTGAACACTCTGTTTCGTGTTTGCCTTTGGGTTTTTTAGTTTCTCGGGCTCTTTGTATAGTTTGAGGCTTTTGTTTCTGTTAATATAATTCATTCATCCATTCATATAACAAAAAGAAACTCAGACTGAACACACCAAACACACCCGTTGTGGAATGCAAGCAATTCAAGTAAGAATGATCTCGGTCAATTTCATTGAGGCTAATGAGATGAACTTGATTGTTTTAGACTCCTAGTTGGGCTTCTAGATTGAGTCAACTGAGATACGTATAGAGAGCTCTTTTTGAACTAAAGAAGCATCCAATGGGCAATGGGAAACTCGTGCCCTAAAGTTGGACCAGAGTTAACTCGTGATTACCCAAAGAGCTAATAACAATGACTTATCCATCTTATAACACGAAAAATCTCATTTTCGAGTCAAATCTTCATCCAAGAGGATGATCCAGTGAGATGATTTGGATATTCTTAACCCTAGATAAGAAGGCAACAAAGTTGGAAACAATTGAAAATCTAAAGGTGACGATAGGTTTAGTTATAAAGAGCTGAAACATGTCTATCGGGAAGCTAATCATGCGGCGGATTATCTGGCTAGCCTTGGTCATATTATGACTCGCGGAGCTCACGAGGTCGATATTTCTGATTGTAATCTTGCTTACTTTATCCGCTATGACTGTATGGGTATTTTTGAACCCAGAGTGATTAATTAATTGCTTGGCGTTTGTCGCCTCCCCACCAAAATAAAAATAAAAATAAAGAGCTGACCTTTGAGGCCTTATTTTAAAGCCAAGTACGAATGATACAGCCTAACTAACTATTTGAACATTTAAGCACCATTTAGTCCTCCAAATAATATTGTTACCATGTTAGATCCTATATTTTTTCTTTTATTCATCACGAGTCTTCTGAACGAGTGACATGAATTTTAGGGTGCTAGATCGGTCGATATTTGTCCAAAACGCATGCAACTAACATTCGTTCTTTGTGGATCCCATATGTGAATTACGGATTAGAAGACTAATGATGCATAAATGTGCACTTGATTTTATTTTTTATTTTTTTTTCTGCCGTGACAACTTTTTTGAAAATCTATAGATCGTAAATTTTATTAAAGAAAAGGAAGAAATGGAGAGGTACGGAAGGTGAGGGGTGGAATGATGAAAGGAGAGAACGAGGGAGGATGGGAATGAAATAGACCTTTTAAGTTTTATATGGGTCTGTTGGTGACTAAGCGAGTACGGGTAAACTACTCGTCCAACACGGTAAATGTTCATGGAATGTCCCAGACATTCCAACTTATGGGTCTAGCTGGCAACTCGCCCAGGCCCAGTAAGAGCCTTTCTGGATCACCTTGGGGTACTCAAGAATGTTGTGGGTCGCCACTTAGACCAAGGGCACAGGAGGTCCACATAAAAACTTGTGTAGTCGGAGTCCTAATCGCTCAAACCTTATGGCATACATGGCTTAATCAAGATGGTTTCCCTCAAATCCACGATGCACGTTACCTTCATACTGACAACCAATAGGAGGCAACCACCAACCACTTAAAGCATACTATAAGTACGACTCGCATCTCACCACAGAGAACAAACTAACACTTCGCAGAGAAAATATTCTATAGGTGTAATGTCCTGCGAAAAATCTCACTAGAGACGATGAGAAAGGTGCAATGTCCTGCACAAAGTGAGGATTCGAGTTTCGGTTATAGTTGAACATCTACATTAATGTTCTTATCAGAAACGACTGGTATCATAGTATCTTCCCACGAAACTAACCACAGCTTGATTACCTAGATGGGCTACTTTTTGTTATTTTCATCAAGTTAAATTACATAGTTAGTTTTCATATCTACAAAACATCAAAGCGCATCTGGTGTAGTGGTATCATAGTACCCTCCCACGGTACTGACCAGGGTTCGATTCCCTGGATGCGCAACTATTTTATTTAATTTTTCATTCAGTTAATATTATACAACTTACCTATTTTCTTAACAGAAATCACCAGAGCGCATCTGGTGTAGTGGTATCATAGTACCCTCCCGCGGTACTGACCAGGGTTCGATTCCCTGATGCGCATTTTTTTCCTCTCTTTTTCTGAAATTTATACAGAGGATTTTTTTTTTTTTTTAACTACCCAAAATGATCTGCTAGCAGAGAGTCGCAGCGGTAGCAGAAATCGCGTAAATGTCCATTTCCATTGATCCTCGCTGTATCCTCCATTGACAAAGCCGCCCAAGCTCCTCACATGGCGGAAACGAACTACTCATATTCTCCTCAACCAGAGCTTCTGCAGCAGCAGCCGCCGCAGAAGCAAGCGGTCGACATAATCGATCCCATCGATCACCTCCCACTCCGTCTGCTCCGATCCGACACCGTCGCTCCCGCTCCCAACCGATCCGTCTCCGCCATCGACTGGCTCCCTGACTTCTCCGGCCACTCATGGCTCGCCTACGGAGCTTCCTCTCTTCTGGTCATCTCTCACTTTCCTTCTTCCCCCCAGCAAGTCCTCATCGGTCCTGTTCTCCGTCAGGTTTTCGAGCTCTCCGGTCGCCTTCGTCACCCGTTGCTTCCGTTTCTTGGTCTCCTGTCACGCCGTCTATTGGAGAAGTCGCGGCTGGGGCGGATAATTCTGTTTTCTTGTTCTCTCACAATTCCGCTGGTTCCAAAGGTAAATTGATCTTGCTGAGGAATTAGAGCTTTCGCAATTTCGATTGCAACTGTGTTTAGGCAGAAGAACAGTGTGAAAGAAGAAGAGAGTACATTGTGCTTAGTGTGAATTCGTGCTTCTAGTTTTATCTCAATTTTGCTAGTTCGAGAGGAATGTTAATTTTGGGAGAAAGTTTGAGTTTCCTTCTATGGTTTGCTCTTGCCTTATCATTCTCCTTAGTTAATTGGTTCGCAGGTGTTTGATTAATGAACAAACTGAACGAATAATAGAGTTAGTTGTCCCTAGAATGCATTCTTTGATCCTGTTCTGTCATGATTTACTAGTTTGAAATGTGAATTAACTCAGCCAGCTGATGTTGTTCTTTGATTCAGTTGCAAAAATGTGTTTATAGAGTTGTGCTTAGTTTGCATTCAATCTTCTTGATCTCCCACGATTTGGATAATTCAGCCAGAAATTTAAGTTCCTGTCTCTGGATTGCTTTTGCTTTCCATTCTCATTAGCTGGACTGCAACTTTGTGCAGTTTTAGTTAACGAACTGAATGAAGAAGAGAGTTAATAGCTCTTGGTGTGCAATCATTTGGTGGGTCATATAGTTGGCTGGTGATTTTGGTATTGAGTTTTGGAGTAGTCTTAAAATGCAGTTTTTCTTCTTCTTTTTTCTCATATTCAGGTTCTTTTTGTTGGAGCCAGAATGCAGTACTGGTACAATCCACGAAGGTGGAGGCGATCTCCTGGACGGGCTCAGGTGATGGGATTGTTGTTGGTGGGACTGTCCTGACACTATGGAGAAGGAAGAACAGGTATTGGGAAATAGCTTGGAAGTTTAAAAGAAATCTGCCTCAAAACCTGGTTTCTGCCACTTGGTCTATTGATGGGCTTTTCGCTGCTGCAGCGTATCCCGGCGAACTTTGTTCTGATGGAGAAGACAGCGCAAACAAATCTGTGACTGTATGTTATTCAACTGGGACATCTGAGTATGCAACAATTGAGTTGGTTCATCCCCAACATGTTTCACTGATTCAGTGGAGGCCATTAGCATGCAGGCAAACAGATACCGGTGCAAAGCACTTGATGCGGCATGTTCTACTTACTAGCTGCCTGGATGGAACTGTAAGGCTGTGGGCCGAGGCTGGAGATAGAATGGCTAGGGAGTTCAATGAGGCTGATAGTGGTCAGGAAAGTCAGTGTAGAACTTTTAGCGTAGCTGCTGTTATTGAGATTAACAAGACCTTGAATGGAAGACTAGGTGTAGATATCTTTTTAAGCTGGGCAACAGAGGTTGATGGTTTCTGCAGAAATCAGCAGGGTGCTAATCAGTTTTTTGATGATGGGGATGGGAATGATAAGGTAGGCGCATGTGAATGGTTAATTGGGTTTGGGCCAGGAAAATCAGTTGCTTTTTGGGCTGTTCATGGTCTTGATGATATTTCACCCTCAAGGTCTCCTCATGTTAAGTTCTGGAGGAGACAGGACTTGCAGGATCTTGAAGCTAGACATGATTGCATGGATGATTCTGCAAATTTTAAGGACTGGATACTTCTCCGTAATGTAGTTTACTCGAAACACCACTTTCATGCTCCTCCAAATGTATGCTCTTTGATTCATTGTGAACCCTGTGATGCCATTGTTTGGTCAATGCTACATTCTCAACCACAAAATGCAACAGAAAATGGATCTTCTGACAATCTAAAGATGAATGATATTATATCATGTTCAGCTAGTAGCTTTTCTACCATAGGTCATTCTGGGAGAATACTACAGTTGGTGATTCATCCTCGCATTTATGAAGTTGAACTAGCCGCCTCCTTAGATTCAAAAGGCTTGCTGATATTTTGGTCAGTTTCTGCATTGGTGGATAACGATTTTAGTCTTTCAGCACTAAATCCCACATGGAAAGTTTGTGGAAAACTTGCCACTCATGTGTTACATGCCAGATATACGAGCATAAGGTGGGCACCTTGTTTATCACGCGAAGAGCGTTTTCTTCTTTTGGGGCATGCAGGTGGAATAGATTGCTTTTTAGTTCAGACGTCCCGAACTGGAAATCAAGAGATTCAATGTCATCGCATTTGCACTATACCCTTCACCGGTCATAGTGCTCGCGAGGATGGTCCTGTCGAGGTGTTTTCCATACCCCTGTCATCTACATGTAAACAGTTTAAGAGATTTTTGGTTTTAGGGGTGTGGATGAAGAAGTTTCAGGCTCTTTCATGGGAAGTTATTTTGCATTCTTCTGCCAACCTGGAAGGCGAGGAATATAAGTTCGATGATAGAAAGTCTGAGATGCATTTCACATGGAAATTTGAAAGTACATTTTGCGGTAAACAATATTTTCTTGGCGTAGGTCCTTGCTCTTCACACTTTCCAGAGCCACATTCACAGAACGAGGTTACAAGTTATTCAATACTATGCGATGATAGTATGATTCCCATGCTTGAAAGTTCAGGTCTGGATGATGATCCATATAGTGAACCACCTTATGTCTTGGCTACTGGCTGCATTGATGGAAGTGTGAAACTGTGGAGAAGCATATCTTGTGAACAATCAACCTCTGGCATGCCGTGGCAGCTTGTGGGTGATTTCATTGCGCATCAAGGTCCTGTTAGCAGCATATCTTTGGCTGCTAATGGGAGGAAGATTGCAACAGCTTGCATAGGAAATCAAACAAATAGAAACTGTGTTATTCTTGTATGGGACATTATACGTCTTCCTGGAACTGGAAAGTTCCTGCTAGAAGACGAGTTAGTCGTTGATGAGGATGTAGTTGATCTAAGTTGGCTATCTTTAGGCAATGGTCAGCATATTCTTGGGGCTTGCACGCAGAATCAGTTGCTGGTATATGCACAGAAAAGATCAGTTTGCCACTCTTCTATGGATCGTAGGAAATCCTTGGACCGTAACTGGTCGTGCATTGCAGTTACCCGTACACTAGCTCCTATATGTGATTTTATTTGGGGACCTCATGTGTCAGCAGTTGTTGTTCATGATAATTATTTTAATGTAATTAGTCAGTGGTCAGTTCTTCTGGATGGTAAACCACAGGGAAACTTCCATCACAGTTTGAGGGAAGAGTACCAACTTCAAAATGTGGAAGACAGTCTTTGTTCTCTATTTGTTGATGATTACGGTTGTAGCGTTGAAGAATTTTCAAGTGAAAATGTTAGCAGGAAAGACCTGACGGCATACATATGCAGATTAAGGCTAGATGTGATCTTCTGTCAAGTAATATTACTTTGACTAAAGCTCGGTTGGGAGGTGGTTCAAGTAGCATTTTTGGGTCCTGGAGCCTTGTAGACGTAGTAGATAAGTTGAGGGGAGCTTTACCAGTTTATCACCCAGAGGTACTCCTTAGCAATATATATTCAGGTACTTGTCGATTTAAAAGTTGCTTGAAATTTGGTAACATAAGATCTGACTGCTTTGTTCCCACATGATGGGAATATAAACAGCAGATATGTGTATATCCATTTCTATGTGTTTGCAGCTTTATTTTTATTGACGTAGTTCCTACTGATAGCCATTGATTGCATTTAACTGTAATGTGTTCAGGGAATTGGAAGCGCGCTTATGTGTCAGTGCAGCATCTTGTTGAGCATTTAGCTTCAAGTTCTTGTGAAAAGAAATGTGACACTGCTGATCATGGTTACTCTGTTCCACAAATTCCTTTGCCAGCTTATTTTGAGGGACACCTGTCAAAAGATTCAACTGATAAGGAATTTCAATGGAGCTCTAATTCAGCACTACCTGCTTCACAGACCTTTGTGTTCAATTCAAATTTTGACTCTCCAAATCTGATGAGTTCATCATCTTCAAAATCTGAAATTTCTAGTTATGTTGAGTCCCTGGAGAAGTCCAATGAATTAACAGGTCTGACAAACATAGAGAAATTGCAACTTGTTGCAATTGTGGATCTTCTTGGTGAAGTTAAGCAATCTAATTCTGCTTATAAGGATCTTGATGGACCTGGACGCAGGTGCATTGACTTTTGGGTTGATCAACTTCCCTCTCATTTTAATAATTTGTTAATCAATGATTCTCATCTGCGCGTAATTTTCTGATTTTAAAGTTTTCTCTTGCACAAGAGCTAATAACAAAAATCTGTTCTTTCCATGGGGGGTGGGTATATGATGGGTTTTTGTTCTCAGGGATATGGTCATATTATAGCATTAAGAGATGTATGTGATAATCAGTTGCTAAAGATAGCTGCAATCTATTTCTCTTAACTGATCCATTCTCTTCTACCTTTTTAGATTTTGGGTGGCTTTAATATATCAGCGACTGCACTTTTTACGAAGCTTCGGTAGATTACCATCGGTGGATGAATTGGTTACTGACAGTAGGATGATTGGCTGGGCCTTCCATTCTGATTGTGATGAAACGTTGGTCACTTGCTTTCTCCCTAGTGAACCGACATGGAACGAGATGCGGGCTCTTGGTTTTGGATTCTGGTTTACTAATGATACACAACTACGCAAAATGGTAAATACTTTAGGAGTATATTTCTTTTATACCTCCAGAGTTGAAAAATCGCTTTCATTATTTAGCATTCATACTTGTTCTCTATCATTGTAGTTTATAAGTTCTTTTTCTTTTCTATTCATCGGGCTTTTGTTCTTCCCCACCCCATCTCACCTATAATTTTGATTATTGCTGTAGATGGAGAAGTTGGCCAGATCACAGTACCTGAAAAAGAAAGATCCCAAAGATTGTGCTCTTCTGTACATAGCATTGAACAGACTTCAAGTCTTGGCTGGCCTATTTAAAATTAGCAAGGATGAAAAAGATAAACCTTTGGTGGCATTTCTGTCACGCAATTTTCAGGTTCGTACTACTTTAATTGGGATACTGAGGTAATTGCAGAACCACAGAGATGGTTCACTATTTCCGTTCTAAACAAGCATGGCCTACTTGCATACGCCTCTTGTATCATTTTAGTGTGGTTTTTTTATTGCCAATAAATGTTTGGTTAGTGCTTACAACCACTATTGTGGATGACACGTTTTGACAATTGCAAGTTTACTTTCATTTGAATCTTCCTCTGTTTAACTCATCTAGACTGCACAAAATATAACATTGAATGTTTCTCGATGAGTATAACATTGAATGTTTCTCGATGAGTAACCGCTGTCCAGTTTCTTGTTTTCATTGTCATAGGAAGAGAAAAACAAAGCAGCTGCTTTGAAAAATGCTTATGTGCTCATGGGAAGACACCAAATTGAGTTGGCTATTGCCTTCTTCCTTCTTGGAGGGGATACTAGTTCTGCAATCAGTGTGTGCATAAAAAACCTTAGGGATGAACAGCTGGCATTGGTAATTTGTCGGCTCATTGAGAGTTGCGGTGGACCATTACATCATCATGTAATAACAAAGTTCATACTTCCATCAGCCGTTGAAAAAGGCGACTCCTGGACTGTGAGCTTACTTGAGGTTAGATTGAATCTTTGACTGTGATCTCTTTGGTCTGTTTTGCATAAGCTGTTCTACTGGCATTGCATCTCATATTTTCAGTTTCTTAATTTATTATATACTCTCCTGATTGCAGTGGGAGTTGGGCAATTATTCACAATCTTTCCTTAGAATGGTTGATTTAACTATGGGTTCCACAGTCAACAAGACTTCCTTTTGGTCCAATCATGCTGCTTTTGAGGACCCTGATGTCGGTTTATTTTGCTTCTTCCTAACAACTAGAAATAGCATGAAGAACACCATAGGGGAGCAAAATGCCGCAATTCTTAGTAGGTGGGCAACTTTTCTAGCAGCCACTGCCTTCTGCCGCTGTGGTCTTCCTGTAAGTTCAATGTTTGAATTAGTTGTTTGGAGTTTGTCTATAACTATTATTTTATCCTATCTCCTTATTCGATGAAAGACCCTGCTTTTACCTATCAATTTCAATTGTATGCAATAGAATTCCGACTGTGTACTTCTATTACTACTGCCTCCATGGAAAGTGAAACCTTAGTTTTCTTTTTGAGCTTGAACTTGTGCCCATTTTTGGTAGTTTCGATATTCAGAGATCCGTAGCTATGAAATATTTACAATTCTGGATTAATTTATAGTTTAGTCTTTATGCAACATCAGATAATAATCTTCTTGGCTTTTTTTGGACCACTTCTAGAAACAAGTTGATATCTAGTTGCCCCAGCCCAAAGGGTGATTGTTGTTCTATATTCTTTGACTGCTTCTTATTTGTGTATCTGTATGATTGTTTTCAAACATCTATAGCTGATGATATTAATTATAAATTCTTCCACATGTTAGTATCTTTTATCTTATCTCAATTATTTCTTGATTATCCTTTCTTTGACAAAGCATTGAGACTTTTTGCGTGCATGCTTCAGAAATTGTTTCTTTATAGTTCCAAAAGTTGAATAAAATGGACGTCAATTAATGTCAGCTTGAAGCTCTGGAGTGCCTTTCATCTTCGACTGTTTCTGCCACGGATCAAGGAACTTTGTCTAATGGTGGTCAAGCTCAAACTCCAGAGGAACTCCAAGCATTATTTTCCACTGATCCATTTAACTGGTTGTCAAGTGATGTTGCTTCATATATGGAATCTATTACTAAATTGGATCTGTCTCTCCAATATCTTTCAACATTGGCTAGGGAGCATCCCAGTTGGCATGGGACTGCTGTAGATTCGGCTGGACCTCCTCAGCATGACAAATCAATGGAAGTTTTCCGAGAGAAGTTATATGCGGGACTTGCCAGTTTTGAACAGAAGTTCTCTGTTAGTTCTTCTTCTGTAATAAAAATGGTATGTATTAGATGGCTTTGAAGTTGCAGCTTCATTAGAGTCATTTTCACTATGCTCTGAGTAGTGTTGAATGGTACTCACTTCTTTTCTCTCGTCTATATCACAGGTTGTAGTCTGGTTGTGCAATAATGGTTTATGGTTCACCGGATGTGATATTTTGTTGGACCACGCTTCTCCAAGTCATTTACAAGACGAGGCCTATACAGTTGATGGCTCAAACCGGCATCCTATTCTATATAATTTACTTTGCAGAGCTATCGATGGCACTTCCCTTGTGCTTTCACGGTTTATTGTTTCTTGCAACATTACTTTCTACTCACAGAAGTTGAGTGACATAAAGAATGAGGAATTTGTTGAAGTTACATCTATATTTCCAAATCTCCTGAGGTTGTACCTTCAATGCATCACAGACAAAGTGAGTGGTTTGAGATATGCCTTGAGACTGTTTTCCAGAAGATCCTCCATGGACATCAGAAAATCCCTTGCCATTCTTGATTTGTTTGAGTATTACATGCATTTTGCATCTGCCTGGTTCCAGCATAGCTCAAAGGGTCTGTTGTTGATGGTGCAACCTCTCTTAATTACCTGCACTGATGGTCATACACCTTATGAAGTGGATACAAGAAATCTCAAGAGCATTCTACATCACATCTCAGAGTTGTTGGCTTGCAATTTGTCAACAAATGATTCCGGATCAGGCCACGAGGATGATAAACATGTGCCATGTGGCCAAAATGGTAAAAAACTGCCAACGTTATCAAACGATGAAAAATGGATTGCTATTGGGGTTTGCTTATGGCTGCACATGTCCAAATTGATGAAGCATAAATTGCATGTATTGTCGATTAAACTTGATCATGATTGTTCTGCTGGCCAAATTTCTTCTCCACCATGTAGTATTGCACAAATTGGATCTGATGGAAGCAACATTAATGAACGCCCGGGAGACTTTTCCCCAATATTGGCCAAGTTACTTGACGCTTCACTTGCACATATCTCATCTTCTCATGTCAAACTACTGGGCTCATTCCTTCAACAGGAGGTTAAGAAGAGGCTGCCAGTGCCACTTATTACATGGTTGGAAGATTCACATGGAGCTCATGCTAAAATAAGCTTTCAGGATGTCAGTGCAGATGTACTGAACAGTAAAGACGAAGCATCTACCCTTGATATATTGTGGGCTTCCTGTGCTGATCCTAAAATTATATCTGAAGGTTTTGTGCAAGAAAACTTGGATTTGAGGCAGTTTTTCAATCTTAAAAGATCTGTAAGCTGGATTGATTTGTACAAGGGCACGTCAGAAGACCGCAAACTGTTAGGAGTTTCTGATCATGATGCCAAGCTTAGTAGTAGTGTTGTCAATGATGAAGATGGCTTCTCCGTTAAAGATCTGTTTACGAATTTCCTTAACCTGTTGAGTTCCTGGCAGAAGGATACAGTGATTAGCCCAAAGATTTCAAATTTCCGAAATGCTCGAGAAGTACATAGGCAAGAGGGAGAGCTTTTGGAGGTAACTGTCATCTTACACACCATACATAAAAGACTGTTTGGAAGACTGCCTTTCGTTATTTGGTATATCTAGGAGTTTTTCTGGATTCGTGTGTAGTTGATGCTTATTACTAAATCTTCTTTTGATCAGGCACTTTGTATGAACTCCAACAGTAAAGGAGAAGCCGCTCTTGCCAGCAGTCAAAAGGTTAGTCTACAATCTGAATCTCATTTTGTTCTGGTGTCTTTCGTGATCTCCTCCACATGAATCGTATTTTGTGGTTGAGGGTTGATTTCCTGAGTTTACCTGTCACAAGTGTCATTTCGTGGTTAGTAAGCACAAACTGCAACTCGTGGATTCCACTTTACTTGAACGTGGCTGTTCAATTTGTTAACTTCAAAAGCAGCATGTTCTGCAATGCAGTACAACGTACTTTGTAATGCTCAAATAAATAGTACATAAGTATGGACTTCCGTTTGTGTTGCTAATATAGACTAAATGATTTATTACAGTCTTTTCTGGATACATCACTCTGTAGATTTTCTATAAGCATTACTTAGAATTCTTTTCTTCTTTATCTAAAGACACTGTTTTGACTTCTATCTGAGTAATATGTATCGTTTGTCTGGATAATAATCATTGATGAGGCATGTATCAGATATCCCGAGCTGGCCTATCTTTTGTTAAATATGTCGCTTTGGAGTTTGAAACTAGATTCATCTTTGGTCTGATTTGTTGTTGGTTTGACTGATATAACAACACAACACCAAAGTCCTGCACGGTGAAAATTGATAATTATGATTCCCATATTAATCCTACATTAAATGAATATAGCAACACGTGTTATCACAGAAGTAGCTTGCTCCTGATTTGCATCTTCAATTTTGCATTACAGGGCATAGTTTTCTTTAACTGGGCTGACAGTACACCGAGGTCCAGGGATCAACCACATTATTTATGGTCAGAGGTTGATTGGCCACCACATGGTTGTGCTGATGATGAATCAACCCCAGTTCCGACATTTGTTTCCCCGATGTTGGCCTTGTAAAGGCCGCTGGATTGGGCGGGGAAGTTCAGGTGGATCATGAGGAGTCTGTGTACCAACCAGCCACTGCGAAAGATATCAGTTCCAGGGCCATCTCCAGTCATCCTTCCAGGCCATTGTTCCTGGTCGGTTCCAGTAATACCCACATTTACTTATGGAAGGTAACTAAATTGTCAGATGGTTGAAGTTATTTGTTAATTAGTGTAGACATGCACCTAAACCAATCTGTTGTTTTAAGATCAATCTTTTTCCTAAGAAATTTTCTTCTTTTACACTCCTACCATTATCTGGCTTTGCTGAGTGTCAAGTATGGTTCCATTAACAGTAGCAAAATGTAAAATTATATGCAGTACGGTAAAGAAATTGCTGCTGCAACATATGGAGCACTCCCAGCTGGAAATCTTCATCCGCAATATGCTCTTGCATCGATCGCTGCATTGCAGTTCGACAATTCGGGGGATGGATTTGTTTCTGCTGCATTAGATGGAACTGTTTGTTCTTGGCAAGTGGAGGCAAGAGGAAATAGTCCAACGGTGTCATCTCTATGTTTTAATTCCCATGCGCTGTACGTTTTGTGTACGCTTTTTTGGTGCTTTTTACTTATGCTTTGAATTTGTTTCTTCCGTCCCCTTCGCTAAAGAAGTCTGTTATTTTGCAGAGATGTTACATATGTTGGTTCAAGTGGATCTGTTGTTGCTGCTGCTGGATACAGCTCTAATGGTGCTAATGTCGTTATGTGGGACACCTTAGCTCGTCCAAATACAACTTCTCGAACACCAATCCTCTGCCATGAAGGTTTGTGTGAAAACCCAATTCAGCATGTTGTGTCCCTTCAGTTGCCGAGACTTCAAATCTCGATTTAGATCGTAACATCTCACAATTTCATAGAAACACATCACTATACGTACTAATATCAACTGTGTTGTCTATGGTATTAAGAAATCTCTGTGTATACTTGTCTATCATGTGTTGTACAAAAGGTGGTGCCCGCTCAATCTCAGCATTCGACAATGACTTCGGAAGTGGCTCAATTTCTCCCCTTATCGTAACTGGCGGCAAATATGGCGACGTTGGGCTGCATGACTTACGCTACATAACCACCGGGCGGAGCATACAATTCAGTGCATCATCGTCATCGTCCAACGGAATGTTGTGGTACGTCCCAAAAGCTCACCTGGGAAGCATCACGACAATCTCCACCATCCCACAAACAAGCTTGTTCTTAACCGGGAGCAATGATGGAGATGTGAAGCTATGGGATGCCAAGGCAGCCAAGTTGGTCCATCACTGGCCCAAACTGCACGAAAGACGAACCTTTGTGCAGCCTAGCTCACGTGGTCACAGCGGAGTGGTTAGGGTAAGAAATTCGTCACTTTTATACTCTTTTACTGTTGAAACGGACATGTTCAGTAGAGGTCCGGTCTGGGTTTTTTTCATTGGATAATGAATCAATCATTCTGTAGAATAGCCGTTTCTTGAGTCAACCGGGTTGTGTCTGAGGAGGTATATGAATTTTGGTTCTTGTTAGTCGAGTAGGATGAGGTCTACAAAGAACACAACATTTTATCATCAAACAAACTTTTAGTAGAAATATCCTAGAATTTGTACGACACTCAATCAGGTCAATCGAGTCAAGAAGGCATCAACGGCCATAGGTTGGTTATATGATTTGTCACGCATCGGTTAAAGCTGTGAGCTAGTTGAATCACATGTTAATCGATTCACGGGTCAGTTGAGTTGTGGGTTCAAACTAGTTCATGGTGCGGGCTGGCGGGCAATCATAGGAATCGGTTAGGACTTTACTCGATGAGATTTTCTTTCGACAAATTTGGGTTCTTTTGGTTTAGTAACATGGTGAAATGTTGTTTGTGTCACAGGCCGGTGTTACAGACATACAAGTGGTGCCCCATGGATTCGTGACCTGCGGCGGAGATGGCTCAGTGAAACTAGTTCAGCTAGGGGATCTCACCCAAGAAGATAGCAACGAGACACGGTGAAGGTTCATTTTGTGACCCAGAATCGGTACGTTTGCTTCCAACACTTCCTCTCTTCATATGATTCAATACGAATAAGAACCATATTATAATCTCCAAGTGCCGAGTCGCCTAAATTAGTTGGTTATATATATGATAAAGAAAGATGCACTTGTTAAATTAAGAAAATCTAGAAGGCCAAAGTCTTTAAGAACTAGATTGGTCATATTCTCTAAGTGTTTGGTGGGTCAATATATTTGTGATGTAGATGAATGTGACTTGCTTACCCCACTCAGTCGGCAGTATCTTGATTTAGGGTTCGTTTGGCATGTAATTTTGATTTGAATAATGCATGAATTGCCACTGTGTAATTAGAATTACAGAATCTGTGATTTTTAAACTCAGCATATACATATAGTCACTAAAATCGCCTTAGTTGATACTTCAATTGGATCTTCAGTAAATAAGCATACTGTTAAGGGTAGATTGGACTATAAAATTGAGAATGTGAATTATGGTTCAGTTTTTGTAGGGTTGAAAATTGCACCCATTCTATAAAATTTAAATCTCAAATCCCTAAATTCAAATTTCCTGTTAACCATGACTTTGATTTCGAATTTAGGGGTGGGAGATAGGCTCGACGGGTATTGGGATTACCAATACCCGTATCGAACAGATAGTGGGTACCCGTTACTCACTCATGTACGTGTATGGGAAATCATATTTGGTCCTTAGGTTACCCATTACTCGAACGTCTATTTCCCGCTAACCCATTAGGTTGATAGCCCAATCCATCCTTTCCTTGAGTATGAACTTGTTTAATGGATGTTTGATGAATACTTATTGTTTAATGAATTAATACAGTGACTAGTATATGAACGTGTGGCTAACGAAATTGGCAATAGCATAATGTTGCTGTTCATTTTGAACTTATAGCGGTTAATGGATACCATCACCGGCCTCATTTAGGTTAATAACCCAAACAAGTTCGAGATTCGAAATGAATAATCAATTCAAAACGGGTTCGGGTCATGGACTCATTTCGATTTCATGATCTATATTGTGGATAATTAACCAGTTGAGCCCTGAACTTCTGACCAATGATATCCATTCTGCAGATTTCCACATGGCATTTACAGTGGGCGGGAGCAGAAGAAGATCAAGATAGTAGATAACGAGGGGAGCCACGTGGCTGTTCGACAGAGTGCCAGCTAGGCAACGTCCCATGCAAAGTCAGCATTTCTAGCTGCTGACCGGCGACCACGTGTACACGCACAACACTGCGCCTAGTACTGGTAAAAAAGAAAACCTATACCTTGAGTGATTCCAAGGGTTCAGCACCATATTTGTTTATATTGCCAGCTGGATTTTCCATTTATTTTTTTGTGTCTATATAATCATTACAAGCAAACAAAGAATCCCTCCACTACGGCGGGCTTGTCGGGGTAAACCGCCGGCGGATGTTCTCCGGCGGGATTTATGCTTGCCGCTACTAGATTTACCGTTCACTTTTTTTTCAATCATATTTAGTAAAACGTTACTTTTCACAATTACAAACATTCATAACATTCTAAATGTTTACGAGACGTTTGGATGGGTGAATTGGAGTCATTTCACGTAGTAGGATGAAAGTGTATAATTACGTAGGTTGGGAGCACAAAATATAATGAAGTGTGTTAGGGTGAATTTGAATGCAGATTCACCTTTTGGGTCCGAGTAAAAAATATAGAGAAGAGAGATTCACCTTTGACAACGGGTGAATTGAAAAAAAATTGTGGGTAATTGAACTTGATATTATGGTAATTTATTTTTGATTAATATCTATTTTACCGATACATGCACTTTCACCCATGTTACACTTAAATTTCAATACATCTAGCTAATTTAATTCACTTTCACTCCAATGCACATAGGACTCTTGACGAACTAAGTCGCTCGTGTTCGGCTTGAAAAAAAAAACTCGTTCGGGACTCTGCTCGACCTTTAACGAGCTGGCTCGCGGGTCGGCTCGATTATAAATGAGTCGAGCTCGAGCTCACCCTAGCTTGGCTCGTCTGGCTCACGAGCCAGCTCTGCTCGTAAGCTTGTTCAATAAAGCTAGCGAGCTGCTCGTTGAGGCTCGTAGACAGCTCGATTACCCAGCTCGGCTCGTAAGCTCGTGATCTAGCTCGCTGGGGGCTCGTTAACAGGCTCGTGGACAGCTCAATTACACAGCTCGTGAGATGACTCGTTTAGGAAGCTTGTGGAGCTGGCTCTATATTGAGTTCGAGCCTAAAAAACTTAACCGAGCTCGAGCTCGTTTAGACTCGTTAACAAACTAGTTTTGAATTAGCCGAGCTCGAGCCGGGCAAGACTCGGCTCGTCAGCACCCTGCAGCACTCATCCAAGCCATCAATTGACGTGTATGGGCGGGGATTATCAGAAAAAAGAAGATATTATTACATGTTAACAAATAATTCAAATTTTTTTTTCTTGAATAAAGTCTTGTCTTCTTCTTCCAAGTAAAAAATACTCGTCTTTATTGGAAGTCGGCCAAACAATTTCTTAAATAAACTGAGTGGAACATTTTCTTTGGTCAATTAATAATCAAAGCATAACTAAAAGACAAAAAATTGATGCTAGGAGAACTACGGCTAGTAATCAAGGTTTTCAGAACCGGACCGGGGGTCGAGCCGGCAAGGTCAAGGGTTCAAAGGTTTAATGGGAAAATGAGGGTTGAACCGGGATCAAACCAGGATTGAACCGAAATTTATCGGTGCGGAGAGCTGACTGGTTCACGATCGGACCGGTCCAACCGGGAGGCAGGATACGGCATTGAAAACACTGCTAGTAATGACTTTGGATTAGAGTGAATTTTTGGCAAGTTTCAAGTTTAATTCCTATTACCACTTTTCAAGTGAACATTGGCATCGCATGGTTATGTGTTTGATCTTGTCATTTTTTGGGTTGCTATGTTTTGAAATTAGTTAATTTATCTAATGGGTCCAAAATGGCAAGGATTCAACCATGGTTCAACCTCGGATTCACGGGTTATGGAGAAATAGTTCAGGTCAATTTTGGTAAGGAAGAGGAATCTATTTTAGACAATAGAGAGAGGAGCACCCGTTTTCTCGTCTAGTGGGTAGAGACACGTTTGAGATGGTGAAAATTGTTTTTTAGAGACATTAAATATGTGATTTGAAGAATCCCTAAATAATTGTCAAACCATAGTGTACAAATAGTAAGATTCTAACACTGTCGAAGATTCGTTAAATACAATATAACTACATTTTGTCTACACTTCTCTCAGATCAAATCATCTTTTTTCGTGTCTTATTTTCGTTCAGATGACCGTTCATATTCGGTACTAAGCGTATTGAATTTTACATAATAAGGTTTATTTTTCTCTAAATTTCACCGAAAGACGGAATTGACTATACACCTAAACATTGGAGTGCGATTACGACTTGGGATATTCCTACGTGGCACTCAGACTGGTGGTCCCCACACGTAGACATATATAAAACGGGTTTTCACTAAAATAAATAAAAAAAATTAACTATTAACCTAAATAAATACCATTCAAAAGTATTGATTTTTCTAAATATAATCGCCCCAGGCCTAGGCGATATCGCCCAGGCCCCAGGCGATATCGCCCCATCCTCAGATATTTTCGATCCACCCGATTCCAAACTGCCCAACCACCGGTTAAATGCTGTCTGGCTGGACAACAGGCGATCTCGCCCCAGCCATAGGCGATATCGCCCGGGCTACAGGCGATCTCGCCCGAGGACTAGACACCGGGCAAACTCGCCCCAACCCATATAAATACCCATTTTCAACCCCACCATTCCCCACACCACTCTTGGACCCCTAAGGCAAAGGTAAGTCCCCTTTCTCCCTTATTTTTTTAAATTACATTATTTAGTAGGTTTTAGGTTAGAGAATTAGTTTAGGGTTTTAGGTTAGAGAATTAGTTTAGGGTTTTAGGTTAGAGAATTAGTTTAGGGTTTTAGGTTAGGGAATTAGTTTAGGGTTTTAGGTTAGGGAATTCGTTTAGGGTTTTAGGTTAGAGAATTAGTTTAGGGTTTTAGGTTAGAGAATTAGTTTAGGGTTATTATGGTAGATAATTTTTTTCAAAGTGATGTATTAACACTGTCATATTGACGTTGTAGGATTTTTTTAAACGAGAGGACATTTGTTCGCACAGTTACACAAGGTACGTAATACATACATTATTTAATGTTCTTACGTCATTGTGAACCATGTCATTCTTTATGGATAGGTTAGAGAATTATGTTAGAGAATTAGTATGATTTTGAGGTTAGCGAATTAGTATAATATTGAAGTTAGACAATTAGTATAATTTTGAGGTTATAGAACTAGTATACTTTTGAGGTTAGAGAATTAGTCTAACTTAGTTTTCCTAACAATTTACTGTACAATAGATGTCGAACTATGGATGGGATGAACCGTTGGTGGATCAGACTCCCGAGAGCGTTAGGCCTCAACCTGGTGATTGTTCTCTATTGGGGGGGGGGGGGGGAGAACAAGCATAGGGCTACTTTAGTGTGGCGTGACCCTCATGCGTGCAAGGCGCTGAAGTTGCGACAGCGTAGTTCTTGCTTGGAGTGGAGTCCAGACTACGAGGGATTCTTGAGAGAGTGTCGACTCCTCCCTGTTGTTCATTTACTCGGTTCCACACCGTGTAAGGAGCTCGTCACAGCATTGATTGAGAGGTGGCGGCCAGAGACGAACACATTCCACCTGATACAGGGCGAGGCGACGATCACTTTGGAGGATGTTGAGGTACTGACGGGTCTTCCTACCGATGGAGTTCCGGTTATCGTAGCCGTGGACAGACGTCCTCCTACTGTTATATGTGAGGAGTTGTTGGGTGTCCAACCCCCAGCTGGGAGTTGTACGGGACAGTTAGTGAAGATCTCGTGGGTGAAGGGAATGTTTGATCGTCTACCGGCTGGTGCTCCAGCAGATGTTGTTCTTCGCTACGCACGAGCCTACACTTGGGTTCTTCTTGGCGCCATTCTACTGGCTGACCGGACTGGAGACTTGATACCGGTTCATCTACTCCGGCTTATTGGGGACTCTGCGGTTGCATCCACGTTCAGTTGGGGTAGTGCGGTACTAGCATGGCTGTATAAGGCCATGGGGATGGCGGCCTTCTTCACGGCTGGGAGTCAGAGGGGTACAGGTGACTTGGGAGGCTTCACCTTGCTGGTCCAGCTCTGGGCCTTGGAGAGATTCCCGATCATAGCCGATCGCTACGTAGCAGGTGGTGACCCACCAGATGCTGACACCGTTCCTCGTGGTGTGCGCTGGATGTCTGTCATCCGGCGTCATCAGCATCGCGTGGCTATGAAGCTGGAGGAAATACGCTACGCACTTGACCGGTGCACGGAGTTCTTGGTTAGGAATCTTAACCTCTTGTACATACTCTCTCTGATTTTCTTAATTCTTCCTTACAACATATTTATTAATTCTCCAGTGGATGTCGTACGCCTTCCGAGAGGAGGACTATCAGTTGGAGGACGATGTGTTGTGGCGTGCTGTTTGCCCCATGCTGTGCATAGACTGTGTCGCATGGCACCATCCCGACCGTTGCATGCGTCAGTTCGGACATGGTCAGCGTATCCCACAGGACGCCGAGCCTGCTGCTCGCGTCGAGGAGTTGCTGGGACTAGACTTCAGAGCGCCAGTCCATGATTGGGGTGCTAGGTACCTAGAGTACTTACGTCTATGGGAGCAGCGGGATCAGCACATTGCTGAGGGCGAGGTGAGACCAGATCCATTGAGCCACCACTGGCATGATGAGTACGACGAGTGGTACAGGAGACGGACACGCCTGGCCATATCACACGATGGTGCACAGTTTCAGGATGGTTAGTGGCCAACTACTTGCGTAATTGTAGCCAATTTAGTATTCCGTTAGAGTACACTGACATTTTTTTTTTGCCTTTCAGATAGCCTCGTTGGAACAGGCTACCATTTTGAGTGGTACGGGTGATTCTCACATGAGTCATGTGCTCCGATCTGGCTTGGCTATGAGTGGAGCATATGAGCGCCTTCCCGATCGAGGACCACACCGCCCACGTGCAGCCTCACGCCTTCCGACATACCCTCCCTATGATTGCTATCCCATCCCACAGAGAGGTCACAGTACAGGGTTGGATGATGTCGATTACGGCGGTATCGCGCACCATGATGTGGGATACGCACCTCCACCCTACTATGTGTGGAACGAGGATTTTGCTGACGGGCGGACTTACAGTTTCGATGACCCTCCGCAGTACCAGTCGACGGCGCCTCAGTACCAGTCGACGGCGCCTCAGTACCAACATGCAGTTCCACAGTTCGAGCAGCCGGGCCGAGGACACCCAGGTGCTTCGAGTAGCCAGCCGTATGGACCCACCAGCCAGCCAGTTGATCAGAGCCATCCGGTCGGCTCCCAGGGTTTCTCCGAGGACAGTGCGTTCGAGGATTGGGCCCAGCGACCTGATTTAGTACCGCGTTCCACCCAGACACCACCGTACACTCACATGTTACGTGATCGGACTACATTGCGTCCACCGGATTGCTACACGGACGAGCAGCGACAGAGACGCCAGAGGGGTCGGAGGCATTGATTCGTTTCACTTTTTCGTTACTGTTTTTATGTTATGATTTACTGTTTTCATTTGTCGTACTATGGTTTTCGATTGTACTTGTTTCGGCAGATCTAGTATTTATATTCGATGTAGTATTTCAGCAGTTGTACTGTTTTACTTACTTGCACTTCCATGTCATTTCGCTGATAATGTTTTTGCAATGAAATGCCACTTTTTATTATAACAAGCTTCAATACGAAAATTACATAAACAACAGTAGCAACACGGTTCAGGTTCGAGGGTTTCTCATAATGAAATTCATAAGCTCTTGTTGTTCTTTGATTTTCTGGTTCAGCTGTCGAATAATCTCGTCCTTCTCCCTAACGACCCTTTGGTTCTCCCTCTTAGCTCGATCAAGTTTCTTTGTCCTTCGCCCGAATTATATTGTCCTTCTCCCTTCTGATCTTGTCCACAGCCTCCCGAACCTCCAATGTTTCGAAATAACCACAAGCCTTGTTCTTTAAAACGTGGCAACGAAACATACAAGTTAGTAAATATTAACGAGATAGGTGACAAAGTAAGAAAAATCGTGCCAGTCTTTATACCTCCCGCTCAAGCGGGCACCCAAAATAGGGTTCGAGATCCTTCAGTCGAATGGATCTTGTTGCCCTCAAATCACACCAGCAATTCACCACACTTAGCTCATACTCGAACAGGTCTTCCTCAGGTTTCTTCATCTTGTACAGTATACGATCAACTTCTGAAACTACACGACAATAGCAATTGCAATTAGTGCACAACGTGAAGTAGATGGGGAAACAACGCTTGTTTTTTTACCTTTATCGCGAGCTCTACTTCTTTCCCCATGTGTGAACACCATAGTGTGACCGCGTCTGATGGATGATGATTATTGAAAACTGAATGCGTAGCTAGAGAGTAGTGGTGTGAGTTTGTATCATGGTGAGAGGAGAGTTTTATGGTGCATACTGCCCCCTGTTGTGGCACAGGCGATATCGCCCATGTCATAGGCGACATCGCCCATGTCACAGGCGATATCGCCCATGTCTAAGGCGACATCGCCCATGGCTAGAGTGACGGCCAGTGTTGTTATTACCTAAATGTGAAATCAAATAAAAAACAGTGGTGAAATTGGAAACCTTTTTTTATTGCACGAACCGAGATAAAAACGTTACAGATACATTATTTCATTTCACGCTTGATTACTAGAAGACGCCCCAGCACTGTCCCGTCTCCTTCCACATGTCCTTGCATTATGTCCCACGCGACCGCATGTCCTGCACTTACTTGGTCGGCCCTCCTCACGCCAATCCATCTCGTTTCTGATTCGAGAGTGTCGTGGACGACCCTGTCCACGAAGAAGATGAGGTTGCGGGATCACTGGTAGACCCGTGTGGGATCCAGTCTTTAGGACCAGTATTGGTTGGTATGACTGGGCATACACTAGTTGGGTCTTGGATACCAGATAGAAGGGGCTGACGTAGTTTTTCCAGTTAGCACCAGCGAATGTGCAACAAGCTACAGCATGGGAGCACGGTACCTTGTAGCCCTGGAACTTCCCGCATGTGCACGTCCCCTTACGATTCGACTGCCTATCAAACCGAACAACGTAGCTGTTATTACCGCTACGGTTCTGATTGTTTGGACCAGACTTCACCTCGTAAACCTCGTTAGCCGCATCGTACGGCAGCACGTAGTGTCTGACGGAACTTGACGTAGATTCTGTGGTTAATTTCTGACAGTACTTCGTATACGCGTTCCCTTCAGCCAACATTCCCTGGTATTCCCCACGTCGCCTATGCCAATACTTCACCATACGGTGGAATGTGTGCTCGATCACAGAAGACATCGGCAAACGTCGCACGCCCTTAAGTACTCCGTTCACGCATTCTTGCGCGTTGGTCATCATGGTTCCCCACCGAGCGCCGCCTCCCTCAGTGTTGTCATAGGCCAAGCTCCATAAGGGCAGTTCCTCATTCACCCATTTTGGCTCCCGTACGTTTTGTTCATCATGGATCGCCAACCATTCTGCCTTCTTCGCCTCAAACTTCCGCACATTCCCTTCTATTCCTGCGGGTAGCGATGAAGACTTCTATGAATATCCAGTTTGTTTGACAATATTGTATTAGTTAAGTTCACATATACACCGTAAAGAATTTGACAAATACCTAAGTTCCAAAGGCGAGATTTTAGAGTTTGGTTGCGGTGTTTCTTGTTGAAGTTGCTTACGTAATGGCGTAGGCACCACCTCCATACCCACCCTCGATCAATGTTGCGCATTGTCGCTGCTATCCCCTTGTGTCGATCACTGATGATTGTGATGTTGGCCCGATTGGTCACATGTCTCTGTAGATTCTCCATGAACCACTTCCAATTATCGGAATCCTCTTTGTCAACTATGGCGTACGCCAATTGAACAATCTGATGTTGCCCATCGAATGTACTAGCCATCAACAACACTTGCTTGTACTTGCCCGTTAGGAATGTGCCGTCAATGTTCATGACACCAGCGCAGTGCTTGAAGGCTTCTATGCATGGGCCAAACACCCAAAACACACTCTTGAACATCCTACAGTTACCCGCCGGGTTGGTTCTGATCTCGTACCGTGACCCGGGGTTCGTGAGACGAATAGCATTCAGGATTGTCTCAATGTTGTTGTATGATGCCACCCAGTCTCCGTACAGCTTCTCGACAGCACGTTGCTTGCCAAACCACGCCTTCCTGTACGAAATATTGCGGTGGTACTTCTCCAGAATGCAATCAATAACTGTCTCCACCTTCAGCCCCGGCTCTTTGCGGACAATGTGCATGATTGCGTCTGAGATCAGCGTGACATCCAGCTGTGGGTGGGGCCCTAGTATCGTTGACTAATCGCAACTGTGGCCGTTGTTGAGTTGTCGTATTATCCAGAAGCCATATCTGTTGCTAAGTGTAGAACGCATCCTCCAAGGGCACGTCGGGTCGATGCACTTGATGGCCCATTCCTTCGGGTTGGAAGTGATTACCCTGTACTTATAGTTACGGATGACTGCTTGGCTCTTCGTTAGGGACACCAGTTGACCTTTTGTAGAGAATGTCTGACCCAAGAAGAATTCCATCTCCACCGACCAGTACGCCTTCGCTGGGATTTGGAAGCGCCTGTCCATGGAGTAGGTGTTGGAGATTGTCATGATGTCGTCACAGTCGTCACCCTCGCTCGTGGCATGTTCCAGTGGCACATAAACTTCCACGCTATTTGCTGTGGCTCCCCCTCCTTCATCGTCGTCTTCCTCGTCGGTTTGGCCAATGTCATCGTCGACGTTTGGATTCCCTTCGTCCGCCGAGCAATGGCTCCTTTCATCTCCAGAATCGTCGGTGCTGACATATTCATCTCGTGCCAACCCCTCTTGATCAACCTCCTCCTCCTCCGGACCCACATGATTGGTCGCCATGTATTCCCCATCATACGTTTGGCTCTGCTCCGCCATCTGATTTGGAATGACCCCTGAGAAATCGGAGAAGTGAGACGGCTCCTCTTCCATCAAGGCGTACAACTCGGCAACTTCGAAAAATGGGTTGACGCGAACTAAGTCGTATATGACTTGTACGCCGTTGTCGTCCGATATCGGCCTAGAAACGAAATGCGACAGATTTCCCTCAGAACTGTATATCGGCATTCTCCAGACAAATGACTGGATTATCTGATCCGCTCCAAGACCCATTTTCCGCCGAAACACGGTAACCACACTATCATAGGTCGCTCGCTTGGTCATCTTGAGACGGACATTTTTTCCCCCTTCGTAGGATAAGCCGGTCCAATCCTGGACGATACGGCCCCCCAGAAAACTTGGATCCGGAATTCTCGTGACAAAGTGTGGTCGGCCATTTTAGAATTTTAATTCTTTCGGTTTGGTGACTCTCCCCCGAAACTAACAAGGATTTAAAGGCTGGTTAGTGCTCCAAGAATTAGGCGATATCGCCCATGCTTTAGGCGATATCGCCCAAGCCCTAGGCGATATCGCCTAAACCTTGGCTATTTTCGGACCCGTGACTCTGACACTGGTCAGGAATCTAATCACGAACCCGTTTCAGAGTCACGGGTGGAAATATCTGGGGATGGGGCGATATCGCCTGGGGCATGGGCGATATCGCCTAGGCCTGGGGCGATTATATTTAGAAAAATCAATACTTTTGAATGGTATTTATTTAGGTTAATAGTTGATTTTTTTTTATTTTTTTATCAATACAATATAACTACATTTTGTCTACACTTCTCTCAGATCAAATCATCTTTTTCGTGTCTTATTTTCGTTCAGATGACCGTTCATATTCGGTACTAAGCGTATTGAATTTTACATAATAAGGTTTATGTTTCTCTAAATTTCACCGAAAGACGGAATTGACTATACACCTAAACATTGGAGTGCGATTACGACTTGGGATATTCCTACGTGGCACTCAGACTGGTGGTCCCCACACGTAGACATATATAAAACAGGATAGATAGAGTGGTCTTATCTTGTGAGTAAAACGTGGACCCTACGCTCAGCCAACCCCCTCAATCCACTTCCATTATCATCCGCCACGTGTACATTTCTTAATATATTTCTTGGTAATTAAGCCAATTAAATCATATTTAATTTGGACCTAAGTTAAATAAGAATACCTTAATTAATTGGGAAAATAGCATTTTGCCCCCTCTACTTTGCCAACTTAACAGATAGCCCCTATACTATAAATCTCTCTTTTTACCCCATCCTACTTCGACCACTTTGCCGTTTGGGTCCTTCCGTTCTAACTTTCGTCTTTGTGATGTTAATTGATGATCAATCAGTACGCCACATTAGCTCCAATAGCCTTGTATTAGCTTACTAAACGTATTTTAATCAGTAATATAAGTATATATAATTAGATAGGATGAAATCGACGAATAAAATTTGTGATGTTAAAACCCTTCGTATTTCACCACACTCTTCGTGATAACTCCCTAATTTACCTCCCTAACCAACTCTTTATCTCCTACCTCGGATATCTCTCTTTGTCGGTGTGTGGATGTGTGCAGATTTGATGTTAAGAAGACGGTAGTTGAAACGGAAGGACCAAAAAAGCAAAGTAATCGAAGTAGGAGGGGTAAAATGAGCGATTTATAGTATAGGGTGATATTTGTTAAGTTGGCAAAGTAGAGGGGGCAGAAGTGCTATTTTCCCTAATTAAATTAACCAAAGTGTACAATAACTTTAAAATGTATCGAAAGAATAGAACTATACGCTACATGGCTTGAATTTTCAATGGAATGCTTTATCTTTAATGTACATTTAGTTTTCAATTTTTACAACAAATAAATACAAATATAATTTGATTAAATAAATTAAGTCTAATTATTACATATAAGTATATAATATTTTATAATTTCATGACAATTTAAAATTTTAAAAATGAAGTCTTTTTTTTTGGCAAGAAAAAAATAATAATAATAAAAATGAAGTCATTGCATACTAACTTCTGTTTTTTCTACAATTATAGTTCTCCAATTCAATCGAAAAAAAATTATAACACAATTTTTCATAATTTTTCCCAACAGGTAGGTCTTGATAAAGCATTAAAGTAATACATTGAGAGATAAAAATTTAGGTTCTCTTTCACACGTTTCAAATAATATACACGATCTATTTAGGTTAATTGAGTAGTTCTTTATCGAATAAGTTCGAAATGAATCAACTTAGTAGTGGCCTAAATGTACGGCATAAGTTTCATTATAATAACACCAACAGTAGAGCATCGAGTCTAGGCTCTAGCTATCAAATACAAATTCTAGAGTCAATCAAAAGCTCCGGGAATAATACAAAATCCAACACCATTAGACAGTAAACAAATAAGTTTTAAGTAACACAGTTAAATTTCTTCTGTACGAAATGACCTCTTGCATAATTGGTCAACAAATAACTTTCGTATGAGAACCGAGTAATTTTTAATTATGTGAGATTCACAATTAAAAATGATAGTTATGTCAAGATCAAAATGTCACCACAAAAGAAAATTAATATAATTAATATATTGCCACAAATTAAATTAATTATGTAACCATCGAGAATAAAACCAAATCAAAAGAAAATCACTCGGTATCAATGGCAAACCAAACCGGTCGAACCGGATGGATCAAAACAGGTTAGGTCCGGTTCAAACGGCGTCGTTTCATGAGAACCAGAGCTTCCTATACAGAACAGTTATCTTCTTTATGGCTTTCCTGTGGGAAGAAGAAATGATAACTGGAGAAGAAAACCAGAGGAAGAAGAAGTTGGAAGCAGAGAATTAAGCGCGACGTGTCCTTCGCAGACACTCAGACAGTGATTCGTCATTTACCACAATACGGAATTTACTACAGGACACACTCAATTCTCCGAAATCACAACCACACTCTTTATAGTTTCTGGAATTCTTCGTCCTTTCTCAGATCCATGTAATAATTGATCTTTTCCGCCATTAATTTCACCCCTTTTCCTCGATCCTTGCTTGATGATGATGTTGTTGTTGTATTGTCATCTCTCTGCTCTGCGATTCCGTTACTGGGTTTGGTGGGTCACTCTGTTTTTACCTCTTAATCTTTGGGTTTTAATTGTCAGGTTGAAAATCGATTTCAATGCTTGCTGGGTTGTCTTTCGTTTTTTCTTTGATTACACGGCACTCGATCGTTTCTAGGTCTGGATTCACTCTGTCTCTCACCTTCTCATTAAACAATTCTCTGGGTTTCCTTCCTTTTGTTCTTTTCTGGTTTGGGTTATATGCCTACTATATCCACTGCCTATTGATTCTATGCATTTCTGTTAGATCCTTGGATGTGAATCGTAGTGGGTTTTGTTCAGATTATGCAAGAACAAGTGAACAGGAATGCTTTATAAGGTTGATTGCTAGTTATAGGATGCAGATTGAATCTGCAAAGAAGAATTTTGGTCTCTTTTGCAGCTATGGATTCATAACAGTTGTCTCTTGTTTGTTAGTAATAGTTGATCTGGTGATCTTATCTTCCTTGTGTTAATTGTTTCACCAGATGAATCAGGTGAAACATGGCAGCAGCTGAAGCAAGGGCTGTCTGGCAAAGAGCAGCTAATCGTTGCTTTGTTCAAGAGGATGCCAAAAGAGCTCCTAAGCTAGCTTGTTGCCAATCTTCCTCATCATCATCATCATCTAAAGAAGGACCAACTGGTGGATCATCAGAAGCTCCACCTGATCAATCTGGACCTGGTTTCATACCGATAAACCGGACCCCTTCATACCCGAATCTCCCACCTGATACAAGATGGTGGCTTCAGCTTCAACCTTGCTACGGCTACCAAAAGGGTCTAACTTTTGACCAATTGAATGATTTAGAGGCTGAGATGGAGATTCTGAGATCAGAGGTTGGTAACTCAGACTCCAAAAACTCACTAGATAATAACTCAGACAGTACTTGGATTGATGTCAATAAGAGTTCCCAGTCTTCTTCCCTTGATGCTACATATAGCAAGGTATCTCCCATAAGTAATAAATCCATGGAGGTTGAGGATGATTCACTTGGATTGCATGAAGTGCTGCCAAAGAGCAATGTGAGTAGTTTTGATGACCCGGAATCTCCTTGGACTGGGACTGGGAAGAATGTACCGTGGTGGCGCACGGCTGATAAGGATGATTTGGCATCTTTAGTTGCGCAGAAGTCGTTGGATTATATGGAGAACTGTGATCTTCCTCCTCCAAGGAAGATGCATTCTTCAGATCATGGTTCTTCTTCTTTGGACTGGAAAAAACCTAACAGATGTGTCTCCGACCCGCCAATTGGACAAGGTTCTTTAACTGGAGGTCATTCATCTGGTTCTTCTGACAAGTCATTCAGGTAACTTCCTGTATTGCATATAATAGTCTGATCTCAGTTGTGTTTTGTTAAGGTAATGTTATATAAACTGATTAAGAACCTCTATTGACAACTCGAGTTCTCTACATAGTATCAAAGCTTTTGATCATTAGCATCAAATCGCGTTCGCTCGTAATAGTCTCCACAAACTTCAGTCCCCTTTCATAAACATTCCTTCAGGGGTGTTGTTGATGATAAACCAATTGCGAGCCTCTACTAACAACTCAAGTTATCAAGATGTCATAAAAAATTATGAACCTCTACCAACAACTCGAACTATTGGGATTCAATGGTTTCTTACAATCTCTTGTTAGAGCAGAAGCAGCTTATAGTTAGTATACAAGATCTAAACTCTTAGGAGTCCAACTGTAGTATCCAATTACAGCTGACATTGCTTCTCACTCTTTTGTTTAGGTATCTGGTTTAGATTTTCTTATGAGATAATGCTATTTGGTATGTTGTACAGTCCCACGACAACGATTAAGGATGTCAGCCAAGACCCAGAAAGCGACCCATGCAAGGCTCAGCTCCTGGAAGCGCTCTGCCATTCCCAAACCCGAGCAAGGGAAGCAGAGAAGGCCGCAAAGCAAGCATGTGCCGAGAAGGAGCATATCATCATGCTCTTCTTCAAACAAGCTTCACAACTCTTTGCATACAAGCAATGGTTCCAACTCTTGCAGCTCGAAACCATCTACAATGGTTTGAAGAACAGAGAGGATCTGACTTCCTCTCTATTCCCCGTGGCCCTCCCATGGATGCCCCCGAAGGGCAAGAAGCTGCGCAAGAACAATGGTAAGAAGCGAGGGAAGAGGCAGAGATCGAGGCAGGATTCGGTTGGTAAGTATGCCGTTGCATTCGCATTGGGACTCGGTTTGGTTGGTACAGGGTTGCTTCTTGGATGGACTGTAGGGTGGATGCTGCCATTCTAGAGTGTCCTTTTCTGATCTATCTCTTCCTCTTGGATGGGTTTTTTTTTGGGTTCTACAGGTTTGATGTTTTCATGTAACTTAACTAGCCAGATGATTTGGGGAAAGCAGGTTGTAATGTGCATATGTATATAGTTTATGAAACTGGTGAAATGGGTTTGAAATTCTCTGGCTGGTTTGAATATTTAGCATTATGCTGAGATTGTAAATTCTGGAAGGTTTTAAAAGCAGATGCTGAGATTGTAAATGGAATGCTGGCAAAGAACACTTGAGATTGTTGTATGAAACATTTGTAAGCCTACTTTAGCTGGAAATGCTTGATCTCTATACCAAGTACTCCTTGAAAAGCTTCCAACTTGCATTGGACTGAGCAAGCTTCTCCTTGGCCATCATCTTATTCTCAATCGCATGGTTGCGTTCTTCGAGGAGCTTCTTTAGTTCTTCGATTCCTCGAGAAGCCTCTTGGTTGGTCTCTGTCAGTTCAGCTGTCTTTAACTTCCTCTTTGCAGCCATTTTGTCTTTACGAGCAACCAGGAGCTTTCCTGAAACTTCAGACTCCAAAACACGAATCTGGGTTTGCTTCTGAACCAGCTTCCCTTCCAATTCAGTAGCAGCATGTCCTGCAGATGTTTCGACAGCGTTGGAAGTTTCGATCATGGTGAGGTAGTTTGGGATGCTGTCCTTGAACTCTGCCACACGGGTTAGTATCTTCTTCAGAGCTGTATTCCTAATCGGATCATCGGTTCCTGTTCAGCGATCTTGAGGACGATCATCTTCTCAATGTCATTGAATGCATTAGCTCAGAAGTTGTGCCAAATGTAGCCCAAAAGTTGTGTCAAATCTAACTCAGAAGTTGTGACAACTCTAGCCCCGAATTTGTGTCAACTCTAGCCCAGCAGTTGTGTCGAATCTAGCTCAGAAGTTGTGCCAAATCTAGCCCAACAGTTGTGCCAAATCTAGCCCAGATGTTGTGTCAACAAAATTTATGCCAAACATAGCACATAAGTTGTGTCAGATCTAGCCTAGAAGTTGTGTCAATTCTTGTCAGAAGTTGTGCCAAATCTAGCCCAGAATTTCTGCCAAATCTAGCCCAGAATTTGAGCCAAATCTAGACCAGAATTTGTGCCAAATTTAGCCCAGAATTTGTGTCAAATCTAGTCTAGAATTTGTGTCAAATCTAGCCTAGAAGATGTACCAAATATAGACCAGAATATCTGCCAAATCTATCCCAAAATTGAGAATATCTGCCAAATCTATCCCAAAATATTGACTAGATTTGTCAAAAATTTAGACTAGATCTATCAAACTTTTGAACTAGATTTGGAAAAATTTTGGACTAGATTTGTCAAAATCCTGGACTAGATTTGTCAAATTCTGGACTAGATTTGTTAAAAACTAAACTAGATTTGTCAAAATTTGGATTAGATTTGTTAAAACATGGACTAGATTTGTCAAAATTTTGGACTAGATTTGTCAAAATTTGGACTAGATTTGTCAAAATTTTGAATAGATTCGTCAAATTCTAGACTAGATTTGTCAAAATTTTAAACTAGATTTGTCAAAATTTTGGACTAGATTTGTCAAAAAATGGACTAGATTTGTCAAAATTTTGAACTAGATTTCTCAAAATTTTGGACTAGATTTGTCAAAAACTAGACAAGGTTTGTGAAAATTCTAGATTTGTCAAAATTTGGACAAGATTTCCCAAAATTATGGATTATATTTGTCAAAAACTGTACTGATTTGTCAAAATTCTAAACTAGATTTGTCAAAATCTGGACTAGATTTGTCAAAAACTAGACTAGATTTGTCAAAAACTAGACTAGATTTGTCAAAAAATGCGCTAGATTTGGCCCAAAGTGCGCTATATTTGTCCCAAAAAATGCGTTAGATTTGGCCCAAAGTGCGCTAGATTTGGCAAAAAAATGCGCTAGATTTGGCCCAAAGTGCGCTAGATTTGTCCCAAAATACGCTAGATTTGGTCCAAATGCCTAGATTTGGTCCAAAATGCGCTAGATTTGGCATAAAAAATGCGCTAGATTTGGCCTAAAAATGCGCTAGATTTGGACCAAAACGCGATAGATATGTCGAAATTGCGCTAGATTTGGCCCAAAAAATACACTAAATTTGTCCCAAAATGCGCTAGATTTGGTTCAAAAATGCACTGGATTTGGCCCTAAAAATGTCATAGATTTGTCCCAAAATGCGCTAGATTTGGCACAAAAAATGCGCTAGATTTGGCACAAAGTGCTCTAGATTTGGCCCAAAGTGTCCTAGGTTTGGCCCAAAGTGCGCTAGATTGGCCAAAGTGCGCTAGATTTGTCCCAAAATGCGGTTGATTTGGCCTAAAAAATGCGCTAGATTTGGCCCAAAAATGCGCTAGATTTGGCCCAAAGTGCGCTATATTTGTCCCAAAATGCGTTAGATTTGGCCTAATAATGCGCTAGATTTGTCCCAAAATGCGCTAGATTTGGCCTAAAAAATGCGCTAGATTTGGCCCAAAGTGCGCTAGATTTGGCCAAAAAATGCGCTAGATTTGGCCCAAAGTGCGCTAGATTTGGCCAAAAATGTGCTAGATTTGGCCCAAAAACTACGCTAGATTTGGCCCAAAGTGTGCTAGATTTGTCCCAAAATGCGTTAGATTTGACCCCAATAATGCGCTAGATTTGTCCCAAAATGCGTTAGATTTGGCCTAAAAAATGCGCTAGATTTGGCCCAAAGTGCCTATTGCAAATCCTTTGGCCCAAAATGCGCTAGATTTGCCCAAAAATTGCGCTAGATTTGGCCCAAAATGCGCTAGATTTGGCCCAAGGTGCGCTAGATTTGGCCAAAAATACGCTAGATTTGTCCCAAAATGCGCTAGATTTGGCCTAAAAATGCGCTAGATTTGGCCCAAAGTGCTCTAGATTTTGCCCAAAAATTACGCTAGATTTGACCCAAAAAATACGCTAGATTTGTCCAAAAGTGCTAGATTAGTCCAAAAAGCGCTAGATTTGTCCAAAAATGCGCTAGATTTGTCCCTAATAATACGCTAGATTTGGCCCAAAGTGCGCTAAATTAAATCTAGTAAGTTTGTCCCAAAAAGTGCTAGATTTGTCCCAAAATAGAAAGATTTGTCCAAAAATGCGCTAGATTTGTACCAAAATGCGCTAGAATGCCCAAAATGCTAGATTTGGTCCAAAATTGCTAGATTTGTCCAAAAATGTGCTAGATTTGGCCTAAAAATGCGCTAGATTTGTCCCAAAATGCCTAGATTTGGCCCAAAAAATGTACTAGATTTGTCCCAAAGTGCACTAGATTTGGCCAAAAATCGCTAGATTTGGCCCAAAATGCGCTAGATTTGTCCCAAAATACGCTAATTTGGCCCAAAATGCGCTAGATTTGGCCTAAAAATGCGCTAGATTTGGCCAAAAATGCGCTAGATTTGGCCCAAAATGCGCTAGATTTGCCCTAAAAATCGCTAGATTTGTCCCAAAATGCGCTAGATTTGGCCAAAAATGCACTAGATTTGGCCCTAAAATGCTAGATTTGGCCCAAAATGCGCTAGATTTGGCCAATAAAGTGCGCTAGATTTGGCCTAAAGTGCGCTAGTTCAAATGCTAGTTGGCCAAATGCCTAATTGTCAATGCGCTAGATTTGGCCCAAAAATACGCTAGATTTGGCCTAAAGTGCGCTAGATTTGTCCCAAAATGCGTTAGATTTGGCCCAAATAATGCGCTAGATTTGTCCCAAAATGCGCAAGATTTGGCCTAAAAATGCGCTAGATTTGGCCTAAAAAATGCGCTAGATTTGGCCTAAAAAATGCACTAGATTTGGCCCAAAGTGCGCTAGATTTGGCCAAAAAATGCGCTAGATTTGGCCGAAAGTGCGCTAGATTTGGCCCTAAGTGCGCTAGATTTGTCCCAAAATGCGCTAGATTTGCCCAAAATGAGCTAGATTTGGCCCAAGTGTGCTAGATTTGGCCGAAAAATGCGCTAGATTTGGCCTAAAAATGCGCTATAATTGGCTCAAAGTGCGCTAGATTTGTCCAAATTGCGCTAGATTTGGCCCAAAAATACGCTAGATTTGTCCCAAAATGCGCTAGATTTGGCCCTAAAAATGCGCTAGATTTGTCCAAAGTGCGCTAGATTTGGCCCAAAAAATGGCTAGATTAAGCCCAAAGTGCGCTAGATTTGGCCCAAAATGCCCAATGATTTGGCCAAAACATGTGCTAGATTTGGCCCTAAAAATGCGCTAGATTTGTCCCAAAATGCGCTAGATTTGGCCCAAAAAAAGCGCTAGATTTGGCCCAAAGTGCGCTAGATTTGGCAAAAAAATGCGCTAAATTTGGCTCAAAGTGCGCTAGATTTGTCTCAAAATACGCTAGATTTGGCCCAAGGTGCGCTTGATTTGGCCTAAAAAATGCGCTAGATTTGGCCTAAAAATGCGCTAGATTTGGCCTAAAACGCGCTAGATTTGCCCAAAAATGCGCTAGATTTGTCCCAAAATGCGCTAGATTTGGCCAAAAATGCCTAGATTTGGCCCAAAATGCTAGATTTGTCCAATGCGCTAGATTTGCCCAAAAATGCTAGATTTGGCCAAATGCGCTAGATTTGGCCAAATGCGCTAGATTTGCCCAAATGCGCTAGATTTGTCCAAATCGCTAGATTGGCCAAGTGCGCTAGATTTGGCCTAAAATGCCTAGATTTGCAAAAATGCGCTAATTGCAAATGCGCTAGATTTGGCCCAAAAGTCGCTAGATTTGCCCAAAATGCGCTAGATTTGGTCCAAAATGCCTAGATTGGCCTAAATGCCTAGATTTGGTCTCAAAATCGCTAGATTTGCCAAAATGTGTAGATCTGGCCCAAAAGCCTAATTGCAAAGACAGTGCCCAAGTGGAGATTGTGTCAAAATGCGCTAGATGTTGTCCAATTTCGCCCTGTTTGGCTGCTTAGATCAAATTAGAATTTGGCCAAGTGCCTTAGATTTAATGCGAGATTTGCCCATTGCGAGATAGCGCAAAATGCGCTAGATGTTGTCCAATTCGTAATTTGCCCAAAGTCGTAATTTGGTCCTAGTGGTTAAATCCTAAAAATGTGGATAGATTTGAAATATGCTCAATGTTATATTATTATTTTTTTTGTCTCAAAAAATAACTAAGTATTTAACAATCAATCGGAAAATTCCTTAAGATAGTCGTTATTCGTCATCGTTTATTTAATACGTCAGTCATGGTAATAATCAAAATGAAATCTTGTCTTCTACTAAACTTCGACATCAAAAGATAGGAGATAATTAATAAACGTTAGTGATTCTAACGACCCGTCAAACAAACCTTCCTATATAATGTATACTTTCTTTCGTATCGGAACTAATATACGTTAGTACGCCAACAATTGTGGTGACGCGTTGAACATCTCCTTATATAATATTTGAAAACTAATAGACGTTAGTACGCCAGTAATTGTGGTGACGCGTTGAACATCTACCCGGTATTCATCCCAAATGCTAATAAACGTTAGTACGTTAGCAACTGCGGCGACGCGTTTAACATTTCTCTAATACAATATAACCTCATTTAAACTTAAAAATAGTAGACGCTAATACATCATTAATAGCTAGGAAGCTTTGGAATCTTCGAAAATCTCCGAATATAAGGCGTTAGTTTTTATGTGATTGCATGAACGCGCCAATATTTCTCTCATATTTATTCCCTAATTAAAATAATATATTAAACCCCATTTCTTTAATGAACCCATCGTGCTAATCGTTGACAATAGTAGCGACGCACATAAAACCAAGTCCAAATTCAAACTCTCGAAACCCGATCATCAGGGTATAAATAGAACGCAAAGTCAAAATAAACCTTTTAAATCGAACTACGTGGACTTTGATCCCGAAATTTTGGGTACGTAGGCAGTCAAAATTTTGACTCGAGTCCAACCTTCCTTTAACATTTCCCCATCCTAAAATGATCATTATATCGTTTAACACGCACCCACAATAAAAAAACTTATTGTAGTCTAGCAGTACCGACTTCGAGCCGGGCGGAGCGGGGGTGTTAACCCTTCCCCGCACGTAACCGACCCCCGATCCTAGAATTTCAGTTTCGCAGACCTATCTGATATCCGGATCGAACCACGGCGGTTTGAACCGGATCCTCTGGGTGTTCGATCCACCCGAAGTAGATCGATGGCGACTCCAAATAATCATTTTTTTAAACTCATACCTCTCTTTTGCGCCTTCCGCGCGAGCCGACCCTACTCACGTGACGTTGCTAAGCAACTGCCACGTGCAATACCCCAAGGGTGTGGGGAAGGAGTGCGTTCCCGGACGGAAACCTCCGCGACAGATGGCGACTCCGCTGGGTATCTAAGGATAAATCCCTAGGGGCAAGCTGCGCATATAAATCACGATAAGTTTGGGTGTTTCTTTCATTGACGTGTTAAATATTTCGCACTGGTAATCATGCATTGCATAGGCTCTATACCCGAGTTTTTTACCATAGAAAAGAAGTTAGTAAGTGTTAGCCAATCGCAATTGCATTGGCGCGCTGAACGCTTCAACTGAACCATGTCAATCCTGACTTCGGTCCTAAGATTGACGTGTCTAACTAGCCTGGAGAAGGCCAAGGTTAGACACAGTTCGGGAGCCAACTCTTTAGGATATCCAAACACTGCATATAGTAACGTTAGCAAGCTACCCAATGACCAACATTAAGTCCAGAGCCTTGCAACCCTAAACCTGTTCGAAATAGGAACCTCTAGGACGTTTCCGACCTCTTTTACGATGTGATTTTATATGACAGTTTACTACTACATGCTCATAAACAACATCATCATTTGCATTAGCATCATGAACATCATTGCATAAATTTAAAATTGATAAGTCATGCATACATAAAACCAATTCATGTCTTACTTCAGAAGAATCTCATGATGAACACAAGGCCTAGTGCCCCACAAGCAAGGCGACTGAACCTCCCTACATCGATGGAATCACCAATTGCCTCGTCTAGTAGGCATAGGACAAGAACACCGCCGAGAAGGGAAACGACAAGAGAGCTAATGAACCTTTTACCACGAGAGCTGGTAACAAACATCGCCACTAGGGTCCTTATATCCAGGCCGGAACATGTACTTTATGAGTGGAGGGCAACAGCTCTTACTACGTTTGGCCAAACGGGATTCCCCATTAAGCACCTAGACTGGGTCCCAGGGTACGAAGGAGTGAACATTCTCTACATTCCCCAGAGTACTATGAGAATCTACCTCACGAAGCCCATTGTATTCTCCACTATTTCTCGGAGGCCTATGTTATGGGACTAGTGCTTCGCAGGACTAAATTGGCTTCGTTGATGAGTAAATGGGAAAACAACCTTAAGCATGCCCCTTTGTTCGTGACATGGTTAGCAAAGTTTCTTCCCCTACCAATTGGAAGGATATCTGAGGGCAGAAAACTGTTCGGAATTCGTCTTTTGCACCTTCAAAACCTTTGGAACGTTGGTAGAGCACGAAGATGGGTATACTATAGATTACACACGCACCACGGTGATCCATACCAGCACTTGGGAGAACCCCATTCTCGAACCCCGTAGACATCCGATTGCATGGAGGTGTCTCAAACTCACTTTGGCTTTCCTCAACAGTCTGGGAAATACTCCTCTGGTTCAAGCCTTGCTCAACCCAAATAATTATGACTTTGATGGACGGCTCAAGGAAAGAACAGAAAGCCTTTTCTCGCATGAACAACTGGAAAAAGATTCTCTGTGCTTATCTGCACATTTCGGAATGCGAGCACGAACAATGAGAGTACAAGGGAGTATCGCGAAGCTCGCAGGGAAGGAACACCAGGCATCGTCCTATCGACGGGAATTTCACGTGAGTGGGAGTAGACTATGGTCGTTGCACCTCCACTGTTTGAGGTGTATCTTTTGACTATTAGGGAGGGGAAATAATGTAAGAAAAATAATTGCCCTTTCCTTTTGGCTTTAGTATGTACCGGATTGGTCGGTCGCTTCTGAGTAGAATCCCTTCTCTCAATCAAAAGGGATGTTAGGCTAAGAAGAATAAATGGGTCAATCCCATTAGGACCTTGTAAACGATCAGAGTTTGTCGGGTATCGGATCATCTTAGTAGGAGAACCCGAATAAGTTTGGAAAGTGTAACCAGCATTAATATAGTGTTCTTCTAATGTGATCTCTAATGAAGTACCCCATTGAATTGGTTTATGTGCACATGACTCATCATGCATTCATTCATTTGCATTCATAAACTTTCTAACCCATGTTTTGTGTGTAAGGTTATTATCTCTGAAACCACTGTCTTTAGACAAGGGAAGCAATCATGGAAAGGTTTACAAGTCATGCAGACAATGAAGCGAAGGTTATGTATGAGATGGAAAGGGAACAAATGATTACTGGTGACATGTATGTACCCAAGTCGGCAAAATCATTACCGCCAGTAAGAAGGATCAGAATGGTACCATTTAAGAAGAGATTTCTCCAAGGCATCTGGGCGTCATTTAATACGGAGGAACGTAACGAATTCTGGAATCGGTATGGCCATCTCGCAGAATTGACGTTCATACCATTCTCAAGCTCCATGATAACTGAGATGCTCAAGCATTGGGACCCATCTTACCATTGTTTCACGTTCAATGATATAGACCTTTCTCCATTAGCAGAGGAATACGAAGCCTTACTACAGCTAAAAAATAGAAGCCCTCGAAAGATCTTTGTTTATAACCCTGGAGTGAAAGTGGTGAATATACTCGTGAAACAACTTTCTATGAAAAAAGAATATGCTGAGACATTGCTTGTCAAACAAGAAGGAACAACATGTGTGCGAATAGACCCTCTGCTTACATATATGGAGAAACCAAAGCCCGACCTGTCAAGGGTCGCAATGTTAGCAATGGTCCTCTATGGAGTAATTATATATCCCAAATTTGAAGGGTTGATTGATGAGGAGGCTATGCGGGTATTCAATGAAGATCACCATCAAGTAAACCCAGTTTTCTCTATATTAGCAGAAACCTTCACGGCTTTGGATGAGTGTAGGACAAACGGTAAAGCGGTATTAGGTGGATGTGTACCATTATTGACTGTATGGATGATGGGGCACCTAAAACCCACGCCGGAAATGGGAGGTCTTCATGTCGAATATGAGCTTTTCTCTACAAAAGAACAAAATTATTTAGAGGATTTTGCTCATGCTGTGGGACGGATTGAAGAGAAGACCGAAGAGCAATGGAAACATCACTTGTCTCACCTGGATTCCGAAACCGTGAATTGGAAAGCTGGATGGATGCATCGAACAAGCATACTCTACGGTTGCGGGAAAAATCCATGGGTACCCCTCCTAGGCTCAAGGGGATGCGTAGCATACGCTCCACTTATGATGAGAAGACAAGTCTGTTGTGTACAGTTCACACCAAGCACCTATGGCATGGATTCTTGGAACTTTTCGTATGCAGCTTCTGGTAGGAACGAAAAAATCAAAGGTGTTGTCCAATTATGGAAAACTCCGAAAGATATCAACTATCATCAAAGCCCAACCATATGTCAAGAAATCCGAGCATTTGCTACCCCACGATACCTCGAATGGCATCGAACTAGAGGGAGCTCGTCCGTGCCTTCGATGGTACACAGCAATGGTAAAAGAAAATTGGAGTATGGGACAGAGGGGACGGTCACCCTTGAGCAATATAACGAGTTGACAGAGCAAATTCAGAAATTGAAGCTGAAGGTTGGAGCCAAAGAAATGGAGTTGCACGCAAGATCAGAAGCTGAGGAAGGAAGAGAGAAAGGTTATATTACCTTGATCCATCACCTCGAGACTTGCATAGAACGAAATAAAGCAGAAAAGCAAGAACTTGAAGGAAAATTACGAGAGGCCGTAGAATCAAACAATGATAGAATTCACCAAATAATGAACGCGAGAAACAAGATGAGGATGGTTACCGAGAAAGCAGGCGCCCTAGCAAAAGAAATAGCCGGAGAAAAAAAAGGGATTGCCCCTATAGAAAGGAACGAGAGAATACTCAAACTCTTGACCAAGCTCGGAAGAGAATTGCACTATTGCGGGAAGTTCACATAAGTACGGGGAACCTCGACCACGAGAAGGGAGAGAGCTCAACTACTATCGTATCGAGTCCCATAAGCTTTAATGTCCTTATATTATTAGAAGGGTATGCACACCTATGTGGTCATGAATAAAGGATGCTTATGTGGGGAAATAAATAAAGTAAAGACTGATGTTATGCTTGTAATGCCTTTTGTGAAACGCTCAAGGATCCTTGTAAAAGGGGCAACGGGATTTCAGGATGATAACCTTCCATATTGCATCATGCATTCATCATTTCAAATACATGCATTCATCATTTCAAATACATGCATAACATTTGAAACCTACATAATTATTAAATAAGGAAAGGAGACTAAGACTTAATATTTCTCAAGGGACCTTCACCATTGCTCGTCAAACGGCTCCGGAATCCTCGCACACCTACTTGACTCGCTCCAAGGTAAGAGCCATGGCGGAATCGACGAACGAGATGTTGCAAGGACAAATGGATGAAATGAAGGGAGAGTTCACAGTAATGAAAGAGCAATTCGCTGAAATAGTGAAGATATTGAAAAGTGGGAAACTTCATGAAGAGCCAAAAAACACCCCTCCGGCGGGCAGCTCAGTCCATTTTGAGGGTACAGGCCCAGTCAACAAGAGATTCACTTACATTGTTCGCCCGAATATGGAAGGAAACGAAGAAGAAGAGGAAACTCACGCAAACGAAGACCATAACGGGGAGCAGGAGCCAATAGTTCATCCAAAATCGCATCGGAATTAGACTTGAAAGCCAAGTGGGCCCATCTCGAAGAACGACTTAAAGCGGTCGAAGGAACAGATTCATACAGCTCTGTCAGTGCCTCTCAGTTGTGTCTTGTACCTGAATTGGTTTTACCTTACAAATTTAAGATGCCAGACTTTGAGAAATACGGGGGTACCTCGTGTCCGAAAGGACATTTGGCTATGTACTGCAACAAGATGGCCGGTTATGTTCATGACGAAAAGTTGATGATACATTGCTTCCAAAAAGTCTGAGTGGAACCGCCTTAAGGTGGTACATGAACCTAGAAAGCACTAGGGTCAGAAAGTGGCAAGACCTAGCCGAAGCATTCATGAAGCATTATAAACATAATCAAGACTTGGCCCCTGATAGGGAAGACCTACGAAACATGGAAAAGAAAGAAACCGAGAGTTTCCGAGAATATGCCCATCGATGGAGGGATAGGGCTGCAGAAGTACACCCCCCTCTCTCTGAACGGGAGATGATATCAATATTCTTCGAAACTCTCCGAGCTCCCTTTTACAACAACATGTTAGGAAGTATTGCCTCTAATTTCTCTGATTTACTCATTATCGGAGAGAGAATAGAAAAAGGCATCAAACATGGAAAATAGAAAACCAAGAGCCAAAATGAAATAGGAAGAGAAGGAGAGGTGCATGCCACATTCCATGAAAATAATGGAAAGAAATGGAGCCCATCACCCAGGCCTAATTACGCTACTTCCTACGTAGCTGCCACATCCCCTGTTATTCAGACTCCTACCGTAAAACCTCAGTCTCCCACCGATCAAACAACCAAGACACAAAATGTCAATCCAAAAAATGAGGAAAGAGGACGACCAACCAATTTCAGGACAAGGGTGGAAATAGACCCTATACCAGTGTCATACACAGAGTTATATCCGATGTTGTTAAAAAATAAGCAAGTGGCACCTGCCCCGTACCAACAACCATCACCTCCACTTCCGAAGTGGTACAATCATGAAGCACGATGTGATTATCATGGAGGGGCCGTTGGTCACCTAATCGAAAATTGCCCAGCATTCAAATATCGAGTCCAGGACCTAATTAGGGCCGGGTGGCTGAAATTTGAAGAACATCCCGACCATCCTAATGTAAACAAGAATCCTCTACCAAATCACTCAGGCAGTAGTTCCCATGCCATTTGCTTACAAGAGGGATATGACGTGAAGGCAAAAGTAGGCGAAGTGAACATGCCATTCGAATACATATGCAAAATCTTGCAAGACACCGGTTATATGAAGAGTGAGACGGACGATCATGATCTGGGGAATTCAGAAGAAACTTGCCGATATCATGACAATAAGAGAGGCCACTCTCTTAAGGATTGCAAGAGTTTCCGCAACAAGTTGCAGGATCTAATGGACTCAAGACTGGTATCCTTTTGTTCATTGAACACTAAAGAGACTGATATCCACATGATCTCCCACGGGGAGAACCAGCCTAACCCACGAGGCCACATAATCAGATACACAGCAACACAGGAATCAACAGTGACGCCTAAGGTCACGGTTATACAAGTGCGCAACCCGCAACAGGTGAAAGGGGAAAATCAGGAAGCCGTCCCATGGAATTATTCTGGCCGAGTCATCCAAACAAATAACGGGAGGTCAATGCCAGTCTCCAACATCACAGGAGTAGGGAGAATGACCCGCACAGGAAGGGTGTACGGTTTGTCCGAAAAACAACACGAAGGAGAGTCTTCAAAAGAGACAAAAACTCTACAAGATCTTGGGGCAACCCCAATTCAGAACGTATTTATGGCCAAAGACCCTATAGAGCTGCGAGAGGATCCGAACCCTCGACCTCGCACAACAGATGAAGATGCTTATGAATTTCTTAAACTAGTCAAACAAAGCGAGTTCAAGGTCATCGAGCAGCTAAACAGGATGCCCGCCAGAATTTCTCTATTGGACCTCATGATGACGTCGGAACCCCATAGATTGGCCTTACTAAAAGTACTCAACCAGGCTCATGTCAGCCATAATATCTCCGTCGAAAAAATGGATGGAGTGGTTAATGCTGTATTAACTGTGGGAAGGATAACCTTCAACGATGATGAACTCCCACCAGAAGGTAAGGGACATACCAAGGCGCTGCACATCTCAGTCAGATGCAAAGAGTTCGTCATCGCCCGAGCTCTAATCGATAATGGGTCAGCTTTGAACGTAATTCCTAAGTCTACCTTAAATCGGCTTCCCATCGAAGATGCATTCGTCCGCCCCAGCCTCACAATTGTGCGGGCTTTTGACGGTACGAAGAGACAGGTTATGGGGGAGGTGGAATTACCAATACAGGTCGGCCCCAAGACGTTTGACATAACTTTTCATGTGATGGACATCCACCCCACATACAGCTTACTACTAGGAAGACCATGGCTCCACGTCGCTGGGGTTGTCCCATCTTCTTTGCACCAGAAATTGAAGTTTGCAACAGAAGGGAAATTGATTGAGGTGTTTGGTGAAAAGGACATGTTGGTGTCAAAGGCACCCGATTTCCCATATGTTGAGGCGGCAGAAGAAGCAATCGAGAGTGCATTCCAAACTTTTGAGGTAGAGGCCGTGTACAACACTGAGAAGGAGGCAGGGAGAACAAAATTCCTTGTCCCTCGGGCGGTCCTCATGTCAGCTAAATGTCTCATCCAGAATGTGGACCCTACCAATTGGAAGAGTCTTCTACGGGAACCGCTAAAGCTGAAAAAGAACAAGGGGAAGGCCGACCTAGGATATGATCCTACCTTGGAGAATGTGGGAAAAGAGAAGGAAATGCGTCGTAAAGATCCTAGTTGCTATGGAAAGATTTCAACTATCCCGCATATCTCTCAAACCTTTACAAGCGCTGGGATGATTAACGTCAAGGAGCCTGACTCCAAAAGCTGTGAGGAACTGACCTCCATCTTCGAAAGTCTCTATGTTAGCACAATCGATCAGGATTTTGGGGGGAGTCAAGAGTTAGTGCGCCGTATCCGACCAGGAGAAGAGGTGGACAATTGGACCGTCGTGGAGCTCCCGAAACTATCTCAAAAGTAATAAGCCTATGAAAATAATAAAATATTGTATAACAAAAGTACTTTCAATAACTGAGTGTTGCTGGACTAGGCCCACGTTATTTATCAAATAAAAATCACTTTCACCTTCATCCAACGCATTCATCTCGATCCTTATTATTCGTTTTCTCTTCTTGTCTTTTCTCCACCTTGATATATAACAGGGTTGCCGAGTCAGGTAAGAACAATAATGATCACCATGGTTACGAGTTTGACTTCGATGACCCAATATGCGAAGCAGAAGATGAAGAGGACATCCATCTAGAAACAGATTGGATGTTAGAGCAAGAGGAAAGGAGTCTAGAACCATACTACGAATCAGTAGAGTCTATCAATCTCGGTAATGAAGAAAGAAGGAGGGACGTTAAGATTGGAGGCGGTCTTGACCCACATGAACGAGAGCAACTCATCCAGCTATTAACAGAATATCAGGACATATTTGCGTGGTCCTATCAAGATATGCCAGGTTTAGATGAAAAGATAGTGACTCATCATCTACCAATGATAGAGGGATGTAAGCCAATTAAACAAAAATTACGAAGAATGAAGCCAGAATGGCTCATTAAGATTAAAGAGGAAGTGCAAAAGCAATACGATGCTGGTTTCTTACAGGTATCCCACTACCTGAATGGGTAGCCAACATTGTACCAGTGATCAAGAAAAATGGGAAGGTGCGAATGTGTGTCGATTATCGGGATCTGAACAGAGCAATCCCCAAGGATAACTTTCCATTACCACACATCGACGTGCTCGTAGATAACACGGCAGGGCACCAAATGTTCTCATTTATGGACGGTTTTTCCGGATACAACCAAATCAAAATGTGTCCTGAAGATCGAGAGAAGACAACCTTTACCACCTTATGGGGAACATTTTGTTATAAGGTGATGCCCTTTGTATTAAAAAATGCAGGGGCAACATATCAGCGGGCCATGGTAACTCTGTTCCACGATATGATACATAAAGAAATGAAGTGTACGTGGACGACATGATAGCTAAATCCAAAAGTGGAAAAGATCACAAGGACGCACTCCTTAGATTATTTGAAAGACTCAGAAAGTATCAGCTCCGCTTGAATCCTGAAAAATGTACCTTCGGGGTCACCTCGGGGAAGCTACTAGGGTTCGTAGTGAGTGAAAAAGGGATTGAAGTGGATCTAGACAAAGTCAAAGCAATAGTCGAAATGGAGCGACCACATACACAAAAACAAGTACGAGGTTTCTTGGGTCGTTTGAATTATATTGGACGCTTCATCTCCCATTTGACCTCTACGTGCGAGCCACTATTTAAACTCCTCAAAAAGGATCAACCTGTTGATTGGGACATGAATTGTCAGTTAGCATTTGAAAGAGTTAAAGAATATCTACGAAAACCACCAGTCTTGATGCCTCCGACACCGGGTAAACCACTGTTGCTATACTTGTCCATTCTTGAAAATTCTGTAGGGCAATGTGATGCGCAAATTAATGCACACTAGTTTTAACTCAATGGATTTCTCCAAAGAGATCGTTTTTCCCTAGGGTCTTTCTTTTTCTATTACTCAACGGTTGTGGAATAAGCAATTCGAATTTTCGTGTTGGGTTTGAAATGGTTTAAAAATGAACTAAGTAAACTAAGAATGCAAATTGAACAAGCAAACAAGTGAAGCAGATTGGAGACTTGAATATAGACTAAGGCGTTTGTCCAGACTCGAATCCGCTCTAGCTCGATTAAGACGGATGATGCAATGCAATTTCAGTTTATCAGACTTGATGACTCGACACTTCCTTGGGTAATCTCTACTCCATGGTCAGGACGCAGAGAAACTATCCTATCAAACCTACAAGTTCCTATGGTCAAGATAGCTCGCAAATCCTCAAGAACGCACGAAGAACAGTGAAATGCCACACAGATATGTAAAGAGATTAGTTTCACCGGCCCTATGGTCAAGACACCGGCAACCCTAACGACCTCCTAAACTCTAGAATGATCTACGTCCATGGTCAGAACCGCAAATCAAAGATGAAAAAAAAATCCTACGATATGGTCAATCAACGGATTCTTAGAGCTTCAAATTAGGTTTAAGAGAAAACTCATCACATGTCTGAATAAACTTCAATTAACATTAACGGGTTAGAAACCCGACATCATCCATACAAAATCTCACTAGAGTTTCATCTAATCTGAACAAACTAAGGAGTTTAGCTCGACATCGCTACAGAAGAAATCGCAGAAACAAAGAAGAAGAAAACTGGAGAAGAAGACATCTTACTCCGAGTAAACCTAATCCTGTCGAATCCTAGAAACTCCTGAGCTACTCCTCGCTTAATCGTCACTTCAAAGCTTCAAAATCCTCCTCCGAGAGTGTCTGGTTCGTCGAAATCAGAATGAAGTCTCCAGAGTCAGTCTCCCAATCCCTTTTCCACTTAAAAAGGGAAATTCCTCGTGTCTGGGAAATACCCACGGTGTGGGAATCTGTTTTTTCAGCAAAACTCCGTGTTTCATTAAAAGGGGCTCCCACTTGGATCGTGTTGTAGGATCACGACTTGGGCCTTAAAATTACAGCCCCACATCAGTCTTCTAAGCCTTAAAAATCCGTGGAATCAATACTCAACTCTCGGTTCGATCTCCCAATGTCGTATTAAGCCTGAAATACACTAAAAACGTGCAAAACGACATAAAACGGCCCAAAGGCCAAGGGAGAATAAAACACACCCGAAACACCCTTAATCATTGCAATATCACAACAAAAATGTCGTCTAATAAGGGAATGAATACGTCAATAATAAGACGCATCAAATCACCCCACACATAGACTTTTGCTTGTCCTCAAGCAAGAACTCTAGCGTAACAATGCACCAACCTTAATGAGCAAACCGAAAACCTCTTGGATCCTAGAATGATGCATATGGTGCTTCTATCAAACAAGAGGATTACCCGACTGACCACACAATTAGAACCAAACCCTTGCCGGAGTACAAGAGGAACAAGACTTTATCGAGCTAGTGAACAACCTGACTTGATAAAGGTAAGACAATACTTACTTCCGCTACACTTACTCTTAGGACGCAGCCCGACACTTGCTAGATAAGGGAACACGAATTAACAAAATTAAAGAACACTTCTTTTTTTTTTTTTGCTTTTTTTTGACATTTACTTTCGAATGGACGGTACAGTGTGGATACTACCGGGTATGGAGCAGCCGAAAACCTTTGGAATTCCGCGTTATCCTAGACCCCAGCCACGATCGGGAGTAGATTAGAAGAAGAATGCCACATTGAGACTTCCTTTGGGACTACAGCAATGGGCAGGCACGTATGCCAGCTCGTGAATCGACCCACAACTTCAATACCAAACCATTCATTTTTCAGATTTTCTTTGATTGGGAAAATCAATAACAACTTAAAGCACGGAATTAAAAGATCCCTTATCTAGACTCGATCAAGGCATTGAACTAGAGAATTCGAGCATCAGACAGACCAAGTCTTCCACATTAACAAGTAAACTGTTCTCTAACACGATAAGGGCAAGTTCCTAGAATACTTCAGGCAAGAAGAGTGGGAGATGGTCATAATACAGGTTCTCACACACACATTTGGTCAAGCAAAAGCACCACATCAATCTCACCATATGGAAAACAGTAAGCCATCTAGGAAGATATTAAGCAATACGAAGAGATTCTTACAAACGAGAATGGGAAGCAGTGAAAGAGTGAAAAACAAAGCACAATCACCACCCATTAAGTGACAAGAAATCGATAATGCAAAGAAACCCTCAAAAATAAACACCCCACCCCACACTTAGTCAGGACATTGTCCTCAATGGACCACACAAAATGGTGAAGAAAAGAGTATAGGGGTACCAGGAAATGGATCATGAGGGTGGCAGAGACGGCATGAGTGAGTCCTCGAAGAACAGTTCCTGATCAAAGCCGGATTCACGGGAAGTGTGACAACATATCCTGAAGATAGCGGGAAGGGGAAAACATAACACGATTAGAGCATTCAGAATGCAAGAGTTTAGCTGACCCCAAGTACAGTTTTAACAAAAACTCAAAACATAAACCGACTCAAACTAAAACAAAAAAATTGAGTTCTGGATGAGAAAAGAAATAAAACACATAAAGTCCTGAATGCAGAATCACTAGGCTGGTGGAGGCTGGTCAACATCTGGATCCTGACCAAAATAGCGCTGCTGTGCCTGGTACATGGTACGCTGCCACTCCTGCTGGGTCGCCCAACGCTCATCCTGCTCGAATGAGCAAGAAAAATGAAGAACTGAGTATCTGAGGGATTCCCACACTGTGGGAATTTTTCCCACGGCCGTGGGTCTTCCACTGCCTCTTTTTCTCCAAATTCCCACGGTGTGGGTATTAATTCCCACACTTTGGGTCTTCTCCAGGTGCCCAAAACTTTTTAACCTTCCTGCAATGAGTTTATAACTCGCCTAAACGTTAGATCAGACCAAAACGTGTTTTAGATTAAAATTTTCATCCATACTCGACTGACTCAACACAAGACACACCACATGACTCAAAATAAATAAATAAAATACTCAAAGCTCGGGTTGCCTCCCGAGAAGCGCTCTTTCTTTAACGTCTTTGAGCTAGACGATACCTTATTATGGACCCCAACTCAAGAGTTCCTTGAAGTCAAACAGCTTCTTCAGGGCTAGCGGTTGAGTTCCAAATAGCACGCCAGAAGGAGCAAGATGTAGTCGGTGGTGCTCAAGTAGATCCTGGTGACGTCATGCTTTGAAATATGCCTTCAATCATCTCGTATTGAACCCAGTTCAATTTTTACCATCGTATATATCCTGAAATGCATGAAAACATACAAAACAACGTAAAATAGCTCAAGAGAACAAAGAAGAGAAACGATCAAATAATTATCAATTATCTCATCCAATCATGACAAAAGCACAGTGAAAATGTCGTCAAATGAGGGATTGAATACACCAATATTTGAGTGCATCACCTGGTTAGGCTCGGATGACCTTTTCTTCGCAAATTTTCCTACTGGAGGAGGAAAGAGATAGTATGGTGTGTTATACTCGATGATTGCAGTCTGCTCCACACCAATGTCATCGAAGTTGCTCTTGTAGTTGAGCTCATACACCTCAGAATCATTGCCCTCCTCAGTTTCAGTTGCCTGAATTACCATGAAGGTGACTCCTCGATATCCATGTGCTCATCTCTATCTGGAACTACAGGTTGGCTCGACGGAAGCATAAATGAGGATAACTCCTCAATATCCAGATGCTCATCTTCAGCTTCAATCAAGAGATGGATAAGCTCCACATCTTCATCTACCACCATTGTCAAAGATTCTTCATCAGATACCTCTAGCTCACAACAGTCATGGGCTAGGTTATCATTTTCTTCTTCGACCAGCTCTCGAGAATCTTCTTCCATCAGTTGATACTGTTGCTCAATCTCGACGTTCACAACATTAGGAGCTCGTAGAGTCGAGAGAATCTTATTCAACATAAAATCTGTATAAGACTCATGTTGTTGGTACTGGTGCGAATGTAGATATTCCTCTTCGTAATCTCGGTAGTAGTGTGTAGCTTGTGGCTCTAGCCAAGAAGGCAAGGGTGGTGGTTCCTCATTCCAGTTTGGCATACATGGTTGCCATGATGTACTCCACTCTTGGTTGTAATCATTAAGTAGCATTCCATTGTTGTACCATCCTTGGTTGCTATCGAACCTGTAGTCCTGCATCTCAAAACACAAGAGCACTACCAGGTAAATCATGAAACAGATAGGGAGAAAAAAAGATGATAAAAGAGTGAATGAAAAGAGTTATCAAAAAAAAAAAGAGTGAATGAAAAGCTTAAAACGCACAATGCCTTTCCTAGAAAAAGAAAAGGTCCCCGCAACGGCGCCAAAAACTTGATGCGCAAATTAATGCACACTAGTTTTAACTCAATGGATTTCTCCAAAGAGATCGTTTTTCTTTAGGGTCTTTCTTTTTCTATTACTCAACGGTTGTGGAATAAGCAATTCGGTTTTCGTGTTGGGTTTGAAATGGTTTAAAAATGAACTAAGTAAACTAAGAATGCAAATTGAACAAGCAAACAAGTGAAGCAGATTGGAGACTTGAATATAGACTAAGGTGTTTGTCCAGACTCGAATCCGCTCTAGCTCGATTAAGACGGATGATGCAATGCAATTTCAGTTTATCAGACTTGATGACTCGACACTTCCTTGGGTAATCTCTACTCCATGGTCAGGACGCAGAGAAACTATCCTATCAAACCTACAAGTTCCTATGGTCAAGATAACTCGCAAATCCTCAAGAACGCACGAAGAACAGTGAAATGCCACACAGATATGTAAAGAGATTAGTTTCACCGGCCCTATGGTCAAGACACCGGCAACCCTAACGACCTCCTAAACTCTAGAATGATCTACGTCCATGGTCAGAACCGCAAATCAAAGATGAAAAAAAAAATCCTACGATATGGTCAATCAACGGATTCTTAGAGCTTCAAATTAGGGTTTAAGAGAAAACTCGTCACATGTCTGAATAAACTTCAATTAACATTAACGGGTTAGAAACCCGACATCATCCATACAAAATCTCACTAGAGTTTCATCTAATCTGAACAAACTAAGGAGTTTAGCTCGACATCGCTACAGAAGAAATCGCAGAAACAAAGAAGAAGAAAACTGGAGAAGAAGACATCTTACTCCGAGTAAACCTAATCCTGTCGAATCCTAGAAACTCATGAGCTACTCCTCGCTTCTCCTCGCTTAATCGTCACTTCAAAGCTTCAAAATCCTCCTCCGAGAGTGTCTGGTTCGTCGAAATCAGAATGAAGTCTCCGGAGTCAGTCTCCCAATCCCTTTTCCACTTGAAAAGGGAAATTCCTCGTGTCTGAGAAATACCCACGGTGTGGGAATTAATTCCACGGTGTGGGAATCTGTTTTTTCAGCAAAACTCCGTGTTTCATTAAAAGGGGCTCCCACTTGGATCGTGTTGTAGGATCACGACTTGGGCCTTAAAATTACAGCCTCACATCAGTCTTCTAAGCCTCAAAAATCCGTGGAATCAATACTCAACTCTCGGTTCGATCTCCCAATGTCGTATTAAGCCTGAAATACACTAAAAACGTGCAAAACGACATAAAACGGCCCAAAGGCCAAGGGAGAATAAAACACACCCGAAACACCCTTAATCATTGCAATATCACAACAAAAATGTCGTCTAATAAGGGAATGAATACGTCAATAATAAGACGCATCACAATGCTCACCCAGCAAGATGATTCAAGGAAGAAGGAGCACGCTATCTATTACACGAGCAAGAAGTTCACAGATTATGAAGCTCGATACTCTAACTTGGAAAAAACATGTGGAGCACTCGCATGGGTGGCAAAAGGATTAAGACACTACATGTTGTATTATACAACCCATCTGGTTTCCAAGATAGATCCTATAAAGTATATATTCGACAAGCCTGCACTCACAGGGCGCATCGCAAGGTGGCAAGTCCAACTTGCTGAATATGACATCATATATGCGGCCCAAAAGACGATTAAAGGAAACCCAATAGCCGATCACTTGGCGGAACTTCCAATTCAAAACCCCGACCCATTACTAATGGAATTCCCAGATGAAAATATCATGACCACGGAAGAAGAAGAAGAAATACTCGTTAATAGTCAGGCATGGGTGATGAAATTTGATGGAGCCTCTAATGCACTAGGGTATGGGATAGGAGCAGTGTTCATGTCGCCCGAAGGGAAAATATACCCCATTACAGCAAAACTGACATTCTACTGCACCAACAATGTTGCGGAATATGAGGCGTGCTCATTCGGCATCCGCACGGCATTAGAAATGGGTATAAGAAGACTGAGGGTTTATGGAGATTCTTCCCTCGTCATATACCAACTTAGGGAAGAATGGGAAACACGAGACGAAAAGCTCATCCCGTACCAGAAACACATCAAGGAAATGATGTCTCGATTCGAAAGCATCGAGCTAGAACACATATCCAGAGTGGATAACCAAATAGCCGACGCATTAGCTACATTGTCGTCAATGTATAAACTCGATGATCTAGACGATACTCCCTGCATCCAAATTAAAAAACAAGATTCTCCATCCCACATAGCAAATATAGAAGAAGATTTGGATGGAAAACCCTGGTATTATGACATAAAGAATTATCTACAACACAAAAAATACCCGACTGGGGCATCAGAAAATGATAAGAGAACTCTGCGACGGTTAGCTTTAGGGTTCTACATCATAGGGACCACTCTATACAAACGAAATTATGATGCTACGTTGTTAAGATGTGTGGACACGGCTGAAGCGCGTCAAATACTCGAAGAAATTCATGAGGGAATATGTGGTACACATTCTGGAGGGCACGCTATGGCTAAAAAAATCCTAAGGACTGGATACTACTGGACAAGGATGGAAGCTGATTGTAGAGTGTATGTCCGGAAATGCCACAAATGTCAAATTTATGCAGACGAACTACACTCCCCTCCATCTTCTCTACATGTCATGTCATCGCCATGGCCGTTCGCCATATGGGGAATAGATGTGATTGGGATGATTGAGCCTAAAGCGTCTAATGGTCATCGTTTTATTCTAGTTGCCATAGACTATTTCACAAAGTGGGTCGAAGCGGCTTCTTATGTCAGCATTACAAAGGGCGTGCTTGTTAAATTTATCAAGAAGGAAATTATATGTCGATACGGACTTCCAGAGAGAATAATCACGGATAACGCCAAGAATTTGAACAATAAGATGGTGGATGAACTATGCGACCAATTCAAGATTAAACATCACAACTCAGTTCCATATCGACCAAAAATGAATGGGGCTGTTGAGGCTGCTAACAAAAACATCAAGAAGATTGTCCAGAAGATGGTTGTTACTTATCGTGATTGGCACGAAATGCTCCCCTTTGCGCTCCATGGTTATCGTACTTCGATTAGAACGTCAACCGGAGCCACACCTTACCAACTAGTATATGGGATGGAAGCCGTGCTCCCCATAGAAGTCGATATACCATCTCTCAGGGTCATAATGGAAGCAGAGCTAGAAGAAGCTGAATGGATAAGAGCCCGTTATGATCAACTAAATATGGTAGAGGAAAAGAGACTTGCCGCCATTGACCATGGTCACTCATACCAAAGACGGCTCATCAGAGCATTTGAAAAGAAGGTGAAACCAAGGCGATTCCGGGAAGGGGAGCTAGTCATCAAGAAACTACCTTCACGACAGGGGGACCCAAGAGGGAAATGGACCCCTAACTACGAAGGGCCATATATAGTAAAAAAGGCATTCTCCGGGGGAGCATTGATTTTGATGAACATGGACGGAGACGAACTCCCTAACCCAATCAACTCTGATTCAGTAAAGAAATACTACGCCTGAAGAAAAAACTCACATTTTCGCTTGAGCAAAGACGGTCATCGTAGTCGAATTCTATTTCCATGGGGGTTCTTATTATTCTCCACTTGTACTCTTGTAGTTCTGTTATTTATCTATAAAAATTCAAAATGTGAGCGTATATCGAATAATCCTTTTATTAATCAAGAGAGAGTTTTGATTCACCCTCGGTCAGTCTAGCCAGCACGGATGTTAGGGAAAGTACTTTTGAAATACAAAACAAATAGATAATAAAAAGGCTGAACATGAATATAAAAAGGGAGCCCATGAATCACAATTGTCTCGTTGATCCAATAATCCAAATGGGCCAGAGAGAAACGCGGACGCGAGAAGCACGTGATAATCTTCAGATTTTTTTTCGTATGAACCATTTGGTTTCGCGGGGCCATGGCTAAGACTAACAGGGCGGGTCAAGCGACCCACTCATCCGAATGAGAGCAATTGTGGAGGATCCCGTTAAAAGATATAATGACCTTTTAAAAAAAAAAAATTTAACCACGTATACCCAAAAGAGTTCAAAAAAGGGTCACCTAACCTATGAGGGGGAGGAAAATAACATATTCATACGGCACCTCAGGCATAATATTACCTTTTATGATCAATCATTCTTCATATAAGGTAGAACACGATCCGCTATCACATCATTATTTAAAGAAAAATATAATGCATGTTTTACGCATAACATTCTCCATGATGCATTGACCAAGCTTGACATGCCATGATCATCAGTCAGTTTTACTATACGGTAATTTGCATCGAGATTGTTTCCTGGGTCAAATAAATGAAGCGTACGAAGAAAGAATGATGGTGGACACCGAAAGGGGCAGGGTCACTCTCCGAAGAGCCACCATTCAACACGTGTCAACGCGTGACGAAAGTAGAAAGGATAAAAAGTTGATGTGACTACTCATTGAAGGGAGACCTTGATTGATTAGGGATTGATTTGGTCAGTTGTCCTCATGTCCTAACCTATTTGAACAGTTTTTACGACCCAAAGCATCGTACTATTAAAATCAGTGGCACGAGTAAAGAAGACTCCATCGAAGGCTACACATTATATGATTTAACCATGACCATCAACTATGAAGCAGAATGGGGTTCCAAGACCACCCTTCTTTTGTCAAGTGGCCGACAATGGGGGTGTAGCCTTTAACCTCCATTGTTTACCCCAATCATGCCCTCTCAAGAGGAGTGCATTGGTGGCAAAATTATTGAAATAACCCACCCATTTCGTATGGTTCGTCACCATTAATCCATGATCGAACGTTTCAAGGTTCCTGTTGGAATGTTCGGTTCAAGTCATGTTTTAGACATGGCCAAACAAAAGCACAATGACACTTCATTAAATCATAACACAACGATGATCATATAGGAGAATACAACACGTACTAAAAAAAGGGGGCATAAAAAAAGAGAAACTTGAAGACAGACACAGACGAGGGCGGCCTATCACACTCAAACTCTGGATAACATCGGGGAAGGGTTCATCCTCGGTGATGTTTCAACTGTTCCTGGAAGTTATAAGCCAACCCCGCAAGCAAGAAGTAAAGAAACGCGAAAGCGAAGAGGAGCATGATTACAATAAGCAGTAGCACAAGGTCCAACGGGGATAACAACCTACTTATGGGCATCTTCTGTAAAATGACTGAACGCGGGAATGAAAGAGAAAGCTCGAAAAGAGAGGTTACACTCAAGCTGAGTCGGCCGGGAGAGAAGAAGAGGAGGATTGAGAGCTTTTTTTTTTAGGGGTGATGACACTCGATTTGACGTGATTATCAGCCTCATTTAAGCGACATTTCTTTGCTTAAGACATGGTTTTTAGGGTAGAATAACGAATATTCAGTCAATTGCCCTATCTCGTGCCATTTGTGTTACCTTGGCCCTTTTCGGGTCTATTTGATGGTTTTCTAGTGTTTTGCGTAAGCACAGGTTTTTGCCGTCAGATAAAGTAGCCATGGACGTGTCTAAGGCATAGGAACATCGAGGAACTGAACCGGAATCGATCAAAGGAGCAATCAAAGTCCAACCAAAGGTCTGCCCGAATACAAAGATACTTTCGCCGAAAATACCCTAGGGGTTTCGGCGAAAACAATACCACATTCAGACTGGTGCCAACAGAAGGATGATTTCGGCGAAAATGATCTCACAGTTTCGGCGAAATCAACAATGCAAATCAGCTGATGCCAAGAGAAGACTGATTTCGGCGAAACCATTAAGCTCTTCGACCGAAAATGCAAGGCAGAGGAAACTGGCCATAAACACAAGCCAGTTTCGCCGAAACTACTCCTATGGTTTCGGCGAAAATAATGCTCAGCCGGCCAACTAGGGTTAAGTATTTATACTTAACCGGCGGCCAAAAGGAGGGGGAGACAGAGGATACAATTCATAATTCGAAAAACAGGACTTTTGGAGATCAGTTTTCTCTGAAGTTCGGGAGCGAAGAGTTGGAGTTCGAAGAGCCGGGTAGAGATCGTGACGCCATCCCTTCCATCTCGGAGAACCGGAGCTAGGAGTGCAACTTACCGAAGATCGGAGTCTGTCAGAGTCGTCCGAATTAGGTTTTTCAGATCCTTTTCTGTTCTTCCTTTGAATGATGAATTCTTTCTTTGTCTTTGTCTCTTTTGTAATGATCATGAGTAGCTAAACTCGTTAGAGCTTAGACTAGATGAACCCTAAGTGACCCAGGGCTTTAAAGCGGTCACGGATCGGCGGTGATTAGATTCGAAGTTCAATCAGTTTCTCTTTTCATGTTTGATTCGTTCTTCATTGTTCATGTTTCTTGTCTGGATTGATCACCTAGATTAGATTCTGGTTAAGCTAAGGATAGAAGCGAACGCTCGCCTTACTTTAGAACATCGAATTGAACAATTAACCTTATAATTGGAGTGTGCCTTTCGTAGGAACCGGTTAGGGTTAATCCACTGCAAGAGTAACTCATTAATCACTAGTAATCTCACCAATTAATTAAGTCGTTGCGAGAGGCGACCGTACCCGGGCGGCTAGTTAATCTTGGTAGTTAGAACGGATAGAGCGAACGTTCGCCGGTCTTAAACCTAAGGGTAAGGAGTTATGGTGGTGTCTTAGTAATTGATTGAATAAGAATCGAAATCCGCTGATCTGTTGATTGCCAATGCTCTGGGGAACGAAGGGGGATTCAAAGTCTAAGTTCGTCTGTCATTCTTGTTTCCAAACCCTAATTCTCAATCTGCTTTAGCTTAATTTGTTTTTAATTTTTCTGCATTCCTTAGAATTAGAAGTCGTGGAACTCACACCACGCACAACGTGTTTTCCTTGAGTAATTTGCTAGTTCTGAAGTAGCCAATCATTCGAAGGCCCGTGGAATACGATCTATCCTAGCTCTTGAGCCTGATAGTTATTTGATCGAACCTGCTCAGCACAACGACGGTTCCATCAAATTGGCGCCGTTGCCGGGGACTTCTTTTGATTGTTGAAAGAAGATCTGGCAATTTATTCTTCTATTTTCCATCTTTCATTTTTCCATCCACTTCGATTTTACACTGGTTTTGTTTGTCTTTGTTATCTGTAGGTTTACAGGTGCATGCCTCACCGTCCTTGGACTCGCTCTCAGACCGAACAGGCTAAGATTGCAGGGAATCCAGGCAGTTCTGCTACACCTCTACGATCACAGATTCTGAAGGAAGGCAGATCCAATCCATTCATCACTCCGATTAAGATCGAGGAACCGAAGGAGAGTTCCTCATCTCCGTCTTCACCGCACTCTTCATCCGCTTCATACACCGAGTCACTTTCACCTCCTCCATCTCCCACCATGACCGATAGATTACCACCAAATGGCGATCAACCGCCGCCACCCCCACCTGCACAGAAGAGTCTAGCAGACTATAACAAGCCGAGCGCGACTAGCGTTCGATCTGCCATTGCCGTTCCGCGCATTGAAGGAGATCCTGACTATGAGATTAAAATTCCATTCTTGACCATGTCTCTAGGGATTTACAGTTTGAAGGCAGGCCCCTAGACAATCCGTGCACTCATCTTGCAGACTTCCTTGATCTCTGCAATACTTTTAAAAACGGAAACCTCGACAAAAACACTCTTTGTCTGAGGGCGTTCCCGTTCTCTTTGAAAGGCGCTGCTAAGAGGTGGCTTACTGGCAAACCACCTGGCTACTACACTAACTGGGATACTCTGGCTCAGGACTTTGTTGAAGAATACTTCCCTCCGGCCAGAACAACCGCCATCAAGGACAGCATCGCCAGATTCTCCCAGAAAGAAGGAGAAAGTTTATATGATACTTAGAATCGATTCCAAGAACTTCTCTACACCTGCCCTCATCATGGATTCGAGCAGAGACAGTTAGCTGAAATCTTCTCTCGAGGACTTCGAGAAGAATCTGCCAAGTGGGTCAATTCTCTAGCTGAAGGGGATTGCACTACACTCACCCCCGAAGCTGCTCTTCTGCACTTCGCAAACTGTGCCTCCAAGTCAAGGAACTGGGAGCGACAATATGAAGGATCGAGGAGCAAGCTAGATTTCGAAGCAGCTATCAAGGCAGAGGTAGAGAAGCATTTGAAGAAGTCTACCACACCAATCAAGCCACCGGCAGCTTCTGTCTATGTTGCCGATTGCGAGTGGTGTGGAGCTTGCTCACATAACGGAGGCCGTTGTCAGAATTTTGGTAAGGCAGAAATCTGGTCTGCCGAAGAGGTAAATTTCATTCAACAGGCTTTGTTAATAATCAGAATGGTTATGCTGGTTATCGTAACTTCAGACAGCAAGGGAACTATCAAGACAGACCTCCCTATAATACTGGCACCAATCATAACCAGAACCAGAATAACCGCCCGGCTGGTCAAGCCCAGGATCAGAAGCCTAACCATGCGCCGGCAGGTGTCTACCAGCCGCCGCATCGCAATCCGGGTAATTATGGAACTGCTCCTGGCAATCGCCAGAATCAATATCTTAACAATACCTATCCAGGACAGCAGTATCAAAGAGATAATAATGTCAGTGACCTGGATAAGAAGCTCAACCAGATCATCACAAGACTCGATGATCATGACAGTCAGTTCAAGGCTCAAGCTCTTCTCAATCAAGAACAAATAGCATCTGGACAACGGATTGAGCAAGTCGTGAACAACATCTCGAGCATGCTAGCGTCTGGTCGACCATTTGGCCAGCTTCCAAGCCAGACAGAGCCAAACCCGAGAAAAGAACAGGCTAAAATGGTAACTGCTCGAAAACTTCCGAACTTAATTGCTGATGCTTTTTCTGTTTTACGCAGGTACGCTGAAACTCCAGAAGAAGAAGAGGAACAGAAACCAGTACCTAAGGATAACCCTCCTCTTGCACCATACGTCGTGAAGCCTCCTTTTCCTAGAGCACTGCTGCCAAATGCAAGGATCGAGACTGGCATGAAGGGGAACAAGGAAGGATACCCCGACATTCGTATTAAGAAACCTGTCTCTCCATATCCAGCTAAGTTATCTGATCCTGGTTCTTTCACTTTGCCTTTGGTCATCAATGATGTTGAAATTGAAAGCTGCTTAGTTGATCTAGGAGCATCTGTTAATGTCATGCCTGTGAGTCTATATGAAAAGTTAAACCTAGGAGAACTTGAACCGCCCAGTGTGCAACTCGTCTTTGCTGATAGATCGCTTAAAACCCCTAAGGGAGAAATTAAAGACGTTGTTACTAAATGTGGTCCGTTCACGTTTTTAGCTGATTATGTGATTATGGATAGTAGTACCGATGATTCTACAATCCTCATAGGTCGACCTTTCATGGCTACTACTGGAATGAATATTAACGTTCCTAATGGTTCTTTGACTTTAAGAATTGGTAAAGAAACGAAAACGTTCCGTCTTAAAGATGACATGAAATATGACTCTAGGAATGAAGAATCTCACTGCCTAGCTGTTGAAACTGTGGAGTTGACTCCGGTTAACTCCGTTACTAATGCTTCTTCCAGTGTCTCTAGATCAGTTGTTGTGCAGGTATTAAGCAGGTTATAAAGAAGAAGCCAGAAGCGTCAGTTCAGAAGCCACTAAGAAGAAGAAGGAACTGCAAGCCTCTTCTAAACCACGAGCAGACCTCGAGGAAAGAACAAGAAGACGAAGACCCAAATGGTCTGGAGACCAAAAATTTCGCCGTCTTCCACCGAGCCAGCTGCACCACCAACACGTTTCGAGAAACGGCACCGGAGCAAGCATGGAGGGAGAAGCCGAAAGCATCTCCTAAGGAAGTACTAACGATCACCGATCCTGGTGATAACAAGCCGAAGAAGAAAGAAAAAGAGAAGCCGACAGTCCTCATTCCTTCCATCGTCACACTAAAGAAGGATGACCTCTCCAGAGAGCTGTTCGGACCATTCAAGTTCGTTGATCATCTTCCCGACGGACGTACCAAGCTTTTGCATGCGAACGGGAAGAAATTCACGCTTACCGGAGAAGTCCCGAAGCTGTACTTCATGAACTCCGATGCTAGCGTGAAGGAGAATCTTAGTTGGGATGTCTCCTAATACCGTCCAGGTATCGTCCAGCTCAAGGACGTTAACAAAAGGCGCTTCGTGGGAGGCAACCCACGGCTGGAGTAGTTTTGTTTTGTTTCAACCTTGGTATTTTAGAGTCGGTTCGGGAGAGCCAAAAGTGTCAGTTTGTTTGATTTATTATTTTTCGTGTAGAGTCTGCATGTCATAGAGTCAGTCGCAAGTTGATTGAGGTCGTTCCGAATTTTTCTGCATTTAACTGTGATTTTCTGAAGTTGGCCTGATTTACGAAAATATTTTAAACCCGAACAGTTCAAAATTTTCGGCGAAACCACCCCTATTTTCGGCGAAACCAACTTTTGATTTTCGACCCATCCTTCCTGTTCATCATTTTCGGTTCGAAAAATAACTGTTTTCGGCGAAGCCATTTGAACCAAAGTTTTCGGCGAAACCGTGTCTCATTTTCGGCGAAACCACCCTTCCAATTTCGCCGAAAATAATTTCAAACAAAAATCAGAAAAATCCCACTTTAAAACCGGTCTTCCTCTCTCTCCTTCCTTTCCTTCACTCACTTTCGTTCATATCACCGAAACCCCCCTTATCTATTTAAAATCGCCGCCGACCCTCCACTAAAACCCGCCGTCGCCGCCGTTTAACCCGCCGCCGCCGTCGCCGACCGCCGCCGCTCACTCCCCCTCCTCATTCGATCCCAACGAGCCCTAGAACAACCAAATCGGAGCTTTGCAGCTCCAGTTCACCGAAAACCTAGTTTTCAACGTTTTTTCACCGATTCCTCCCAACCCGTTCAGTTTTTGCTTCCATGGCTTCAAGGTAAAGTGTACAACTTTTCAATACAAATCTTTTGACATATGGATTGCTGAATTTCGTGGGGTTGACTTTGGTTGACTTTTCGGTTTACCTCGTTTTGCGTGCCGACTGTTTCGTGTGAACTAGGACTGACTGAACTTATAGAACTGTTCTAGGATGCTTAGGAGTTCCGTGCTTAATTTCCATATCATTTGGTCATGTGTTGCTATGCATACGATTGATTCGTTGTTTTGTTGACTTGTGAGATATGTCGGTTTGCCGTTGACTTGTTGTTGATCGTTTGGCTGTCATAAGTGTTCATTCTTGTTCATATTATCATGCCGCATGAAATCATATGATGCCGTCAATTTCCAAGTTGTGATAGTCTTGCCATGATTAGGGTTCAATATGACTTAATGTTGACTTTCTAAAATGTCGGTTTAACTGTTTGAACTCTGATTGCGCTTACCTGATTATAGCTGTTCTTACGACATGTGCTCTATTGTCTGTGATACCGGTTCCCTTGCCTTGCTTACCCCACTTAGTTTCCCTCGTTTCTTTGTGAAATCGAGTTTTTCTACTAAGTGTGGGTAAGGTTTTGGTCGACTAATCTGGTTTCATTCTGGTTTTAGGAACACTTTTGAGCGCAGGACTAAGGCACGCCTTGATGGCGCCTCGAGCTCAGGAGTTGCCGCTCCCGTCACACCCGCCATTCTGGGTCCTCCACCTGCACTCCTCGCCATGCTGGATACCATCCCACCATCGCCCGTCTACCGGACTTCTACTTTGAGAACTTCCAGAAGATCGCGCACATCCGGGGAGCTGACGTGCGTCCTTTATCCATGGAATCTCTCCAGGAGCATGAGAGGATTCCTACTGGAACGTGCATGACGCCTTAGCACCGGCCGGTCTCCTAGAGCTGACCACCATAGCCGCCGAGTTCCCAGACATTGCTCTCCAGGAGTTCTGGGGACATTT